>JAFIDM010006943.1:29464202-29513228 GCA_023159025.1 Thereuonema tuberculata
TTATTCGAGTTAAAAGCGAAGAATAAATTCCTTGTAAATGCTCGATAATTAGATCAGAAAAAGTTGACCAACATAAGAGCAAAAACTTATCTGCATGAAAAGAGGAAGAATTGCTCGGAAAAGATTCTTTCGATTACAGTTTTATTGATGCTATGTTAAATTTTGTGAGTTTCCAAAATCTTTTTTTAATTAATACAAATCTTTTCTAGTAAAGTTCTGCACTAATCTTTTTTTATCTCATTAGGAAATTACTTAAAACAAAACAAAAAACACCAAAGTCATTCAGGGCTCTCTACTGTAATTTTAAAGTACTCTAAGAAATGGAATGGACATTTGGTAAGTGTCTTCCAGCTGCTTGTACTTCTCCTTATATCTTGGAAATGTATCCAGCCATCTTTTGTTAGACAAACCACATTCCATCGAAAAACTACCAAAGACACAACTTCAGTCAAACCATTGTCATCCTCTTTAGCTTGAAATTGCTTGGTTATAATGTTGAAGTACAGGCTTATTCCAGGAAAATACCGCACCACAATGTGATCTGGAGGATAAAAATACGAAAACCAATTCAACTCCTCGTTAATCCATTCTTTTCTGCCTTGACAATACCACTGGAAATTGTATTCGGCTCCCGACAGCTTGAAAACTTGGAAAAAAATTTTGCCGTCGGATGTTTTAACCTGTTTCATCATGAAAACACTTTTGCTAGCTGTCACAAACTGAAGTTTTATTATCTTGTCATCGCTGTAGAGGTTTATGAATTGGCAAGAAGATTCTTTGATGCAATCAACAAAATCAGATACCACGTATCCCTGATAAATTCTGACTATTAAAACATCATCCAACTCCACAGCTTCAACCGTAAAATTTGGCAAATATTCCCCGAGTTTGACAATCTTTTGATTATGCCATTGTTTATCATAAGTGATTACTTGCAAAATACCTTCTTTGTTTTCATTGGTAGCGATTTTGACTATCTTATAATCAAAGGGAGACACCAGTAGTTTTGCGTTATCCAGTGTTTCTGCCAAAAATGTGACTGAATTCTCCCATTCTCCCAAACGGCATTTTTGAACCATGCATGTACCTTTCAGAGACTGCCCAAAAACAATCATATCTGGTAAAGTATTGAAAGTCTTAGAAAGTTCTAGAAAGTATATTCTCTGAGAGGCCGCTAACAGACATTTTTCTTTAAATCTCTCGGATCTCATAAGCAAAGGATGCTGAATACAGTCAGAGAGGATATTGTTATTCACTTTTTGAAAATCAACATATTCAATCAGTTCATCAAATAGTGGAGGAAGCAATGTCCCACACTCCATCATTTCCATAATTATTTTCAGTAAAAGATTGTATTTTGCTTTTGTGGACAGATGTCCAAATAAGTGGCGCAACCAAATGACATCAATATACTTGAAACCATCCTGAATGTAAATGTCCTCTGTTAATTCATATACAGCATTGAGAATTTCGGGATCTTCCAGGGTTTCTCCAAGTTTCCAATAAATGTAATAATTGTTATTGTCAAGGCGTACCATAAACATATCTCTGTAGTATTTGTACAAATAATGGAGTTCCATGAAATGTAAAGCACTTATGAGGTCTGGTAAATGACGGAAATCCACTGGTGGTAACCTGCCAGTGTACAGAATATCGAGAATAACTTCTAAAGAGTACGGTTGGATGTTTGGTACTTCTACCCTAGGTTTAGCAGACTCCTCCATTTTCCCACTAGCAACAAGATGACAAAGGAATTCCGAAGTAGCAGACAGGATATTCCTATGAGCTTCGAATTCTTTTCCTCCACAAACAAGAACAATGTCGGTTAGTAGTGATTGTTTTCTCATGGAATTGAGCTTTACGTAAGACAGTGGCACAGGTACAATCTTTTGGGCCATAATGAACGACTCTGAGAGAAAAAGAAAATCAAGTTTTGAGATTAGGATGAAACTAATGTTTAAGAAATTACTAAAATACTTAAATTACAATATCGTATTCTTTTCTAATGATATTAACAAAACTATAAATCTTCAACTAATTTGCACTTTACTTTCTTCCTAGGATTTTTTTTTGGTTACATCTTTGAGTCATTATTTTTAAGGATAGCTATTTTGCGGATTCGTTATTGAAACAAAATAGATGGAATAATAGTTTATTTAGAGAAGAATTATAAATTATCTAAAGCTTGAATTTTTTAAAGATTTTTTTTTAAAGCTAATTCAAATGCTATCTGAAGTTAGAGAGTGATTCCAAGTTTTATGCTATTTTTAAAAATTTAATTCGAATTAAAATAATTTTTGAGTAAAAAAGAGAAAGTAAGACAAAACAAGATTATGCTCTTTTCTTTTTATCCAACATTAGTAAATACCCAAGAAGTAAATATTATTAAATGGGGTCTCTGTCTTCATCGTTCATCCATTTTGTAGTCAATAAAATGTATTAAATGTTTAAATATCAATAAAAAAATGTTTATACTCTTCAATATTAACGTTATTATTTGTAAGACTTAAATGATAATCTTATTTCCTATTGCAATATCGTGCTGATTAATGTAATATTCCTGCCAAGGTAATTCATATCAGTTTAAGAAAAATTGCGAAAAAAAATTTATCTGGTTATTTAACTCCTTTCAGGGAAATGGATAGCTCCGCAGTGAATATACGCGACGTTCAAAGGAAAAAGTTTTAAAAATTATTATTAAGTTATTATTTTTATTACACGTAAAAAAAAAGAGAACACGAATTTATTAAGAATAAATAAGACGAAAATTAAGTAAGAACGCTTTAAACAAAACTGGTACACAGGTCTCAGGTCAATCATTCACCCCTTAAATGAATTTTCCCGAAGTCGAGAGCTAGCTAAATCGCTTTCTCGCACCCGAAAACAGTTGATTCACCCTATTTCATCAAAATCCTTAGACCCATAAGGGAATAATTAAGATAAAATCATAATATAAAATATATGATAAAATGTTTCCATAAGATAAAATATACAAGAAATCTCGCTTTGTATTTGAAATGTATAATACAACTTACTATAATATTTGATGTAATAAAGTCTAATAATATTATACGTAATAAATTGCACAATTATAATTAATATAATTTATAGAAATAAACAGAAATTATCAGAATCGAAATTGATATTTGTAGGAGAGAAATACTTTTTTATAACGACATTTAGAAATTTACTAATCTTAAAACATTTCCTCAACAAATGCTCTTAGCTATCTCTTGTATCTTGCTTATAATATGCTAAATGTTAAATTATTGTTTGTAAAAAGATTCTTCTTTATTTACATAGATATTTAAAAAAAAATATAGTAGTAATTGTAATATTGCTTTTCTTTCATCTATTATATATTTCACTAATTATTTTTTTTTTATGGTTCATTAGAATTGAGTATCAAATTATTCCGCGCGATAATTTTACATATAGCATTTTTTTCAAATATCATATTTTTCTTACACTGAAATAAAGTATTGCCACTATTGAAACAGACAGAGAACGAGGAATGTCGAACCTTCCATCAATACTGGTTTTGTTTTCCTGCGATATTGTATTATTGTTTAATGCAGAACCATTTTCTTTCACTTTATTAAGCTTTCTTTCATTCTTCGATCTCTCCTCCCACTAAATTATATATATATATAATATAAACTCGGTTCATGGCGTCAGGTGCCGCCTTCCGAAAGAATCTGCAAGAAGTCCATTCCAGGTCTTCCGGTCAAGGGTCCATTCCTCTTCCAGACTTCTAATCCTCATTGCTTTTTTAATATCGTCCATCCAAGCCTTTCGTGGTCTTCCAAAATTAAAATAGTTCAAAACTGCGAATTACAATTTGCAGCATATTAATTTTTAATCTCCGATAGAATGACCTAAATAATGCCAACGTTCCGATACTACTGAAGCACAGGCTTTCAAAATGCAAATTCTTCAGTCATATATTTCATATATTACTTATAATTTTTTTTAGACTAAATTCAACGAATTTGAGAAACTTTCCAATTTCATTCAACTCCATTTTCATGTTCATCCGAAGCATAAATATATATTACTTTTAAAAAAATTTTCCTGAAATTTAGTAATTAGATTAGAATAATAATAATAATGCACATATTTGCCTTCAAATATTCGCTTAGGCCTATTTTAGTTACTGTGGAATATGCATTCTGATATTTATAGAATATGTTATTTTCTAAAGAAAAGTTTTTAGAAAACTTACCTTACAAGAAATACATATCAATTCTTCACAAAACAAAACGGAAAAAATAAAAACTTAAAATATTAAAATGCTTTAAAAAAGAAAAGAGATGAATATTAAACTAAATCATCATGTTAATATAAAAACGAAAACAAAGGCAATTCGTGATGTTTAGATTATTGTTATCCTTATGATATATTTTAATTGTTGTTGAACTTATTTTGTAAACCATAGTCTGGCGTTTGTTTACGTGACAATTGTGCCTACTTGTATAAATCATTCACTTTAATAAAAAAACGAAAGATCTTGACTTTCCGAAAGGAAGATCACGTGCCCTATGTAACTAAAAATGGATGTGCACGGATGCCAATGTTGAAGGCTTCTTAACTATTGTTCATTCTTCTAATAATATCATTTTGCAAATAGAACTTTAGCATTTAGCCCATAATCCTTTATTAAAGCTACAATACGTAGCCTTTGTAGAGAATTCTTCTCTTAAACTCATCTTCAGAAACTGACAAACACATATGGACGGTTAGTCAACATAATTTGACACTTTGCTCATAGAAGGTTCAAATCTTTTCGTGTTAATACAATTCTTTTGGTGCATTTTTTGGCGGAATTTAATAAGTAAAAGTAACTTATTCAAAAGCAGTTAAATAATATAGAAGCTTTTACATTCAGCATTGGAAATTTAATTAAGAAAGTTTGTTATTCTATCGCTTGCATCCTTTAGTTCTTTAGTTAAAATCCAGCGGTGGCTTGGGACCCTGTAATATCTCCTCAGCAATTCTGCGACAAGGCAAAACTATTATCAAGAAAAGAAAAAAAAAATATGTTGGGTTGCCAAAATGTTCGTTCGGTTTTTAAGTAAAAATAAACGACACATTTTTTATAGACACCAATAATTTTTTGTTGTGTCAATTTTAATATTGAAGATGGAAGAAAATAAGCACGCAAGACCTCATGTTTCTTTGATGACCAGACAAAAACTGCTACATCTTGGCTGGGAACTTTTATAAATAGGCGGACTGGGAAGTTTTTTCCATCAGTCTCTGGAGCAATCAGCCTCAGTGTCTTTACAATAAAAGAGATTTCTCAACAAATTGCCCAAAATTGACCGCAGTGTAACAAGGTCCTCTCCTGTTTTCTTTGGTGTTTCCTGTAGCCAGTCCCCCTCTTGCCTACACTTGATCGAAAGTAGTCTAAGGAATATAAGTTGGTTTGTAAATGACTTACTGCAAGAAGAATAAAAAAATGAGTAGGCCTAATACTTTTAGGACTGTGCTTCCCTTAAAATATTCAACCTGGAATATTACGTATAATCCAATGAAGTGTTTCTGTGAAATGATAAACGTATTAGAGTATTAAGTATATTTTTGAAATTAATAACTTTTTAAAATTAAGCGTCACAATTTTCAGCATTTTTTTTTCTTTTCAAATTAAAATTTTAAGGAGCCTAACAGAGCTTTGAGGCGAGTTAATATCTTAGTTGTACTAAAATTATTTTAATACTTATTTAAAAAAAAATTCTGAAAATAATTTCGAAAATGGATTAATTTTGCTTTTTACCTCCTTAAAGTTTTATTTTCATTTTTTTAATTAAACAAAAATACATGTAATTTTAAAAACTGATATTTTTATTTCTAAGCTCACAAAGAAAAATTCTGGAAAAACAGAAATGTGTGAAAAATTGTTGAACTTCAAAAGACAAGCTCTTATTTGATCGACTCATCGTGAATGGGTAAATGAAAATAAGCATAAATAATATAAAACCATTAGATAAATAATTATAATCTCTTGAACTTAAATGTATGTGCAACTAATGCGATGCATCTCAGATACCGATTTCAAAGTGGGAAAGCAATAGTAAGGGTATATTTATAATGGACAAATAGATCAATCTGAAAAGAAACCTACAGAATCATAAGAGGGCTGTTTATATGTCTATCGATCGTTTGCTCTTCATCTCATTACTCTGTCCACTATATTCGTACTCTACTACTGAGATGACCAACGGTAAGTGTGTAGTTTTAACTCAATATTTTCTCTCGCGTGAAAAATTACATTTTCTTATATATTCGCAATTCGTTCCAGTTTCTATGTCGACTACAAGATGCAGTAGAAAAGATGAAAGAAGGAAAGCCTATTCCACAATTATCAGTTAAATAGGATCCTCATAACAATACACAAACTGGGATGTTTAATTAGTCTTCGTTTCTTAATCATTCTTAAAAATTCGAATTAAAGAAAAGGAAGGTTTGAAGACGTTCTCGCACTTTTCTGTAAGATTATGTGAAAGAGTAATCAATGCTGGATCGAAGTAAGATCTGTCTCTTTCGATTTACGATTGAGATTGAGTAAAGTATAGAATATGTGTATATATTGAAGGAGTTTTCGATTGAGCATATTTAGATGTATCTCGTAATTGACTAGTTAAGAAAACTTAATGAAAATTGCTAGAATTCTTTAAGACACATTGCTTGCTTTTAAATGGTCTCGACACCACTGTCGCTTACAGTGCAGTGCTCCAATGCCATAAAACTCCGCCGTGGCTGTAACTTCACTGCAATACATGATTTTTGTAGTACAATCAATCGCCAACAGAAAACTTCATAAAAAAATAAAAATGGACAATCTTTAGCAATTCTAGCTTTTGATGTTGTAAGTCATTTGTCCGAAATTTTGTCCATTTGTTATTGTGTTCGGTTTTTTGAGAGCAGTCTTTATTTATTCGTAGTTCTGTAATATCGTAGTTCTAGTATGTTTATTTAATTTTTTCTTCATCTAAATAATTCATGTAATGTATACACTGGCGTAACTAAGCTAAAAGTACCAAATAAACTCTCAATTATTAAAACAGCGAATATGAATAAGGATATAATAATGGATTATTTTGCTATCCCTCTATACAGTGCCGTCATTTGTTTCATAGGCCTCGTTTGTTTCATATGCTTCGTACCTTACAGACTTGTTTAGAGTTGTTTTCAGTAGTTTCAAATAAACGAGACCAATTTTAGTAATTTACGATTCCTTGCACGAAAAGCAATCTTTTAACTGACTTTTCATCTGTCAGCAAATGAAGGATAAAGAAAAAGAATACAGAACTGAATCATAATTTTAATAAAATAATATGTCACAGAAATACTATCAGAACAGCATTTCCGCTGTTATACAAAGACGAGTGGAAGAAGAGTGAGGAATGTGAGAGTGACCGAATTCCGTGTTTCGTATTCCGTGTTTCTACCATACTATTTTTAATACATACTACCCTATTTTTAATAAAAAGTAAATTCTCTCAAATAGAAGGAAGTATTATAATATTAAGCAAGTAAACGAGGCACAGCGCTATAAGAAAGGATTCGCACCCTGATTTGTCATCGGGAGTTGTCTTTTATTTAATTTTTGGTTAGGATTTCTTCGGGGGGAGTCCCGCTCTCGGGAGCGAGTCCCGGGAAAGCTATACTCCTCGCACCTTCTGGGTTTGTCATTCGGTGGAGTTTGGCTGGCTGATGAGTCCTAATAAGGACGAAATGGTCCATCCCAGTCTCTTCCCGATGACAAATCAGGGTGCGAATCCTTTCTTATAGCGTTGTGCCTCGTTTACTTGCTTAATTCTTTGAATCATTGGGCACGTTAAATTTCTTTTCATTTATTATATTTCAGTCTGAAAAAAGATGGGTATCCCGAGTATCTTAATAAAAATAGCAACGTGTATAAACAATTATAAATAAAACATAAATAAATTAATTTTCGGAAGAATGTTTTATTTATAATTATGTTAAGAAGAAGAGGAGACTTGAAGAAGAAATATGGATGCATAAACAATGTTACTTTATAGATTTGCAAATGATGTTGTTATTCTTTATTGCAAAATGTATTTCTTTTAATTTTATAGCTTTATAAAAGCAATTTCAGATTATTAAAATTTGTTATTAATAATGATATATTCTTCGAATATTTCCTCATTTTCCAAATTTATTAGGACCATTTACACTTTACCTAAATCAAAATAATCAAGAAATTAAAATTTATTACTAAATATTAAACTCAATTTATCATTAAAATTTATTAATAGCAACTAAGTGTTTTAACATTTATTGCACTAATCCAATAATAAGAAAGATATCAATTTCATTAATTAAATTACATTTTATTATTTATACTGCATAGAATTCATACCGCCTAAAAATTATATTGAAATCCTAAGTATTTTAATTTTTTTATTATAAAGATTTCATTTTTAAGAAGTTAATAACATGATTTCATATTAGTATACTATTAAAAGATTAATTAATTAATTGACTTCAGTTATTTTAATTAAGTTGAGATAACAAATTAGAATTGAACTATTATTAATTTGAAATTAATTTATTTAACTTTCGTAAGCCCTGATCAAAATCATACTTTTAAGTAAAATTTGCCATTACTCCTTTAATGCCACATTTGGTTTTAATTAATCTTAATTTTAATTTATGTTGTTTTCCTGCAATGATAAAGAAACTAACTCTTTTTTTTTTTTTTTTTTTTTCATCAAAACTCCAACGTCCCTCCATTTATCGACAGTTTTGATTTTGGATCGAGATGAGTAACTGTTCTTTTTTCTTTTTCCCTTCAGTCCTACTCCCACCCACCCTCACCACCCATTCTCCGAAAGGAAAATATTTGTTCGTTTTCGATCGAATGTCAACAGGCAAACGGCCACACGCAGCCGGAAAAGGGAGACTCAAATGACCTGTAATTTGGTCGGTTTGTTTGTCTCCGTATTAAACATTTCAGCAGCAGACGGCCATAAAAACGTATGAGGAAGTGATCGTCGCCATTATTTCTCATGGGTTTTGAGCCGAGGACTGCTAACGTGCAAATCTGCTGTAATAATTACGCTTAAATAGGTGAAGCTTATACCTAAAAATCAGGCGAAAGGAACAAATAGCTTTCGCGATACTAATAACATGAGGCCGAGAATTATTAAGACTTTTATTTTGTAAGAGCATAAAATAGGTCTTTATGAGAATATTTTTTAAGTGTTTCTGTAGAATTACTCAAATATAAATATACATCTATATAACATTGTAAGAACACGCTAAATAAGCAGTTAATTACACACATTTACCTAATTTGAGTTTAAAAAGAATAAATTATTGCTTCTAAAATTAATAAACACATATTGAAATAAAAACCGTTGGTCGAGAATCGTTGGAGCGTAAACCTCTTCCGCACTCGGGCCTGCATGGCCTGTTGCTGTACTGTTTATCTTACATTGAATTCAATAATTTTAATATCAGAAATTCCTAAGTAATTATATTTCTGAACATTAAAAATTAAATCGTCTGATGTAATAACAACGATAACTGTGTAAAAGGATAGGTTTAGTGAACTTATCATTTCATTATACTCTTAAGAAAATTATAAGTATAACATAATTAATGTATTTTTATAAAATATATTAACAGAGTAAAGTATAAATTATAAATTAAGAAAATTTTGGAAGTGATTGTATTCATTAACAATTCAGAGTAGTTGTTTGATTAAGCAAGTACAAATCTAGAATCATGGCATACATATAATTATAAAAGCCCACAAATGTGACTGAGTCTTTCTTTCCCACCCAAATAATTCCACTCATCCTTAGGAGTTTGGTCCTTTGTTGTCCTTAGTTTAGTAGTAACATGTTATTTTTACCAATAGAAAAAGAACTATATCATTTAAAAATTTCTTTTACTACAAATAATTTACTATTAAAATTACTATAGTAGCCTATATTTTAATAGATTTTCTAATGTTTCCTCAAAACGTAAATTAATTTGAAAGATGATGTCATCTAGCGAGCGGAAAATCTACGACTTTATATTTTTTTTTTTTTACTTAAAGAAAATAACTAAAAATAAATAACTTACGCAGCATTGGCGTAGCGAAGAGGGTTGAGTATTGATAGGAATCCTAACACCTTCCCCCTCCCAATGCTTCCAAAAATGAAAAAAAAAAATTTTTTTTGGTCTTATTTTTAGTTGGATTGGAAAGTTCATCGTTATGTGCGTCACCTCTCCATCCGGAAAAAGTTATAAGTTAGTTAGTTAGTTTGTTTGTTTGTTTATCTAAACGCCTGCGACCATAATCCCTCCCATTCCATACACCTATGTTACGCATATGTTACGCAATATTGTTATTTTAACATTTATCTAAATATGTTTAGAACATTAGATCACGCATAGCTTTTAAACATTGGAGATAATTTTGACGAAAAAAAGGTTACAACTTTGACAAGTTTAGCTTTAGTCATGATTTTGGTTAATCTCTGGAGCTCCTTTCTCTCTTGGTTAATCGAAATCTAACTGAGATTACCATATCAAACATTTCGTGACAAGTAAACGACTTTATTTTAAATCAATTATTGCATAAAATAACAGAAAAATTTAATGTGCGTGATGTATATACAAAGAAAAAAAAAAGGATAAAAACACACCACAATTAAAGGTTCACTGAATATTTTGGAATGTTCATACCTTGAATCCAAAATTAGTCCTTTATAAGCTAAGCGTTGTACTAGCGAGGATTAATTTATTGACCTTTTTATTCTTATTTTATACTAGCCGGGTAGCGTCGCTTCGCTCCGGAACCCTTGCATATATAGCATTAAAAACAAAAACTTTATTTAGCTATTTAATATCGAGATCAAAATATACGACTTCCCAGCCCGTTGTAGTCTTCTCCGCTTAACTGAGGTGTATTGCGGGTTGGCGCCACACACCTGGGGTTGTCAAAAAAAGGCTATTTTTACCTGTCACAGATGTGACATCTATACAATAAGCATATAAAAACATATGCTTATTCAAATGCAACGTTGTGTCAAAATTTCAAAGCAATCGGTGAAGAAATTTCGGAGATTTTTTTTTTTGTTTTATTCATTCATCAAATATTACAATTCAATCCTACTAGGTTATAAGCCTGTGTTGTAGGTGCTGAGAGTTATAATGGTATTATTTAAAAAATAGTCCTATATACTTAATGTTAACATAATATTCATTTAAGTGTACAAACAAAACAATAATAATATTTCAAAAAGATTTAAGATAAAGATAGAAGCTGATATCATATTAGTAGGGGAGACCGGGGCCAAGTGGACCTAGGGGTAGAGTGGACCGTTGACTTTAGTAATTCGTGTAGACGCTAGAATGCGCCAAAAATCGGAAAGAAGGTTGGTGCTATTGTGGCGCTGCTACCACAAAAGCGTCAGTGAATTCGGCTTATTGGTGACAGTGAGGTGATTGATTGTTTTGTTTTTGTCTAGGTAAGTAAATGTTTAGTGTTGTTTTTACTTTAATATTGCCGTTCAGCGATGCATTGAATAACATAACCGTAATATCCATATTGAAGGCGGTAATCTAAAGATCATTTTAAGCTATAGTATGAATTGAATACTTAAAGTGGTTGATAGTTTTGAAGGAAACTCCAAAAAGGCGATGGGGCAGAGTGGACCGAACGACACGGGGCACATTGGACCAGTGGTCCACTCTGCCCCGCTGTTTTTACAATAAAATATTTTGGCACTATACATTATATTTTTTTTCTATATTATATATTTATTAGGCCTATTATATTATATTGTATTATATTATTACATATTATATTTTTTTGTATATTTTTTACATAGGCTATTATATATTGTGTGTAGCCTATATTATTAAAGGATATTACCCCTTTAGTAATTCCTCTCAGCAAGTACCGTAATAGGGGAAGACTACGTGCGAAGGCATCTTAATCTTCGAAAATAGTCAATTTACACATTTAACTCTTATTAAATTCTAATTAAAAACTATGGAAACTGTAACGTTGTGGAATTGGCAACATGACACGATTAAAATCTTGGTCTCTGAGGGAATATATTTTGATTTTTAATAATTGTATTGTTGTAATTATATATTTGAATTTTTGTATTTGGTAAAGTCTTGTATATTATTATTGTGATATTTCATGGTTAAATATTATTTTAGTGGTTTGAGCTTATGTGGGCAAAAAGTACACCCAATCAGTCTAAACATTTCAGGAGAGGGAGCGTATTCTAAAACACACACAATTACATCCCTAAGTGAACTAACACAATTTTCAGTAAATGAAACTCTAAATTAGATATAAATTCTATACATACTTTGTTACATTAGAAAGCATTAAAAAATGGCATAAGTACAATATAATCTTAATAATCTTAATAGAGAACAAAAAAAGGTCAACGGCAATACTGACGGATACGCCAGTAAAAAAAGCTCTGCTAGAAGAGCAACGAAAATCTAAAGAAAGAAAAGAAAGAGTAGCAACGAAAAACATGACTCGGCCAACAGTCTCTAAAAGCAACATAAACAAAAAAACAAATAGAAGCAAAGGCAAAGGGATAAAGAGGAAACAATTACAGATGATTAGTGATGATGAAGATGATGAAGATGCTGTGTGGCTCTCCTGTTTGAAGAACTTTTAAAAAAGCAAACCATGGCAGGAGTGGATTCAATGTACGCAGTGCAAGAGATGGGCCCATAGTTCCTGCGCAGCCAGTGATATTCGGGGTTTATTTTACGAATGCCTCAACTGCAAAGAAGATTTCTCTAGTGAAAGTGATTAATTAATTCCATGTAAATTTATTTGATATTATTCATTTACGACTTTCAACTGCATAATGATTATAGTATTTTAAATTTTCACTTGAATGTATAATACCTTAGGTAGTCTACGTTAAATTAAACTTTATTTCATGATATCTTAAATGGCATATTATTTTATATTCAATAAAAATCTTACTTTAAATGTTGTTATTCTTACTCGGTCCAACGTGCCCCATGGGGTGATCCAGCCTGCCCCGTGGTCGGGGCAGGTTGGACCACTCTACCATTTTTGCTTTGCGAATTAATACCAATTTTATTTAGGAATATAATGAAATTAAATCAAGTATTTACATTCTTGAATAGTTCCCGATTCTGACAAAAATAAATGCAATGGAAAATCTCTTAACAAAAAAAAGAAAAAAATTCCACAAAAAAAAGTGGACCGCTCTGCCCCGGTCTCCCCTACATAATAAATGTAAAGTAAATAATTATAAAGTATTTTTTTTTCTTTTTTTTGTCTCTTCAAATTAGTCGACCCATATGATTTTTCCAAATATTATATCTCTATATATAATTTTTTTAAGCTAGATATTTTTTCAATTTTTTTCATTTCTGTTGAAAATTGATCAAATATTTTATTAATTAGTCTGTTTTTAATTCTTAGTCCGAAGATATTTGAACTAACTATTTAAGATTTTGAACAAACGAACATTTACATTTTTATTTATATAGATTTTTGATGCTTTTTTTTTTACCTGAAGGGTCATTGTTTTCTTTATTTGTCCATTGTTTGTTTCTTTTGATTCAACTGAGCTATGAGTACTGGGCGAATCAAACTGACGAAAGCTAGGAAGCTAGAAACAGTCTATCTTGGATTCTCGGTAAGAAATTCCAAAAATAGCTCAGTGAATCTTTAATTGTGTGCGTTTTTATTCTTTTTTTTCTTTGTTATTGTATAAAAAAGAAATGAAATTAGCATTACATTGCTTTCCAAAAAAACAAACAAACATCTGAACAAATTGTTTATTTCTTCACGCTTCTCAAGCAATTGCTAGCAGTAAATAATATAAAAGAAGACTGTGAAAGTAACTAATCCCCTTCCCCCCCCCCCACATATACACACACACACACACACACACATACAGAAAATAAAAACATTGCATAAGAATTAAATTATAATTAGAGCTATATTTACTAGTAAACCCTTGCATTCAAACATCTTCAGTCCCTTATTATTTGTAATGTGGTAGTTTCCCGCCTTAAGAATCAAAAGTCGCAAAGAACATAACATTTTCAGGTAAAAGTTGTGGGTGGATAAAGTAGTGAAGAACACAAGCTAATCTTGCCTGAGATCTATTTCATCAGAGTATTTACTCATTTAAGCCAACGTTAAAACTTATATCATTGAGGTAGATGTAAGTACAAAAATCACATTATGTCTATAAATAAATCCTAATCAAGGGCTTCTTTTTATGATATAGAAATAGAATACAACTTTATTATGAGGATAAAGTAATATAACCTTAACATGAAAATTATGAATGATTCAACCTTATCTTAAGCCTATTATTTAAGGTTGTCATCAACTATTTGTTAACGAATCCAATATAAAACACTGCCAGTATGACTTTGTTCTGGAAGTAAATATTAACAGTAATTTTAAAATTTTTTTCAAAGGCTGTTATTAAGTAAATTATTATCATTAGAACTGTCAAAGATTAACTTAAGTTTGTCATCAATATTTTCCATTAAAATAAAAATAGCAATTTTTGATTACTCATTGGAAGTGAAGGCTTCGACGTTTTCCTTCCTTTTTTTTTCTCCTCCAAAAGTAAAACAAAACTAAACATCTTTCAATGGAGCAGGAAAAAAAATAAACACTCCAATGACGTAGTAATTGTCCATCATTGTATCTCTTGTGTTTGTGTGACGTGGTTTAGTAACCCTTGCCACTGTCCTGGTGACTAATATTCGTTGTCATTATGAAACGGCGGGGGTGATAATCTAGGAAAGGGGTTGCGGATGAAGGGTGTAAGGCTAATATAGTTGCAGCGGCCACCGCTACGATTGTCGCCTGTGGATTATCCAGCTCTCTCCCTCTCCCGTCCGCATTTCCGCCGAATCTACAATGGCTGCCGCTCGGCGGGCGACCTACGATGACGTAAGGTTCAGCTTACGAAATTAAATAATCGCTCCCATTATTCTCTGCTGTACGCCGTGTTTCAGTTTGGCCCCATTCACCCAGTGCTGTTTCTGATCGGATCCCTCCATCCCCCACCCTCTTGTTCACGCCCAATGGAGTTCTTTGAAGCGAGGCGACCAAGAGGAAAACTCAGGCCAAGAACCGACGAACCGACGCGGCAGAAAGAGGGCCCGAATGAGTCACCAGCGAACCTCAAAACAGCATCACTATTTCAGCAGATCTTGACTTCAGAAAAACACTAGAACAAGTTAACTGGTCCTATTTGCGTTCATATACCATTGGATGTGAATAATAGAGCGTTTGTTGAGCTCAGGAAACGATGGAAATGTCAGTTGTTTCTTTTGACGGCATTTGCACAGTGCTGGTACAGATTTAAAGTGGGATATTACATATAAAGGCAAATTACATATAAAGGCAAAAGCTCGAATCCTAATACCGATAGCACAAAAAATATCAAAGGATATTTGTTATTGTTTGATTTGTAATTAGGTAACAGAATTAGTTTCGAAATAATACATATGACAGAAGATGTCTACAGCAAGAAACGACAAAACAAACCAAATGCATACAATTAAAAAACAAAAATTTATGAAATATAAAATTAAATATAAACTTTTTATTCTACGCATCTAAGAACGCCTTTTGAGAACTTTGATGTAAATAGCAAGATTTCTTCTTACAAAATTTACTAGATATCTATCGAAACATGGTGGAACTCTTGGTGAAATATTGTAGAAAATTCATTATTTAAAGGCCAGAATAAGATGTCCAACATTTCTCTTTTTTCGTATTTTTTTGTATGTTTCAAAGTTTCATTGTTTTCCTTAAACCACAAAATACAGAAAATCTATTTTTCTCCTAGAGAAAAGTTGGGTTTACCTGTTCGTGTAATTAATTCAGGTAAAAGTTTTTCCAAATTAGTAAAACAAAAGTTTTGGCCAATTGCAGAAACGGGATTGTAGTTTTCATGGTAGTAGAAATTTTTATGGAATAGTAGGTTTTTGGAAACAGTTGAATAGTCCGGAAATGGAGACAATGCATTAATATCGTAGTTATGTACAAATACGATCTGCAAATTAACACACATACATACGATCTTCTAGATGGAATGAAAATAGTAAATCGAAAGACAGAAATTTGAGTTGGTGACAAGTTTCCGCTGTGAAATAATACGAAACCTTCTGATTTCTCTGAAACTAAAGATTCTTAAATGTTTTAACTCATTAATTTTTAATTGTTTCGACAAACTTCATGTATTGCTGCTTAGTAATAAGCAATTGGATTTAAAAATTCTGTCTTTATTAGAATCAATTTATCGTAAGGATTAATATAGATTTTTTTAACTTAGTATAGAAGAAAAGGGATGACATTATTCATTAGTATGGATTAGCTTATTAATAATTATTCTAAACGTTAAAACAAAAAAAGTCAACTCTTAATCCTGTGATGTTGTGTTCACTTCTCTGTATGGATATAGAGAAAACTAAAAGGAAAATGGAAAAAGAAAAGACAAAAATAATAACAAGTAAATAAATAAATAAATAAATAAATAAAATAAATAAATAAATAATAAGCTTAAGTTATTCTTAAGGAGACCTTTCTTTCCAACTTTCAGCATTCTGGTTATAATTTAATGATCATTTTTTTTAATTAGTTTTAATTATTATTTAGTAATTTTAACTATTTTGTAAAACCTAACAGCAAATTAATACTATTCTGAATATACTGATATATATTCATTACATTTCAGTTTTACATCTGCTTTACTCGATTGATTTTATATCTTACAATGGCAAATATATGTAAAGCGTATTTGTAGTGACCTGAATTACAATAAACTCTTTATCATAATACTGCTGTAAATCTAAATGACCTGGTGTTAGATATCAATTTAATTTGAGAAAAATATTAAAACATATTAATAGTATTTTTTCAAATACTAATAGTATTAAAGAACTTCAAAATATTAAAGAGAATATTTTTTTATAAATTCACTACATTAAGAATCAGAAAATATATTTATCATAATCTAAAATTTTTCTATTAAACCTTATTTCAAATAATATTTGTCAGATATCCGCGTCTACTCATGTTTTTTCCGACCAAAGAACAAACCAACATTGTTGAGTTGAAAAAGCTACAGGTTACATTCAATTTGTTTACGGGTATATCTGTTAAACTTGGTAATGGTTACCATAGCAAATCGTTGCAATTAGGTAGACAAATCTAACTTTTTGTATGCCTTAATTGTTTAATAGACCTTTTAATAAGCATCACCTAAATAAATAATTCCTAAGCTCTTTCATGCGAGTATTTCAAGGAACACGCACAAACTGTTTATTATTTTTACAGTTGTTCGTCCTTTTTAATTGTAAAAGGAGAAGAAAGAAACATTTTTTCGTTTTTGTAATTATTAATCTTCCATCGATGATTTAGTTGGTATAAATAGTCTTATATAATTACGAATTTTTATTTTTCCCTTTAAAGATCGACAGTGATTTTGAACAGCGATCCAGTAATATACAGAAGTCCCAATCTACATAGATCCAGAGAATGTCCGCAGAAATTACAAAATAAACTTTCGAGTTGCCCAAACTTTACTCAAAGCATTAATATAAACATTACAGACACTTGATGCTTGAACTCTAAATCCCCTGCGAGCGCTAGGCAGCTACCACAGGTATCTCCTTGTAAAGACGATTTCAGTGTTCAATTTTTGCAGTTATTTCGTTACCATAATCTATATTACTAAAATCTTTTATTTCTCTGTCTGTCTGTTGGGCGCAATTGTTAATTTCCTGTGAAAAAATTACTACAATGAAACGTTCGCGATGGGAATCGAACCTGCAACCTTTTGGTCAGAAGTCTTATACGTTAGGCCACGGGGACTACATTCAAATTATTGTACCAATTTGAACACTATTTACTTCGTTAATCACCTTTCGCCTACAATTCGACTATAAATTTTTATCACCATAAAGGTATCAAATAGAAAAATGATGTTTGAAGAATATACTCTAAATTTAGAATATAGTGGCAATTTCCGGCAAATTGATATTTATCAAAAAAAAAAAAAAAAAATTACCATACTTTTGGTAAATTTTGTGCTGTTCTAGAGCTGGTTACTACTCTACTGATCATTCGAAATAAACTATATATATAATTAGTGAATTATGTTTTCTTTCCTGATCAAGATATCCTGAATACAGTTGTCCGAGCTTTTGATTAATATGACAATTAAGGAAAAATAACTCGTTACCTACTAATAAAATTAACAACAAATTGACAATTATTTTATTTTATATCACAATACAAATGTGCAGTGAAACGAAAGGACTGACTAATTAACAGATAAATAAACAGCCTAAAAGAAACCTATTTCCTTAATGTAAGTTATTTCCTTGTTTAATTTTGTCTTTATTCTTTGTCGTCTGATTGATAAATGACTAACGCAATGAATTACTGCATTCAGGTAAAGGTCAATTGGAGGGAGCAACCCATCGCGTGATCATTGAGCATCATCCGTTTTAGTAATGTTTACTTTCCGCTGTTCTAAATCATAAAACCAGGTTTTGTGGATCTCCGAGTTCCTTATATGTGATTACAAACGAAAGCTCATAAAAAACCATGACAAACCTGCTTTGCAAAATTTCTACATTTCAACTGAATGTTTTTTGAAAAGTTCTTCGTATAATGAACTAAATATTAGGTTATGAACATTTTACAACGTATATATGTAATATAGATTTCCATTGTGATAGTTTATTTTGAAATCAATTGTATTAGTTGTTTGGAAATTACGGATGCTTTATGATGTCACAGAGATAGAATATAGAAAAATGATGCAAATAATTGACATACCATTTTAAATCTCCACCTCAAGGGAATTCAGTCTGTGAGGAAAAAATATCTTACACGATAATCTTACCATATTTTAATAAATGTTTCTGCAACATCTTCTCTATTGATCGGAAAACGGATGATCTAGCACAAAAAAAAAAAAAAAAAAAAAAAACTATTAGAATAACAGTCATGCTTGAATATAAATTCAAGGGCTGTATACAATAGGCTTAAGAATGCGATACTAGTTGAGTGTATCCATGGTCCTAAAAACAAAATAAAATAAATAAAAAAATGAAAGTGTTTGTTCTGAGGCGAACTTCAGAAAAATGATGTAAGTTATTTAAGTCAAATCATTAAAAATTATTTCGGATAAATTTTATATTATTTCCTATTGAACTTCATTCTGTATTTTTATATATATCCTTACAACAAGTATTGATCATGTTTCTTATCTGCATTATATGTAAAAATTTAACTGTTGTTAAGTAATGATAAGTAATGGAAATGACCCCTTTACTGAATACCGGTTATTATTAGAATACATTATACTTTATATATACTTTAGAGAGCTCAAGTTGAGTTATATGTTTGCAAATGTATACAGTATTGTTCTTTTTGGTACTTTCAGAAAGTTTTTTTATAAAATAATTCTATTATATAAAAGCATTATTTTGTCTGTCATTGTCATAAGACTTTACGTTTTTCCAATTTTGTGACCAAACTATATAAGAGGTAGATTGGTCATGCAAATGGATAAAATGTAGATCTTTTTAAGACAAACAAAATGCTACAAAAATCTTTCGAAAAAAGTTTTTGGTTTCCAAGATGGCGACTTTTAAAGGGTCAAATTTTGACTTTTTCTCAATTTAAACGAAAAGTATAAAAGACGGAAGAGAACATTATATTGAGGAAAATGTTGGTATTTGAAAGTTCTATCGAGCGGTATATCAGTCATTAATAAACGTTTCTGCGTTTGGAAGATATATGCAAAAATGAAATGTTTTTGCGGCAACCCCCCCGTGTGAGTGCCAACGCGCAATACAACTGAGTTAAGCGGAGAAGCCCACAACGAGCTGGGAAGTCGTGTATTCACAATCTCCATATTAATTTGCTAAATAAATATATTTTTTTTTTTTTTTAATGTTATACAAGCAAGGGTTCCGGAGCGAAGCGACGGTACCCGTCTAGTTCAGAATTAAATGAGTACTTGAGCCCAGGCGTTAAAAAAAAAAAACAACGATGACTACATTCTTAGCAATTCTTACATAAATGAATTCTTGCAACTTATTTGTCTTATATAAAATTCTCTTATGAATCATTAGGCACAAATATCACGATAACAGCAGTTATCACCATAAAGTGTCTGATATACTTTAAACATTAATCGTATTTACAAATCGTTCTTTCTTAGGATTCACTTTGCTCATTTATTCTAAAACAACACAAATGAAATATGTCTTGATGCATTTCATTCCAAACTTGATTTATCTTTAACTGTAGTTGAAATAACTAGTTATTTAGAATAAATAATTCTAAAAATAAATAATCCTTATTTAGAATAAATTCTATTATTCTCTATCGAAAATGGTAGTATACAACTTCTTTGCTTTACCTGTTAGGATTTTTTACTTTTCCTCCTTGTCATGGCAGCCTTTCGTGACTATTTTTCAGAATCAGAATTTCATTTCTTCTGTAGACATATTCTGTAAAAAAATTACATCTTCTATAAAACCTACATTTAAAAATCATTTTAATTGACTTTACAAAAACAAACTTAGACATTATATGTCCTGAAAAAATATACTTTCCATTAAATCTTCGTTTTTATTTTTCTTTATTTTTTGAAGTCGTGAAAACATTTGAAAGGACACATCCGCTGGCAATTAACTAAATCTTCAAATAAATCCTATTAATTTTAATCATAAAGAGCATGCGCAGAGAATAGTGGATTACTAAGCCTCTAATTAATATACATTATTAGATAAGAACAATAATTCTTTATTTTTCGTCTATGAGATTTTTTGACACCCACAGGCATGAATTTCTCGTCAGGAACTCATATCAGAAAGTTTTCCATGTGAAAATTAATCTCTAGTCCGTAAATATGCATACCAACTTTCATTCACTGGTTATTAGGGGACACACACCCGTGCATAAAAATATTGATTTATGATCATTCATTTCCTTAGAAAAGTAAGTTAAATTAGTATGCTAATTTACAGGTCTACATTTTTATTTAACACTGTTGTTATATGCTCTAATATGTTTTGATCAACTATTCTTGTAGTTATTTGTCATTATAAGAAGAATGATGTAACATTAATCTACTCTTTATGATTAATAATTACGATCTCAATTTCTAATTTTTGTCCAATTTTTATCTAACACCACTTTGGAGATCTTTGATCAATATTGGATCAAATAATCCCACAAATTACCGTGTTCGATGGCAAAGTGTTGACAATGATGTCATTCCGAGGGGAATTTATAGATTTAGGATGAAAACAGTTTTCATCTCATATGTTGATTCCAATTTTCGCTGGAAACTTCCTCGTCTAGTCCCTAATGGAAATCCATCCATTAATGCTATTTACACTCATTGATTCATTAACTGTAATGTCTTTCTGTTCTCCGTTCACTAATTATAATTACAGCAATTATAATTTATTGTTTTTAGCAGCTTTTTTTTTTTTTAGATTGATGATGGATTAGAATAATTTTTTTTAGTATTTTATTAAATCTTTGGTTTAACTCAGAAACAGTTTACCTGCTAATTGACTCTTACAGAAATTTGCAAGTCTATCTCTATTCAATACTTTCAAATAGTGTTAAAAACTCTTTACTGAACAAGCAACTATAGAAGTAAAATTAAATAAGCCTTTCCCCGCTCTTTTTTTCTAAAAATTTATATTACATTGAATCCTGTGTTGCGATTTTACAGAAATTTTGTAATATAATTTGAATTTTAATATTTTGTCGTTAAACTACTTCAGTAATTAAACTACCGCCTATTAGAACTGATATATAAACAAGGTAGGGATAGTGATTAGCATCACAGTGCTTCGCAACGGCTTCTGAGTCACCTATACTTTAGAATAAACTGCGCCGGGGTGGTCTAGAAAATGCTCGCGCAAGTCTGTTTGCGACCCCATGCTATCTTACCCACCCCTATTTATATGGAATAATCATCATTCTTAACTCAAACCTTGTTAATACACTGAATTCCTAATAATGATTTAAAAAAAAAACTTCAAAAAAAGAATTGCCAGTGAAGGGATCGAACCCACGACCTTCGCGTTATTAGCATGACGCTCTAACGAACTGAGCTAACAAACCACCTACAACAGTCAACATTCACGCCACCTACAACTGAGCTAACAGAAGCCGTTGTGAAGCATTATGGGATACGTGTCCACAGACAGACAAACCGGGGATATAAGGCGTCTTTCAGAAGCCTAATAAGAGTTGATACTTTACCATCCTTTCCTCTTAAAAAAAAATAAAAATCATTGATGAATCCTTTATCATTCCACAAATTATTACCTCGCTACGGCAGATTCCGTGTTCTGCATTGATTTAGTTTCGATTAAGATTTCTTGCCGATTCCTTTTTTGAACAAGTGAATATAATTGTGTGCTAAAACATAAATTTTAGGGCGACCCTTAACAATTATAAAAAAAAAATAAAAACAATAATTAAAAAAAAAAAGAAGTAATTAAAGTAAAAAATAAAAAAAAATAAAAAATTAGGAAAAAAATAAAAAAAAAAATTAGGAAAATAAGAAAAACAAAAACAAAAAAACTACGCTGACATTCAGAAAAAAAGATTGATAGAAAGAAATAAAAAGTACAGATACGGGATTCGAACCAACGACCTTCAGTACGTGAGGCCGAGACCTTAAGCAGCAAGCTATAGCTGACAACTGAAATAAAATGGTTTTGTAACCATCTAACATTTCACCATCATTTCTAACATCATCCTCTTAATAGGCGAATGTTGTATGGACTTTATTTGTAAATTTGTAGGTTTGTAATTTGAAATAATCAATCACAGTGCAGCGTTGGAACACGTCAGCAATGACGTCACGCTCATGTTGAAAGATGGCGTCTCTACTATTTTCTCCACTTCACAACAACGAATCGCGATTATACAATTATTATCAGCGTATTGAGATTTTCTTTCCCACATAAATGAAGTTCACACTGAAATGCATGAAAATTTATCAGAGAGTTTGTAAAACCTCGATTTTTACATAATTTCGGCTGTGTCGCCGCTCTCTCAATATTCCACAAGTAGGAGATAATGCACGTGCCCTCATTGTTGTCCAGACAGGATTATTGGTATTGGCTGTTGGACATTCATTATTGTTATTGGTATTGTTGAAACTGGTAAATCATTTTTTTATTTTTTTTTATTTTTATTTTAACAACATTTAGCTTAGTCATTCAAATTACATGTGGGCTGTAGCGGAAGTCATGGTTTTTAAAAAAATGAACTTAGAACATCTTTTTCAATCTTGAGTTTTTCAAAAATTTCAGGATATTTCAAAAATGTGGCATTTATTTTATTTCCGTTAATATTGCCTCAATTTCGACTAACCTATTCTTTTAGGGCAGAAGGTTGCCATTATGTTTCATAATGAGAAACCGCTACCGGTACTACGAAAGTGATAAATCAATTTTTTATTTTTTTTTTATTTTAACAATATTATAATATTATTTTAACAAATAAGCCGATATTCAAATTACATATGGGCTGTTGTGGAAGTCATGGCTTCTAAAAAAATTAGCTTAGAACATCTTTTTTCAATCTTGTGTTTTTAAAAAACGTGGAATTTATTTTATTTCCGTGAATATTTCACGGGTCGCAACTAGTTTATACTTTTAGCGGATATCCAATGAAACGACGCCAAATATCTCAAACATGGGGGGGGGGGGGGGAGACACGTTGGTCCCTGAAAATAACCCATATCTACGATGTTTGGGCCTCTGAAGACGATGGTGAAATCCGTTTATCGATCAGACCTTCTGTTCGGGAGTTGTTAGGGGTTGACAGACACGGACGGACGGACAGGACAAACGCAAAAGCTACCGATTTTGGTCGCTAATAAAAAATTATTCAAAAAGCAATCAAGTAACTTAGATAATTACGAAATGTAAATTTACATCTAGGGAAGTTTTGCAGTAATTTTATTGCATTACAACTTGAGTGTTTTAAATCAAATTTAATATAAAGTGTCAACACTTGAGAGAATTTTAGAACTCAGGCCAGATACTTGAATGAGTTACGTAGGATATGTTTTGAGTTAAAATCTAATCCTCTTCTTCTTTAACTGGCAGCAATTGGTATATAAAGAATTTGACAAAATTCAGTCAATTGTCCACCTTTTGGAATTATTAAATAGCGTCGTTTCTTAGTTACAAGGATCATTTGCTGTTCAAAGCTTTGCTAAATAAAGCTGTTTCTGAAATTCGGTAAAGTAAAGAAGGAACCGTCGAAATTACTTACAATGTAAGGATTATTGAAAATTATGGTGAAATATTAAACTTAAAGTGTAAACTATCTCAAAGAAGAAATTTGCAAGCTGAGAAAGTATAGAAACATAGACAAAGAATACATTTTGCCAGAAAAATGAAAGAAGAAAGATAACCAAGTAATGTATCCGTGGGCACTTTACTAGCATACGAGAGAAGAGAAACAAAGGGAAAGGTTTTGAAAAAAAAAAAGAAGTTGAAGAATCCATGTCTGCAGTAAGATTGGAAGAAACTACTCCTAATGGGACAATGGTGTAGAGCAGGGATTCTCAATAAGATCAACATGGACTGGGAAGATTTGTTGATTTTACCTGAAGAAGTGAATGGGAACCGACGAAGAATTTGTTTTATTTTTAATTTCAAATTTCAAATGTGGAAGTATCGCATGTTTAATAGAATATCTGATTGATAGATTGTTTGATACATGCGTGTTGTTTATTTGTGTGATTGTTCGTTTGTTTGTTTTTATTAAGTCGGCTGATGTATTCTTCGAATGAGGGAATCGATTGTAAGAAAGGAGTATTGATACGACTGGGTACTGATGGTGTAGAAGGACAGAGAAATACCGGCAGCATAACTACCTTTTAATAATAATAGTAATAACAATAATAATAATTAAAAACAGGATCCCGCTACTGCAAATACACACCACAAAGTGTATTAGAGTCACCCCCACATAAGCTGTACTGGGACAGCCCCATTCACATAGACAAAATCATACATCACACTTGTTGATCAGGTCAACAAACAGACCTATCTCATTGATACTGCAATGCCTATCAGCAAGAACATGCAGAAAACTCACGCTGACAAGATCAGTAAATACACCGATCTAGCACACAAGCTCCAGAAGCAGGACAGAGTATGTTTTTTTTCCATCGTCCTGTCCGCCTCTAGTCTGGTGCCTCATACTTTGCACCGCAGCCTTTGCACACTAGGACTTCACAAAAACACTTATGCACAACACCAGAAGGCTGTGGTGCTCAACACAACATGCATATTAGCAAATTTATGGACACAACCACACATATCCTAACCCTCCTTGCACACTTCTTAACACTTGACAATATGTGCTTTGGTCCTTGACCCGCCATGCTGTCTTTGCTGGGGAAACCCAAGATCTGAAACTTTTACATAATAATAATAAAAGTAATTACATCACTCCATTTAGCCATTGTCAGTGCTGAGACACACCTCACCCCTGGACCTCACCATCCCCGACACCTATACTCAGCAGCTATGCGAATCACGGGCGCGTATAGAACTCCACGGGAGATACCGCCACAAACTCAGTCAACCTCACATCGATATGGAAGCGTCGAACAGGTGACTGACGAGTGGTGAGGTATTCGGGGAGACTGAAGATTTCATGATCGTGATACATGGCGAATTCATCCCCACACGCAGCTACAAGAAACACAATGCAACACGCACTGCAAACACGATGCAAACACGCACGACGACACATGCAGGAAATGCCACACTACACGTGAGACAATCGACCACATAATATCAGACTGCCCACTTCTCTCCCAAACAGATTACCTCCATCGACACAATCAGGTAGCGTCGATCGTCCATCAACAGCTAACACACAAATATTCACTTGTTAAGAACACGGTCCGTATCACAAGTGCACACCATAAAGCATATTAGAGACAATCTCACATAAGCTGCATTGGGACCAACCCATTCACACAGACAAACCCATACACCACAATAAACCTGACATCACACTTACTGATAAGGCTAACAAACAGACCTATCTCATTGACATTGCAGTGCCTATCAGCAAGAACAGTAAATACACCGATCAGCAAGAACAGTAAATATCAGCTCCAGAAGTAGTAGAGGCAGGACCGAGTGCATCGTCCTGTCCGCCACTTGTCTGGTGCCTCACACTTTACGCCACAAACTCATATGAAATAAACATTTTCTTTGTCCATACAAAACTCATCAATGTCAACTACACCACTTATATCATGTCGTTTTATTACCTTCTAATCTTTTTCTTCCATCCTGTAATCCCCATCTTCCTCAAATTTCTTATCCGTAGTTTGTTTAGTCTCTTTTTCTCACATCAAAAATCTACGAATTAAGAATTCTTCTGGTCATTCGCTCCTCTTTCATCTTTTCTGCAGTCTTAAGCAGTTGATTTTTTAAGTGTTTTATAAAGCACACTCTGTCCTCACCTTGGAGAATCACGTCAATTTCCTTATGGTTTCCGATTCTTCAAGCAAGATCTTCTCTTACTGGCCCGTAAATTCGTCTGAAGATCTTACTTTCGAACACCCTTAAGGAATTCTTGTTAGTGGTAGATAATGTTTAAGCTTCTGAGCCATAAGTGATTACGGGTCACTGTTTTATAAAGCTTCACCTTGGTACCTCTTCTGAGGATATGATTTAAAAAAAAATGGAAGCAAAGTGGTTTTTCTTCCCCGACTCTTATTCGGCCAATCTCATCATCTACCAGATTCTCACTCTTTAATGCCGTACCTAAGTACGTATATTTCCTAACGCTCAAAACTATTCTCCCCTACAGTAAGTTCTTTGTGACTATCTTCTGATTTGTTAAGTTGACATTTTAATATATTTCGGCTTTTCTTCAGTTCACTGAAATTATGTTTTCACATGTTAAACATTTCACGCAATCAGTGCAATGTCATCCGAGTAAACACAAACTTGTCTAGATATATTGATAACATTCCCTTTCACCTACAGACATTCTATGCCTATTGGAGTCTTATAATAAAGAATACTGCAGACAAAGCATCCCAGTTGTAACTTACTTCCACAAATTAGCGCTTTAGCATTAAAGCAATTTCAGCATCATTTTTAGTTTTTTTTTCATTTTGTGTTAATTAAAGCATGAAAAAAATTAAGTTATTTTTAAAGAACAATAAGAGTCACCTACAATATAAGTTTTAATCTGATTAGGTGCTGCTAAAAAATATTTTAGATGCAACTTAAATGAGCATATCCTAAGAGTTTTTCAGTTATTGACACCAAATACAATATGCAATATAATACACACCAAATGCAGATGAGTTATTAAAAAATTCATCAATATTAAAAAAAAATAAAAATGCCCTAGAAAGTTCTGGATGGGAACGAAATGGATCCTTCTCCCCTCCCTCCATTCACAATAAGTTGTGGTTTAATTTCATATATTGAGCGGGAAATTAAGCTTATTGAAAACAAGATAACCAAACAGGCAAACGGAAACTCATAAAACATTCGAGAGGAAAAATAAAAAAAAAAAGAAATTGTTCTCGTGACGAGAACATGGTTGACTGTGAATAAACGTGGATTCGTTAATTATAGTTTGAAAGTATTACAGAGAGAGACACCACCGGCAATCGGGTAATTTATTACAAGCGTTTTTTAAGCCATTTATGGCAATTAATGAGTTGATGAGGCCTCGATAATACAAGTGGAAAAACAGTGTGCATTAAACCAAGATCATTAACAGAAAAGCATCAGAAATAAGGATGGTAATAATAGTAATAAATATTGTATCAATATTAAAAAATATTTTGACATTTTATTAATTGATTTATTAGGTGGATGATGGTGTAAGTTTTAAGTAATAAAAAAAGAGTAAGCTGATTGCGTTTGGGAAAAAGAAATGAAATTAAACCGTTAACCAAATCAATAGGTTTAGTCTAAAACTGGGTTAGAATGAAAACAAAATTCAAAGGAAATTTGAAGTACAAAAAAGTAAGTCTATTTCGTTCGTTCACGATTAAAATAGTATATCATAGAAAAGCTGGAAACTTAAATCTTATGTAGATTTCAACTTCCACTGACTACAATACAATTGGGCCAGTAGATAGGCAGTCTGAACTACAAGTCAAGGTTGAAGTACTTAAATCCTATGGTTTTAGATTCCAACCAAAGAAAAAAGCACATTTATGTTCTAATCCAATATTAAAAAAAAAAAAAAACTATTTTACCATCCCTTCCTTCAATCTGGATCATTATCCCACTAACCCTCCCACACCTTCGCCTATCTAAAGCTACCTTTTCCTGAACCCAGTTCTGAAAATATTTGATTTCTTACAACAGTTCCATAAAAGTGAGAGAAGCTTCACGGCTTAATTACAGAATTTTATCAAAAAATTCATTTACATAAAGATAGTATCTGAAAGTAAACGAAAATAAAGTAAGAGCACTGTAGACAAGCACCTGGTTATTTAACCCTTTCAGGAAAATGGATAGCTCCGCAGTGAATACACGCGACGTTGAAAGGATAAAGTTTAACAATTTTAAATTAAAGTTTTAAAAAATTAAATAAAATTATTATTTTTATACATGTAAAAATGCGCAGAACACGAATTTATTAAGAATAAAATAAAACGAGAATGAAGTAAGAACACTGTAGACAATAATCTGGAACCCAGGTCCCAGGTCAATCATTTACCCCCTAAATGAGTTTTCCCGAAGTCGAGACCTAGCTAAATCGCTTTCTCGCACCTAAAAACGTAGTTTCACCCCATTTCATCAAAATCCTTAGGCTGTTTTGAAGATAAAATTTACAAGAATTGCTCACTTCATAGTATTTGATTGATTCAGTTACTAAACAATCGTTTGGTGGAAAAAATAATATTACATGAAACAAAGGAAAAGTTTATAAAGTTGGTTTTTTTTTCCTCCCCTAGAGATGTTCTCTTTAGATAAATTATTTTTTTTCCCGCAGGTGGGAAAGGGTAAAAGACTTATATCCCCTCCTCAGAATTATCCCTTTCAAGCGATCCGTCCTATCTCATCGAGTCCGCCACAAGCACGAGCGGATCGAATCAATTAGCAGTGAACGCGTTCGACTGGGAATCATAAGGCCACTTGCAGACAAGTCAGCCCTCATGGCAGATACGATCTGATCCCGTGCTGATAGCACCGCTATGCTTATAATAACAGACAAACACCAAACGGCTGCCTCATTTGGCTAGGGGGAGGTTTCGGATGATGGGTGACATAAAACCAATCTCTGAGCATTCTAAATTTGTTTAGAAAATAAACAGAACAGATTTCCCCCACACTTCCGTCCATTATTAGGCATCTATTTTAATAGTTTCATTTTATTTCATGTTTTGATCGTTACGAGCGAACTGAATGGTAATTTTTATTTATTTTTAGTAATTTTCAAAGCTTAAAAAGTTAGGAAAATTAATTTCTAAATTCCTGGAAAGAAAAGACACTGTTTTGAAGCCAACATCATCGTTGTGCAACTAAGTTAAGCAACTTCTATTTCTTTGTAATATTCATGCTTTGCATCTCTTAATATCTTTACTTTACTAGCGTGAATGATATTAAGATTACTGAACTATGATAGAAGTGCCAACTAACCAATCCTCTCAGTGTTCTTTTTTTTAATCATCTTAAGAGTATTGGTGCGATTTCTCCAAATCCATTTACATGGGCATTGCACAATTTGCTGAGTTGGTATTTTCAGTGTTAACTTTTGATGGATAATTATTATACTATAATTACAATCTATTATAATCTGTAGGTAATAAAGCACGATAGTCTTATGCTACATGTTGAATAATATCCAAGTGCTTTAGGTGCAATTATCATCTGTTGTATTTGAGTCCTCCAAAATGCATTTCATTTAATTATTTCTTAGTTTAATCTTAGGCAATCATTAAACCTTCGGTTTCTGCAAAGATCCCCTTATTCAGTTAGTAGTTCGACAATGTATATATTGATGCGTGGTACACAAGGTCTAGCATCGTGTGCATTAAGACTGTTCCTGGAATGGAGATCTCACGTGATGGTCCTCAGCACAGGCGGACCGAGGTGAGATTGGTTTTTGGCTAAGGGCAACCAAAGCTCTTGAATATATATCTCTGTTGCCGTAAATAAAGTTAGTCAGTAAGTCAGTAAAGTCAATAGTTACCTGTTAATCTGTCTCTGTCTACGTTAATTTTAACAATATAACAATAGGTATTCTGTTTTTGGATAAGGTCTTGGACTGTATTTATTACGAAAAGTAGTTGCTTCCATTCTTCGGTCGATGTCGGAATTTGGAGATGGAATCACTTCTGAAATGTTAGAAAGTTTTTGATGCTAAGTGGAGTATAATTGTTGTAGGTGTCCCAAGGAGTAGAATAATTTATACAACAGCTGGACAATGTTTACACATCCTCGTCTTCCCTACGGGATCCTCGGCAAAGATACAGGCTCAATCGCAGATTTCGGCGTGGCTTCTGTATTCATCCAATTTATTTGCCATTTCTTTTTTCAATTACTGCAATTTTACTTCGAGATTCTGGAAGCCTGTGGTAGATCTAACTTTATCCGAAATCCTTTCTTTTGATAGGTGAGTCAATTCCGGCCATATCCTCCCAAATTAGTTCCTTTTTCCTTAATGGATAGATAAAATTTGTTGTGTATTGATATCCTCACTCAATATCCAAGAATTTAGGAAATAATAAAATGTAGTTCCCAATAATGTGGTCTTTTGGAAATGCTCATTTGTCATGCCTATTATCTAAGCTTGCATTATTTAGATATTCTTAGATATTCTTAGGTGCAATCGGAGTAGTTGCACTAAGTATTCCGATCACTATTATTATTATTATTATTGTTGTTTAATAATGGGGTAGCAAATTTTAGATTAAAGCAAATTAATGACTTATTTCATTCTTTGAAAATATAAGATTTTGATACATACTTCTGTTCAGATGTTTTCTGTACATACTCTTTTTAAACATAATTACGAAGGTATTACTATCCAAAAGAACATTTATATTGATTTTAGTACAGATTTTAGTCTTTATCTGCAGGTAAACGCTAGAGGTCAAAAAATCACAAAAATAAGTTTACCATCGTTAAAAGTGCATTAATCACTATATTTCAAAAATACTTACTTAGAAACGCGAAACTTTAGTGATTATATGGTTGTTATTAAATGCTACCTGTTCATTCATTTATTAGAATACGAGCCCTAGATTAGGATCTGAGGACCAAAAAAAACCAATTCAAGTGCTGTAGTTTTCTTGTCAGTTTAAACTATTCACTATCTGAATTTTTGAACGTTTTGAAAGTTTTCTGAGGCTTTGCCGCGCAGGTATTCGAAAGTTTACTTCGGTTGCTTTGCTTTGTAAGTGTTTTGAATAACTTTTATTTAATCAAACGAGAACATGAAAAGAAGCTCATATCTTTCTGAAAGCCTTTAATGGAGTTTGCTTGTAAACGCTGCTCTACTGAAAAATCCCTTGTATCAGTCACTAACCTCTGTTTGGATACAAAATGGAGGCCATTACTTTTATTCTTCATGCACCGCTGACGAAATGCATTAGCGCTACCCCATCCTCGCTTGCTCTCTCGTTAGCCTCAAGATTCGCGGGGGCTCGAACCCCCGACCGCGTCTTTCGATGGCCGCTGGACCACGACCGCTACCGAGAGCCTTCGCGACGGGGTTCCCGGCAGTGGAGACAGCGTTCCCCGCTTTCGGGCATTAGTTTCCCGCATGCACCGATAGTGAACGCAATCAACACCCGTGTCGATGTTGATGTTAAAGCCAAGTCCTCGACGCCTGTCGGGAGATGCACACGACGACATCTAGTCCAAGTGGAGTGGGCGGATAAAACACCTTAATCCAATGCTCAAGGAAGGGAAGAAAACCGCTGCCTTTTATGGTGTTCCCTTTAAAGCACTAGATAATAAATTAGTCAAATGTGATTAGACCTAATTTATTTACAACGCAAAGAAAAATAAGGCAGTCACATTTTTACGTGTTCTGCTTTTCCGTTTTCATTTCTATAAGAAGTCGGCGGCTGAAATACTTTTTCAGTAGTACATCAATTTAGTCTCCATCAGAAGTTGGTAATACAAAACTACTGTACTTCTCTCAGAGGCATGAGACGAGATTGGTAACTTTTTTTTTTGTTTTTGATTTGTTTTTGAAATTTCTTGTGAATAAACATAATCTATATTACTAAAATCTTTTATTTCTGTGTCTGTCAGTCCGGCACAATTGTTGTGATTTGTGAAAATGGAAATAAATTCTACAAGTTCGTTACGGGAATCGAACCTACAACCTTCTAATCCGAAGTTAGACGTCTGATCCGTTAGGTCACGGGGACTACATTCTAATCTCTACAAAAAATGAAAATATGTCATAGACGCACTCGCTGGTTCTAAAAGCAGTCGTGGGTTGGGAGAATCCACTTTTCTCGGGTTGCTAGTTTCTTGTGAAAAACGAATCCAAAGCGAATTTAATTTAGTAAGGCCTTCCCTAATATTATTACAGTAGTCACTCACTATAAAGAAGCCGGAATTGGGCTTCGCCCAGTAGCAAGGCGTAATGATAAGAAATAGTCAACAGAAATTCTAAACTGGATTCCGAGGAATGAATGGAGGCCGAGAAAGTGTCCACAAGTAGATGGATGGAGAAAATTAAAGGTTTTGTTGGTTTCGACTGGAAGAGTAAAGCTTCGACTCAAAGCACTGCGAAAAAACTTGGAGAGACCTTCATTCTGCAGTGGATTGAAAATAGTTGAAAATGATGATGATATCATTGGTGTATCGAGAGAAGGGTTGGTAGGGGTTAGTCCCCCCCACCACCACCACCATTGCATCCAAAAATGAAAGAAATCTCGAATTTTTTGGACTTTTTTTTTTTTCTTTTTGGTTGAGAAGTTCATTGGTTTTTCTGCAACCCCTCCATTCTGAGAAAGGACACGACCCTTTTTTTTTGGCTGAACGATTGAGACCATCACAGCCTCTACCATTCATTACAATATCCTGGATACGCTTCTAAATCCTGAGTATCCCTATGCAAAGCACTATGAAGAGAGAACCAGTGGGCGAAACAATGTCAGACTTGAACTGTAAACATTCCAGATAATGGAAAAAAGATTTCTGTAATAAAAAAAAAAGTTCAAAAAAGGACCGAAAAGGGACTGCCTGAGGATGCCAATTACAATTGAATGGGTGAGTTGAAAAAGGTACATATTCCACAAATGTAAACTTTTGGAAAATTAAAAAAAAATGTTTTTTTAAGAAAACTAATTTTTTTACAAAAAAATTTTCTATTATCGATTTATACCTTTAAGTGAAGCGAACTCATTGTGCTTTGTAAATATATAGATATGTAACTTTTTATAGCCTAAAACTATGTAAATATGTTGAGGAATATGTTCCTTTTTCAACTCAATGTTTTTTTTTTTAAAAAAAACTCATAAAATTTTATTTTTGTGTATTTTATGTTACATAATGTAATATTACATCACGCCATGTATTGTACTTTGTAAATATTTAGATATATAAATTTTTATAGCATAAAACAATGTAAATGCGTTGAGGAATATGTTCCTTTTTCAACTCAATGCTAGTGCGGCTTTGAGTTGACAAAACAACATATTCCTGGAATATGTCCCTTCTTCAACTCAATCATTTTTACATGGCTCTGGAAAGCAGACTTAAAATTGAGAAATATGGTTCTTTTTCAGTTTAATAGATGTATATACGTGCAAAGAAGAAAATGGCTATCTCAGTTTAGTTTGTCAAATTTATGGAATATGTACCTTTTTCAACTCACCCATTCAATTGTATGAACTGAATGGGTGCGTGAACGGGAAATAAACAATAAAAAAATGCCATATCAAGTGTTATGGAGTGATTTTTTTTTATTCATTCATTCTATGCATTATCTAAAAGTGGTTAATAGCACCCAGAGCTGACTGAAGCTGCAGAGAACTGTCAAAGACAGTCAGAGGCAATGTTCAATATGTTGGCCGTTCTGCAGGACCAAAAGCTGATACGGAGTGACAGTATGTTCGACAGCAGAACAGAATTGATTTGTAGAGATGTTTTGCTTGTGCTTCTGTCCTTCAAATCTGCCAGGTGAAGAATGTTGCCCCGATGAAGCATGCTTCTGAGGTAACCGCAAAGTCAAAAAATCACAGAGACTAAAGTCTGATGAACCTGTTGGCCATCTTGTTGGAATGCTCTACTAATGATTCTGCCCTGTGTGAAACAACAACAACTGTTGAACATGATGTCCTAGGTAAGGAGATGCTCCATCTTGCATAAATTTTTGTTAACCTCTTTGCTGGAAGTGCGGGATGACGAAACTGTGCAACATTGTCCCGATAACGAGTTGCGTTACCTTACAGGTCGCAGGTCCGGTTGGATAGATTTCCTCGAAGAAAAACGGGCCGATCAGAAATGTGACCTTAAACCCTATCCATACAATTATTTTAGATGAATGTAAGAGAATCTGTTGAAACTGATGAGGATTCTCTGTAGCCCAGATGCTACAGTTTGCGAGTTCACTGTTCCACTAACATAAAATGAGCTTCTTCTATCCACAGGATGTTCCAGGACCAATCCAGGAATGTTAAAGTCAATGTTTCTTGGATGTCGTCATCGCCAGGTTGCAGCTCTTGGAGGTGGCTGAGCTTTTAGGAATAAGTGCTTTGAGCAAACATCTCCGTATTGTTGTATACGATACATCTAACTGCCTTGCAATGGACGAGCACTAAACATACCTGCAACATTCTCACGTGATTGCTCAACGACTGTTGTCTTCGGCCACTTGCGGTATCCTAGGTGTACACTCTCTTCCTGCGCGGACAGTGAAGCTACCAGTCGACTCGAATCGATTAGCCATGCGTCGCAATGCATTAAGTCAATGGGCCTTTCCGCAATGATTTCCCGCTTAGTCGCGAAGCACTGCAGCAGCATTTTTACCATTCTGATAGAATAACTTTAAGTAAGGCGCATTCCGACAACGTGAGAACCAACGCGCCAACCAACGTGAGAACGTCTCCGACCCAGCTCACACTTCATTTTACAGCTGATTCGGTGCCTTACGACGTATGCGCTACGCAAATTTTAACAACAGGTGCCGATCGCTACATTTCCCCCTATCGGTTATTTTCTGAACTAATATTTTTTATTGCAGAAATCTTTTCCAGAAATGATCTGAAATATATACAGTCCAAGTGTGACGTATATCTGAAATATATACAGTTCAAGATGTATACAGTCCAAGTGTATACAGTTCGCCTGCTGATTCGCTCTCCATAGGGATCCTTTAATTTGAATCACTTTATACATACACTGTCCGGCCACTTTATTAGGTGCACCCTGCTGTGCGCACAAATGGTAGGGGCAGTGGGGGCAGTGTCATGGTGTAGGGGATGCTTTCCTGGCACTCGTTGGGTCCATTGATACCTCTGGAGGCAAGTTAAGATGCTAGAGCGTACCTAAACATCGTAGCCGACCAAGTGCAACCGTACATTTTAACAGTTTATCCTCATGCAGATGGCTACTTCCAGCAGGATAATGCGCCGGTGCACAAAGCCCGCATCACTATGGGATGGTTTGAGGAGCAGTACGATGACTTTTCCTTGCTGCAGTGGCCCGCTCAGTCCCCGGATCTCAGCCCGATTGAAAATTTGTGAGATGAGCTGGAACAATATATATACAGACTGTGTATATGTATGTGGACTGTATGTGCATAATAAAAACAGGCTATTAGAGGCATTACAGGAAATTTACAATTTGGAAACGAAGACCTGTGGTACGAAGAAAGAAAAATGTTGACTATCATTGACGTAGATCAATATTTTTCCATTCGCTGTTTCGTGAAAATTTCTGAATAACGGGTTTGTTTGATTGTTTATATTAATTCGCTCTTTTTTTGTTGGATGGCTGTTTTCGATAAAAATGTAAGGTAGGTAGAATTTCGCCAATTAACAAAAGATTAAGAATCACTAGGCTAAATGTGCAGTAGTACTTCCCTAGAAGTAAGTTTCGATCTACGAATAATTCAAGACCTAAGGAGTTGATAAGCGATGAAAAATAATAATCAGGTCTCTCCCAAGATTTGAATCCTTGCAATTTATCAAATTTTCGGAATTCAGGTTTATTAAGTTTGTTGATCTTTCTTTTGGAAATAATTTAAGTTTTCAGTTTTCTTGGAGCTTTATCTATCTTTCAGATAGAAATCGTTTGATTTAAGATTTATCTCAATCTTTTTTCTCCGATTTTATATTTTAGTTCTTCACAATTCCTTGTTTGATTATTTTTTTTTCCTCTCGTAGCTTTACGCTGTTATCGAGAATTAAAGTAAAGAGTTCCAGAAGTTTCAATAATTTCCACCACTCTTTATAAATAAAATCTAAAGAATAGGCCTATAAATAAGAAGATGTAAATTAAAAATGTGTAATTAATACTTCCTCGTAGTATTATATTCGAATTTGCTTCCTGCAATGAACCAAACAAAAAAATTAAAAAAATTGGCAAATTTTGTAGTTTCGTATTTAAATATGTTGTTTTTTTGTTTGCATCCAAAGATCGGAAGAAAGAAATCGGATCCGCAAATTTCCGAGTATTCAATAATTATTCTACAAAATACGCCAAATATCCATGAAATTTTCATTGTCTTTAGTTTAAATGAGAATCATTTCCATGACTTTGATTCAAAAGTTCCTTTTTCTCTTTGAATTCTTATCTTTTATGAGATTCTTTCTTTGGTATTCTTGTTGATGTTGGTTTTTCGTTTGGACCCCAAGATGGAAGAAGGAAATCGGACCCGCAAATTGGCATTAAGCGTGGGTGGAGGGACCTTTACCGAGCGCGTTAGTGTTAATCCAATCTGGGTATTTGACCGGCGAAACCAGGTCGCAGCAATTTCACTTCAGTATCTCAACGGTGTCCAATCAGGTGTTTGCAACCATTCAATTCCCGACGCAGAGCTCAAGTTGAAATTGAATTCGCACCTGCTGAGAAACAACAGCGTTGACTGTGTGTTGTTCTACACCCGCACTTCATCTGTTCTCCATCCCTATCCCCACTGAAAAGAAAAAATTCAGCCACAACACGATCCCTTCATCCGTTACGCAGTTCAACTTATTTCTCTTCAATTCTAACGCATTTTTGGTCGATTCAAGAATTTCACCCAATGAAAAGAGAAATGATTTACTACAAAAAGTAAATACTTGAGTGCTAAAGTGGTGATTATCAGAATATGACAGTAAATTTGAGAGAGGTTCTCAAACTTTTTGATTCGTGATCCCTTTTCAACATTATCTTAACTCTTACGATATTTATACTTCGTTTGTCTCCAATTAATTGCCCACGAACTCTGATTGTAAGTATATGGAGAGGGAATATCGAAAATGGAAGAAATATAAAATTTTTGGATCTGTTTATATCTTTGGTTAAAAAGCCGTCCTTTTGTTTGTAAACCCCTCCTATACATAAAAGATCAGAACGGCTTTTTTTTGGTTGAACGGCTAAGTCCAAATAAGACTCCCATTCCAAATTCTTGGGTACTCCAATGGTACCTTAAATACCTTTTACTGTGATCCACTGGGCACATTACTCTTCTGAGAAATTAGAACATGGTTTTTGTACTGTATTTCAAGATGATGCAGCAGAAGTTCGATGTAACTGAAAATACGCAGAACAGTTTGAACTTTTTCTATTCTTAAGGCAATTACAGCTTTTTAGAATTCTTTTGAGAACTTTTTAATAACTCAGTGTACAATAACCCAAGGCCTAAATATCAAGTTTCTGAAATTACATTACTATTTTGGATTGTTACAAGAATAGCTTTTCTAATTATATAGGTACATTATAAGCAATCTGTAAAATTACAAAGATAGTCTGTGATAATTCGTACTTAGTATGGGCTAACTGACAAAAGGAATCTATTGCATTTGATACAGGACTTGAATGCTGGACTGACAGTATTTGTTTGCTTGTGTTTCAAACAAATAATTCAGCGAATGTATAAACATTGGCGTTCATTCAATCCGACAGATCATTGCATATCACATCGGGAAAGGATCTCTTGGGAAGAATCTTATGAAGAGAACTCTTTCTAAAGATATACTGTATATAGAGGTAAGTTCCTATGTAAAAAATCTATGTTAAAGTGTTAATAGTTGAACAGCACTGGTTTGCAAATGAGTGGATGCTGTAGATGTTGAAAAGTAAATGACTGGTTAACTGGGATCTAGTGATATAGTAACATTTTGTTTATAATCTAGAAAATAATTCTTATTTCTGTATTTTCAATACTATTGTATGGTTCGTGTCCAATGATAGAAAATTGACTTTACAAGAATTGACAAGATTGTATTATATTACAAGTAATACAATATGTAATACAATATCTGTTAAAAAGTTTGAATATGTATATTTCGAGGATATATCAATCATGCTTTGTCCAACAACAATCGGCTTCATTTTATCAGGCCATTAACGTTAAGCTTTTTCTTAAATCTTAATATTAATACAATATCTCGTTAAATTACGAAAAGATTGATGATCATTCTTTTTCTTACGATTTTATTGTGAACAGCGTAGTCTCCCACTTGACATGTTTCGAACACTGCTTGCCGGACAGTACAAATGTACTGTCTGTAATTACAGTAAAACCTCGTTAAGTCGTCACCCGGATAAGTCGTCACTCCGCTTAAGTCGTCGTTTTCCTTTGGTCCCGACAAGGTCTCATAGACAATAATGTAAAATAACCCTCTTTTACTCGTCACCAAATTTAATTCTACTCCGGATAACTCGTCACCCTCAAAAATAGCGAAAAGCATCTTTATTCTCAATTTTGCCTGCTATCTTTTCAGCCCCGCCCCTTCACTCTAAGAAACCTAGCCTTTACGGGGAATTTTCACGTGGGAAATTACACACCTCTCGCTGCGACTCTTATCAAGAGTAGACCTTTTTCTTCACCGCTACTGAGTGTGATTTTATTTCATAGCGAGTAAGCCCCGAAAATATAAAAGCGATCGAAATTGTTTTTCTTCCTCCAAATGTAACTGCACTTCTTCAGCCTTTAGATCAAGGGATAATTCTTGACTTTAAACGAAAGTACAAAAAATGCTTGTAAAGGACATGATAAAAGCCTTGGATAGGAACGAAAAGCTCGAAGTCTCGGTTTTAGATTCGATTAACTATGTGCACAAAAGTTGGAGTTCCATTTCATTACAAAGTGTTTCGAATTGTTACCAGTAATCAGCACCTTCATCAATCAACACTGTTGGATTATTTTAATGCCAGTAAAAGAAATAAAATGTGGTAAGTATAAAATGTGTTTTGTTTTTTTATTTTCCACTCATTCATTTCCATGTATTGATTTCTGAAAATCTTCTTTTTCTCTACAGCAATTCATAAAAATACTGTATTTCAGTGGGTTTTTTTTTTTTTTCAAAAATGCCCATTCTGCTTAAGTCGTCACTCCGCTTAAGTCGTCAAAAATGTTCGGTCCTTTGAGTGACGACTTAACGAGGTTTTACTGTATTTTATTATTATTCTATTGATTGCATATGACTATGTATTTCAACCACTTTCAAGACCTAACACAATTTGATGCAAGGATTTAAGAAATAAAAAGATTATGAAGTCTGTATTTATATTTTTTTTCTTTTATCAGTGAATTATCTAAATACATTGAAAGCTTCGCTTTGTGATGCTAATTCTAGTGATCTTGATTATTAGGATTAAGCCTGTAGTATCTTTATGCATTTATATTATATATAGAATAATTATAAAGCCAGCATTTTCAATTCAAAGTCAAATAAAGTTATCATTTGAAGAGTAATTGTTTTAGCTCTAACGTTGCTTTATCATTATTGTAAAAGTGCAACAATATAGAATGTATAAAGTGACAGATAGATAGATATTAACTTAAATAAAGATTAAAAAAAACATAGAAAAATAGTTTGTAAAGCAGTCATGTATTGTTGAATCATTGTTGTCATACCCTGCAAATACAAATTAATTTTAACACTAAAGCTTCGATGCATCAAGACGGTTTCAGCTGCAATTTTTTTTTTTTATAAATTCTTGTCAATTTGTTGTAGTTTCTGAGATCTGCCTTTGATTTTTCTAAAAAAAAGAAGAAAAAATCAATTGTTCATGTATTTCTTTATCAATTATTACCATTCCACGAGAACTAAATATAAAAACTTTAATTCTACAGTCGTGAGTAATTGATATAATACAAGGTAAAAAAAAAAATAACGTCATCATATACGGCGCTCCTTCTTTTAAAAGACTTTTTTTTTCCTCCTTATCTTTTTCTTAGTTGCAATGTCATCTCCTATAATCATCGTCCTTGAGCAACTATATTAAGTATTCTTTTTTCTTTTTTTTTTTCTTCTGTGAACGAACCTCGAGGACCACCCTGTTAGTTACTATCTGGGTTTGAATTTTACTGAAGCTCTTGAAGACCTCCCTGTAACATAACTTTTATGTTAAATTTATTATTTATATTTAAATAACCGTAAAATTTGAGCAAAAGAAAATATGTTGAATTTGCATAGCTTTTAATTACACAAATAAAATAAACTAGCCGCTAAAAAGTAACTAAATTACCATATCTCAAAATATACGAATCTATACCAATAATTTCTTTCAAATTTTCCAGATTATTGTGTAAAGGATGTGTGCTTCAGCAAGTTATATAGTATTCAACAGATATGAATACTATATAACTTTTCATTGAACGGGAAATGAAAAGTCTACTGAATAAGACTGGCCGTTTATTGGAAGAATGAGGAAAAGTATGTTCTTGAAAACAAAGTTTGTTTCGTCTATCAAGTTGAAATATTAAGCAATTTTATTTGCCACTGAGCCTTCCAAACATTAATAAAACAAAACAAAACCATAGCAATAATGAGAGTAATGAGTAATGAGAGTAAATCTAGTATTTCAACCCTCAGGTCTGTAGATTCGTTTGTTAATCTCTTGACAGTTCAGTTTCAAAGAAGGGAATAAGAAACAAAAGGGGCACGAAGAAAGTGTCTTTAGGTAACTACAACTTCTGTCGTTCACTTAATAAATCTCACGCGACTTCAGACCGAGCACTGACATCCAAACTTAATTGCTGTCAGTGAAAATGAAGAAATGAAGCAAAATGAAGACGAATTTGCGCCACTTGTAACAAAACTGTTGAAAAGCTTGGATGTAATTCTGAAAGCTATTAGTCAGTTAGCGACGACACCAGCTATGATCACGAGAGCCACTCCTACAACAGATGATTTCATAGAAGTAAAGATTTTGAATGAAAATCTAGGTGGCAAGAAATCTGTAAGATACTATCCCTCCAATGGGAAGATGGAATTAAAGATTTAGAAGGAACTGGCCATAATGGAAAGAGCGGAAAACACAAGACAAAATGGAAGTCCCCAATAGTTACGACAGACAAATTATAATTGGTTACTTTGTAGAAATGTCTTGAAGATAACATTGGTCTGTGCGAGAGCACTATTTTTTTTGGGAATTTGCATTAATGATATCTACCGATATAGGAATTCACATAGTCTTATAATATCATCGGTTTATTGCGAAGTATTCGTAATACGATGACAGCTGACTTCAGTTCATCGGTTTTTTTTTCTTTTTTTCTGAAAATAATATAGAGGTATCTCGCTTTAAGGCGCTTCGCTTTAGAGCGCTTCGCTAATACGGCGATTTTGAATTATATTCATCTATATTATTCTCAGCACTTGGCTTGCACTTAATATTGAAAAAAAAAATTGTTTGAGACTGTAGTTTAGATAAGTGTGAAATCAAGAATTGCAATATGGTTGCCCTGAGCGATAAATCCGTCCTCCTCTGTATTGATGATGGACTTACCACTTATCCCAGTAGGAAGTAGGTTTACAGCGGTGACTTAGACTCCGCCTGACTCAGATCTGAATCAGCTATTGGATCGCCTCCATTTTGTTACCCGTGCTCAATTACAGCATTTTGCATATTCGTTTTTTTTTTAAGTCTAGTGCTATTGCACACTTAATAAATGATAGCGAAGACATTTTTGGGTTTTTATATAGCACTGGCAAGTTTTTTGTTTTTATATATAACAAAAAGGCTGGGATTCGCTTTAAGGTGATATTCACTTGCTGCAGCGATAGGGAATCTCTGAATTAGCGAGGAATGATAGACATTTTATAAGTAACCTAATCTTAAGAACTAATAGATAGCTTTTTAATCAGTGCTGTTTGGAGCTAGGAATTATAGAATAATAACTCCTACAGGAGTTATGCCGAAAAATCTGGTTCAACAACTCAGGAGCTTGGAATTTACCTTGCAACTGCCATTAATTCCAAGGGCAGTTTTAATAAATTGCTGTCATATTGTGAGAACGTTTTTGTCGTAATAGTGAAAATATAATATTTGGAATTTTCCCGCATTATATCTAAATTTTAAAAAATGAGACAGATGTAAATAGTAATAATAATAACAATAGTAATAATACTTCTTAAAAATCTTTTTTTGTATTATTATTATTATTATTATTATTACACATGTGTTTATCTCAGACAAAGTCCGGAAGCCTTGTAAGCGGAGAAATTCATCTCATATCTGTTATAGAAACCTGCGGGTGATATGACATGTTTGTAATAATGCACTTTTCTAGATATTTTTGATAAAATTTTGTTGCAGCCAAATTTTTTCTAAATTATCAATAAAATTCTTTGACACAATTCCGGTCGCCGATATCACCAATGGTACTGTTTGAATTCGTTGCTGCTTCCATAGTCGCTGTATTTCAATCGCCAGATTTTCATATTTTGTACATTTTTCAATTTCAGTTTTGGAAATGTTTTGGGACAGTGGGACAGAAATGTCAATTATTGAAGTTTGTTTCTCCACTTTATCAACCAAAACAATATCCGGACGATTGAAGTCAACAGCATTGTCAGTAACAATCGGTTTATTCCAGTAGAGGAGATACCGTTCCGTTTCCAGAACTGGATCCGGCTTGTACTTTTAGTATGGCGGGCAGAAGTTAAAATTCCAAATTTGAGAGCTAATTGCTGGTAAATAATTTTAGCAAATTGGTTGTGTCGATTCAAATAATATGAATTTGCCAGCATCGAGCAGCCTCCAATTATATGATCTGTAGTTTCCGAAGCTGAATGGCATTTTTGGCAAGAATCGTCGTCCGATGTTTTGGTAATAAACTTCTGATAGTTTTTTGCTTATCACCTGATCTTCAATGGCATTAATAAATCCTTCCGTTTCTGGGTGAAGGTAGCGTTAGGTGGGGTATTTCCCATGTTAACCTTTTCCTTTCCAGGTATGTAGTGTATCCCCAAGAGAAACTGGAGTATATGGCATTCTTATCTGACATAAATTTAGAGGAGTGTAGTTATTGTCAATGGACGCAATGCAATTGAGATAAACCTTTGTAGATTTTAAGAAATAGTCTCTATAGTTTTTATATTTGTGTTTGGCATAATCTAGAAATGTTCAATAGTCCTCTACCTCCCTCTCTTCGTGGTATGTACAGACGGTCAACTGAGGATTTAGGATGATGCATTCGGAATTTGGTAAGTAATGTCCTAGTCTTTCTGTCCAAGGCTTCAAGATCAGAGTTGCTCCATTTCAGGATTCCAAAACTGTAGGTTAACGTAGGCACAGCCCAACTATTAATCGCCCTTATTAAATTTATAGAATTTAGCTTAGTGTTGAGTAATTTGGTGAATCGTTCAATATAAGTTTTCTTAAAATGCTCCTTCAATTTAGTGTGACAAAATTTTAAATTTTGTTCAAAACCGAGATATTTGTAAGTATCTTGTGATGTTAAAACCCTGATTAGAGTGTCAGTGGCCGAATTCCCCGAATTATCCTGCTTTCCTCTTTTAATCGTAACAACTCCACATTTGTCAAACCCAAACTCCATTTTAATGTCCATGCTAAAAATTTTTGTCGTTTCAATTAAGCTTTTAATTTAGAAGAGTTTCCACCAAAAAGCTTAATATCGTCCAAATACATGAGATGGGTAATTTGACACTCTTTGTTCTTTACATCCATCTTGTAACCAGCAGTTGTTTTATTTAGAAGAGTAGAGAGAGGAGCAAGGGCCAAGCAGAACCAAAGCGGACTGAAAGAGCCCCCTTGGAAAATACCCCTAGCTATTTTCACATGAGGAACAGACGTATTACCTAGTTTAACAGTCGTAGACCAATTGGACATACATAAGCGTAAGAAATTAACTATAGATGGGTCACATTTGTAAATTTCCAAAACCTTAATTAATCAATCTTGCGGAACCGAATCAAAAGCCTTTCTATAATCAATGTAACAAATTGAGAGGTTACGGTGTTTATCTTGCACTTGCTTTAACAAAATGGCATCAATAGTTAATAGATCCTTACAACCAAAGGAGTTTTTTGCACACCCTGCCTGTTCCCAAGGTCAGAGGTAATTTTCTGGCAGTGTGAATAAATTTTCTGTGCAAAAATAGCAGTGAGTAGTTTATAGATGGTTGGTAAACATGTGATAGGTCTGTAATTTTTAGCATTCTTTGGATCATCAGATTTATAAAGCAAGGAAGTAACCCCGGTGGTGAAAAATTTCGGCATGCTCTCTGGGTGATGTAAAGCCTCGTTAAAACCTTGCTGAATAAATGAATGAACGGATGAAAATCTCTTCCACCAAAAGTTCTGGATGTTATCAGCACCTGACGCTTTCCAATTTTTGGTCCTGTTAATGGCCTCTTTGACATCTCGAAGCTCAACATGTATTGGCTCCATTAACGGAATTTCATTGAAAGCCAAGCAGGTTGATCATTATAATTTTCTCTTGTGACCAAGTGCCTTCCCAGAAGGCAGGTACCTCACGAAGTGGCCCTGCCTCGTTCTTATTAACCAAGTCTCTATAGAAAAGCCCTGGGTTTGAAGAAAATTTCTGATTCTGACATCGGCGCTTAATTAGGGTGACCAGATTTTTACCAGATTGGCAAAGCGGGATACCATTGACCGGGGGGGGGGGGGGGGGAAGAAAAAAACAAAACAACGGAATCTCCAGGTTCAACAACCAAAAAAAAACAAAAAAAAACCACGGAATCTCCAGGTTCAACAAACAAAACAAAAAAAAAAAAAGGAATTTCCAGTTCGACAATCAAACAAAAAAAGGTATTCAATACCAAAAAAAAAAAATCGGGACTTTTTTAAAATGCCGCGGGACGCGGGACAAATTGATAAAAATCGGGACTGTCCCGCCAAAATCGGGACGTCTGGTCACCCTAGCTTAATTATTTCATTCATCTACACATTTCAGTTTTCTCATTTGAATATTTAGATTAAATACTCAGCGACTTTACTTCCAGAAACTTTTCTTTTCAAATCTTTTCATCAACTATCATTTCTCGGATTATCAGCCCTCATTTTCTATATGTTATGGATCCATAATATCAAATGTGTATGTAATATGTATGTAGGTTCTTTGTGCCAAGTTCGTTAACTGTTTGATTTCTCAGCATTTCTACTATGTACTTCCTTATTCATTTAACCTTTATAGAAGCGAAGTATATTAATTACATTCACTCACAATGAAAGTGGGTAAATCCGGAATAAACTCGAAAAGTGGGGATTGGTTTTCTTCAAAATTTGAACCATTCATTGGGATGTTTAGAAAAATAAATAAATAAGTAAATAAATAAATTGAGAATCAATCTTCTCAGTTTAAAGAAGATTTATCTTTTTGAAAATCCTTCATTTTTTTTTTTTTTGCTATCTTATGAGCAGATGATGTGTTTTTTAACGTTACTCTTCTTTTTGAAGAGTTTGACGTTACTCTTCAAAAAGCACATCAGCAGCTCATAAGATACCAAAAAAAAACAAAAAAAAACTGAAGATCTAATGTAACTCCAAAACCGTTTGACCGATTTATTTGTTATTTTTTAAAAATAAACATGTGGGTAAAAGAGGCGAATTTTTACAAACATAATAAGAATAGATCAAAATTTTTGAAGACCTACAATCAAAAATTAAAAAGAAGTAAAAAACAAAAATGTTTGATGTTAAAAGCGTTAATTGCGGTTTGAGTCAATTTTCCGTAAAGCAAATATTCTTTCCCTTCACGGCTTAGAATTTAGAATTTCTTTATCCCATCTTTTTGTTATGATGAAGTAAATTCGAAAATATTTAATCTTCATCATTCAGTTTCTACTCCAAACTGCCTATAGTCGGTGAATTTATATTATTTCTTAATATTTACTTCTTTTGTGTGTGTTTGTTTATTTCTTAATTCCAATCATTTCACAGTAATTTTGAAATTAAAATTCTATGTTCACTTATAATCATTATTTGTTTTAACAATATTGTTGTGTGGTTAAAATAACGTTGGACAGAGACAGGTTAGCAGGTAACTATTGACTTCACTGAATGACTTCATTTACAGCAACAGAGGTATATAAGCAAAAGCTTAGGATTCTCAGAGCCAAAATACCTATCTCACCTAGGTCCTCCTGTGCTGAGGACCAATCCGGTGAGACTTCCATTCGAGGAACAGTCTTAACCCCCAAAATACTAGATAATTCCTTAAACCATTGACCTTGTGAACCACACATCAATATGAAATGCTTTCTTAACGTGTTAGTCAAACATTCCTAATTCATTTTTTATGAGATCCGTCTACATAATTATTTTGTTCACTTCTGTTTGGTATCTTAAGTTTTTTTCGTTTAACTTTTATTACGAATACAGGGTCCGCCAGAAAAATGTGTACACACTTTAAAGAACAAAAACTATTCATTATGTGTTTGTTTTACATGTAAATACTGATCACAAGTGTAGCACTGTCTTCAGTTAAGTACATGCTTACTTTAGATGGTCAAAATGTTCGCCGTTGGCGTCCGGACACGTAACGCAACGACGAACGGTCGCCGCAGCTACGGCGGTCAGTGTTTGAATGGAGATCGCAGCACATGCCGCTGTAATTTCCCAGCGAAATCCTCCATAGTGCACGGCTTCTGTCGATAGACTTGATCTTTCACAGTTCTCCACAAGTAAAAGTCGCATAGGGGTTAGATCTGGCGACCGTGGGGGGAACTCTGTGGGCTCTCTTCTTCCAATCCAATGTCCCTGCAGATTGTCATCCAGGAAAGCTCGTACGGCTAGGTGATAGTGTGGTGGCGCCCGTCCTGTTGGTAGAAGCCCTCATCATTAGCTCCATAAAAAGCATGTACACCTTGTAAAATTGATGTGCGTAACATTAATTCATGTACGTAACATTAATGAAAAAGGGTCCTACTAAGCCCCTAGATGATAGTCCACACCAAACATGAACCCCTGGTAGATTGACCGCCTTATCCACATGAACATGCGGATTTTCCGGTGGAGGATCTTCGCCGGGAAATTACAGCGGCATCTGCCGCGATCTCCATTCAAACATTGACCGCCGTAGCTGCGGCCACCGTTCGTCGTTGCGTCATGTGTTTGGACGCCAACGGCGAACATTTTGACCATCTAAATTAAGCATATGCTTAACTGAAGACAGTACTACACTTGTGATCAGTATTTACATGTAAAACAACAGATAATAAATAGTTTTTGTTCTTTAAAGTGTGTATACATTTTTCTGGCGGACCCTGTATTATTGTTGAAACAGATTTGTTTCTTGTTAATGCACTGATAAATGATCAGTTGTAAGTATTGCTTGATGGAATATATTATTCATTGCTATTAATGGATTATTTATTGTAAATACTGTTTGATGAAACTAAATTAATGTAGACGTATTCCAAATTTTTTGACTGCTAATCTTTGAAATTGATTTTTCATTTATTGAATGCTGATCTACATAATGGATCTCACGTCAGTATCTTAAAGTGGTTAGTTACACTAACAGCCGGCAGAGGGGAGTTTATTCAACGGACAAATGAACAACGGGAGAGAAAAATAAGATGAAATTAAAAGTAATAATAATAATAATTCGTTTAGTATCGTTTTTATCTCTAGTCCATTTTAAGCTCATTCGGTTATTTACTGTTAATTTTTGAATTTTAGGATAGAGTATTCGTTGTTGATTATCTGAAATACGTTGTTTATTGTTAAATGCCGAGAATTCAAAAAACAATTCTCTCCTGTCGATTAACGATAAACAGATCGTTCTTTGTTGTCTTTTTTAATGACTGTATTAGATTATTTCGTAGTCATTTCGTCATTTAGTTACCAGACTTACTTTCTTATTTCATTTACTTGTTTAATTTTAAGCAGAAATCTTTCTGTTCTTAAATAATTTATCTAACCACTGTATTATAATCTTTGAGAATCTCTTGCTCTTTGTTTTTAATCTATGCAAGAAATGAGTTAAGATAAGAATTCATATGTGAATTACTTGAATTCCCGAAGCTATTTCTATCCAAGTCATTTCCCAATTTGAAGATTCAGCTGGTGAATTTTTGTTCAGATTTAACCTGTGGCGCCATCTATTGGAAAACTTCGAAAGCATAAATCTGTTTTTCTTTTAATGTCAGTTATTTCAATCAAATTATATGTAGCTACGATGTTAAATTACATATAAAAACTATTTAATTTATATATAATTGTACATCAGAAATATAAAATTTTGTATATAATTGAATATCAAAAATATAAGTAAGCCTTATAATTTTATATATAATTGTATATCGAAATAGATAGTACTTTTTTTTTTATTCTATCAGAATAATTTTAAATACATCTTTCGATGTCTTTGGATTTTATTTGCGATTTACATTATATCTCAGCAAACACCTAATACTCTTAGCTCTCCATATACTTTGTAAATAACGTCTTTGGCGGTCCATTATTTAATTCGTGCAATTTTAAGTTGGTATTTTGTTTGAAGATTCAGACCAGAAAATTTTGTAGATATAATAGAAATGAAAAAAAAAAAAAA
>JAFIDM010006943.1:29528228-29559049 GCA_023159025.1 Thereuonema tuberculata
GATTTGAACTTAAACTTCCAAAACGTCCCAACTGACTTACGCCTCCCCGCAGGGCAAAACCAGGCTATATTTCTTAGTATACCTTCGATTATCGGAATAATTGGGACAGAGACATCTTACAAAGCGGGAAAATCACGTAATAAGAGCCTTTTTGGTGCAAAAGTAATCCTGAGCCCAATTATAAATGGATTGACTCCTTAGAAACTTCCTGAGCCAAAGAAGAGTTTTTTCTTAAAAAAGTTAAATAAGAATAATAATAATAATGAAAAGAATGAAAATTAAGTGTAATTGCACCAAACAAGAGAAAATATCAAATTACAACAAAATGCTATGATTGTTTACAATTCTTTTCGAGTTAACAAATCTTTCATAGTAATTAATTAAATTAAAAATTATTAAAATTAATGAATTAAGCTTTCTAAAATCTATTACATAACAATATATTAACGTCAATATATATTTAGGCAAAATTAATAATAATAAGGTGACCATTTTTTCTAAAATGAAAAGGAGGACGCAAATAAATTGAAGAAAAAAAAATGTTAAATCTGTTAAACCAAAAAATGAAAAACGTTGTAAACCTATCTGTTCAACCAAAGAAATAAAAAAAACAAAAACATTGTAAACCTATCTATTCATCAAAAAAAAAAAAAAAAAAAAGGTTTTAAACTTCACATATCAAAAAGGAGGACATATTACTCTTCAGACATCAAAAAGGAGGACACTTCTCAAGGGAGGACAGAGCTTCAAAAAGGAGGACGATTGGTCACCTTAATAATAAGTATATACCATTATAATTAAAGGATAAAATTTCCGTTAAAAACTTTTTTTTTCCCTAACGCTGAGGCTTCTAATATTATTTTCTTCTAAGATTTCCAATGTTTGTTTGTTTTGTTTTTCCTTTAATGCAGTATTGTAATATACACTATAAATAGTGAAATAAATAATAATAAGAAATAATTGTAAGTCATATTTCGATTTGTATTCGATCTAAATAAGTGGAACCTTGATTGTTTACAAACGTTAAGTTTCATTAATGTGATATTAATTATTAATGTGATATCTTCTGGGCACAGAAGACATCATCCATAAAGCGAGAGACAGAGAACTTTGGTTTTTGTTAGCAGCCGAACTCCCTATCGGAGATGGCACATGAAGAAGAAGAATGTGATCGTAGCAACAGCGCTGCATCCAACTTGATAAGAATTCATTTTTTTTTTTAAATTAGGTAAAGTTTTAGCCTGTTTTGTAGTTAAGTGGGCCTCAATACGTCACTAAGGCCGTGTGTAAGAGTACCCTCCCTAATAACTTTTGAATAACTGAATGGAAAATTCATGAAACTTGCGTAAAAAATGACAAAAGATGATGTAACTCTGATATTTGATTGATTGATTAATGTATTTATTTTTTATACGGTTCCTTGTCGAGAATTCAGCGTGTGAAGGTAATAAAAAATCGATGGAAAAGTATTAGAACCGAAAAGAATGCCTGATAGGGAATATTAATGGTTTTTGCTAATCCACGACTTCCGAGACCTTGAGGTGATTGAAATTAATCGGATTAAAGTAACTTAAGAATTATTATTATTTTTTTTTATTTATTTACTCATCTTTCTACTGCAAAATTTCTACTTTTATATTTAGCAGATACAATAAATTAAAATTAAACGAAAACTTTCCATTTTTGTGATTTTACGACTTTAAAAATAAATAAAATTAATTAATTAATTAATTAATAAACCTTTAAAATAATTTTAAAATAAAATAAGGACAGCATTTAAGCAAAGTAGAAATCAAGTTCTGTGGAGAACTTTTGTTAACTTTTTCAGGCGAAAACTGTTTCCACAAAGATTGTTTATAGATAATGCATATTTACTTTGTAAATTTGTTAGATCCCTTATGGGTACTTTGCATGTAAAACTGACGATAAGATTGTTAATAAGCTTTTATTTACCTTACCTTACCTTATCTTTTTTTTTTTTTTTTTTTAAATATCTTTGCTGATTTCAGTTAAGCGCTGTTGTTTTGTTGTGGCGCTGCTGTTGTTCAGCTTTTGACAGCGCGAACTTTGTTTGGTTTTAATTATGTCTTTGAAGGGGAGAGGAAACTTTACAAATTTTTAATATGTTTTAACCTATATTTCATTGTAAGTAAATTTCGATTCTTTAAATTTCAATTTGGCACTTCGGAGACAATTTTGGTACTTTCTGAGAAGAAAATAAGTTGTCTTTTGAATAGGCTTAAGATCTAGGACTAAAAATAACCAAAATAAAAACTATTTAAACTATTTCATCTCGTAAATTTATTATTAAATCTTAATAAAAACAATTACTAAGTTGAGTAAGAACGCATAATGAATTTTTGGGGATTCAGTGACCTGCTTTCACCATGACCTCCTCACATTGCTGGGAATTTTAAAGGGAAATCGATGCAGAAAAGTGTGTTACTATGCACTCACACTTGTACACAAACACGGTCACTAAGAAATATGCTTTTATTGGGGTTAAAATGTTTCGGCTTATCTATTCCTTTATGAAGAATGTAAATTGCCTATCCAATCTAAGGGACGTTATCTAAATCAAAAAGCATAAAATTCAGTAAACATTTTTTTAAATTTTTTTCTTCGTTTTAAATTAGATGCAATGACGGCTGTGTGGAACACACTTGCATGCCGTAAGTCTTATTTTTGCCAAAATGTTTACTGTTTCATCTTTCTTTTTCACCATTTAGAAACTGAAAGCATAAACACTAAAAAGCAGGGTAAATATCCAATTCTAATACTTCAAATAATTAAGAGTCGTTCGTTTTCCTTCTCGGGTATTTTAAAAACTATTAGAAGTTCGTCAGAAAGAGGTTACTGTAACATCCAGTTTATATTTCATTCGTTTTCATTTTGACGAAACATATTCTAAGATAAATGAACACAAATCTTTGAAGAAAAATATGTTCTAAAGGGCCTTTATAAAGAACATGATAAGTTTATTATATCTATGCAATATTTATATTGTTTCACTGATAAACACGATATATGTGTTTACTTTGAAATGGATTTACGACCTTTGTTTTTTTTTTTATTTTATATATAACTAATTTAAATGTATGTTTAATAACCATAAAGTAAATGTAACTAGATAACTTTAATAAAAATCGTTTTGTCATTCAGTCTGAAAAAACTACGATAAGTTTAGTTTTATATTTGTAATATGGAAACTAGATGATTGACTAAGAATAAAATTCCTAAAATTCTCTTGATCGTTCATATCTTTCATAATAACAATATCAGCAACAGAATCTGGAAAAAAAAAAAAATATCTTTATTCTGTTAGAAGATAATCTGTTATTTAATGGTACTTACAGCAATTCATATTAGTGCCATTTATTTTAGGATTTCATATAATCCAAAGAAATAATCAAAAATTCATGATTTGTTGATTTCTGTGTTTCTCTTGGCTATAAATTAAAATTAAAAGGATTAACATATTTAAACCTCTTATTTTTAAAAGTTCGTTTTCAGGCCGCTATTACTGTTTTTCGATTGTTTTTGAAATATATATATTTTTTAAAGCCTTGAAAAAGATAATTTATTACTTTAATATTAAAGATAACTTTAATAAGAGTAATACTTAGTTAATTAGTAATAAAAATAATTACAGACTTCCATTTAATGAAAGAAAAATATGGATTCTTTTTATTCAAAAAGATCTCTTTTCACTCTGTTTATCTCAAATTGTGATGGTGGTTTTTTTTTCTTCTGGGCGAAGGGAAAAAAAGAAGATAATGATTATTAATAAATATTAAGTTTGAATAAATTATTTTTACTTAGAAAAATGCTTGAAAAATTGCCTCCTGTATTTTTAGTTGATAGGATATTTTTAAGACAAAAAATAAAAATAAAGCATAAATATATTTCCAAACTTGTTTTTGTTTCACACAATAGTTAATGTAACCATTCATTATTTTGAAAAAAAAATACACATAACAAATACGTAGTAACTCTTTAAAATATTGATTCATTGTTTCATCATAACAAAATTCTTCATGTTTAAAGTAAAGAATTAAAGTAAACTTAATTGTAATGAAAGATAATAAATAGAAAATGAAACTCATTCACTCAGTAGCATCAATATAAAAAGGGTGAGAGTATTCCTACAGTTTCGGAAGACTTGGCATATTCTATCCAAGTCTATAATATGAATATCATATATAGAATATCAAATATATTCTATATTCTTCAGGAACAAAAACATTTAGGACAACAAAAACTGATTGAATGCTTACATCCCATCACTGCTGGGCAAATTGTATGTCACTACTGCTAAACCCTCTACACATTCACCAAATATCTTTGTCTTGTGTTGTCCTAAATGTTTATGCTATTCCTTAAGATGGAATAGGCCAAGCATTCTGAAGCTATAGGAATATTCTTACTTTTTTTTTTGCTATTGATTCTACAAAGGAAGTGGGCTTTATTTTCTATGTATTTAATTCATCAATGCACATTAAGCCTTCTCATTAATTGTAGTGAATTGAAAGATTCTGTAGGCTAATATTCCTTTACGGTATTAAAAGTTTTATGCTATCAAAACAACTATGAGTGGTTGTTGTTTGATTCGTTGTTCTTCTGGCTAGATTTTCTTGAGTAGATTTCTTGTTTGTGGCACTTTAAAGTAAAATTTCTTCCAAATAAAAAGCTTTACTAATAAAAATCTTCAAAAAAAAAAAAATTACATTCACAAAAATACTGTTTTTATAAAATTTGATTTTTAAAATTCATCTGCTATTAACAGCAATGATTTAAAAAGAAAATAAAAGTCATAAACCACCCAGAGTAAAGAAGAAAGGAAATGTTAAGAAAGTTATTATTTCATAAAGTTATTTCTTTTGATTTCTTTTGTGAAGGCTTCTTTCTTCTTGGTAGGCTAAGGTTTTTTTGTAATTAAGCTGAATCAAAATGAAAATTAATAACCTAATGCAGAAGTTCTTTAGAAACTGAACTTGTAATATTCACATAGAACTAATAGTTTATTTTATTTATATACTATTGTTAATATACTGTTTGTTTTCGAAAGCGAGAATCACCACTGGCGGACGATTCTACTCCGCAAAGGGGTGATACGCTGAGATGGGCACTTTCCTAAGACCTGTTTTTCTTTTAGTACCTGTTATTTTTGCAATAGTATTTATTTTTTCCATAAGTCTTTCCCGAAAAGCGCAAATAGAACGCAGCTACTAGTAAACTAACACTGTAAAAAGTAAACATCCCCTCTTTGTTTCTCCTCACACCTATTTCGATGAAATCGAAGGAGACCTCACGCATGCGCAAAAGCGTTGAAGGCTCTCGTAAACAAAACCGAACAGTACTAGAACTATTAGTTATTATTTTAATACTTTTGTTAAAAAAAAAAAAAATCATGGTTGTTTATAAACAGGAACTGTATTTAGTAATCGGCCGTTATTTAACCAGACAACCTAAAAGCTAATTAAAACAACAGATTGATATTGACAATTATTAACATTTAATAATTGTTTGGATCTGAAACATCAGACTTTTACAGAAAGGTCAATTTTGGAGATTGCATAATATGAGAAGATACTTTCATTGCATTCCCCATATAATATATCTTCATAGAAAGTGTCATCTTATTAATATTATTATTTTAATAATGAACCCTTATTCATTATAGTGAAGTTTATAATATTATTAACACAAAAAATTTACTTTTGAATAACAAATTTATAATTTTTACCTTGCAATTACTTCATTTATGTGATTTATTGCTTATATCAATTTGTATTTTTAATATTCTTAAGCTTATCTATATTTTCTTTGATTTCGGTCAAAATTTGAATATTATTGTTTACATACATAACTATACAGGTATAATAAATTAACATGACCAGAGAAAGTAATTCACACATTCATTTTCCTTATGTACATTCAAATTGATCCTTTTACTTGTCAGATGGACTTCTTTACATTTTTTCAGGCTTTGAAGAACAATTGCATTTACAAACTGTGTTTTCTCATCCTTAACAATCTTACTTTTTCTAAATTTGGTGAATCGTTTCTTTTCGTTTCTTCAAATTTCTTAAATGAGTAAGTTCTCAGTTAACCATGGTTCTGTAGAGTGTTGATTATGATTAGTGGATGGTAAACTGCTTGCATTTATTTTACAAATATATTAAATAAGTAACTGTAGCTCTCTTTTATGGTAGAAGTAGTTTTGTGTTATTTTAAGGTAAACATCAACACTATTAGTATTTAAGATTTATGTAACAAAACTGTATAGGTTTGTATCTTTCTACATGTCACAGTGTTTGTTCATATTGGTACCAATAATGTTCTTTGCACTAATTCTGGTCGTCTTTCCAATCATTTCATAGATTGTGCTGTAGTTCAATTTAAGTTTTCTCATTTATAAGATCTGAGTTCTATTAAAGATATTATTACTGTATCTGTGGTGTGGTTGTGGGCAACTTAATCAGCAAACAAAGATTATTCTTTCCTGATATTTTATTACGGAACGATTTCTCTTTGTTTTAGAAAACTTTTTTTTTTCTTTCTGTGTGTTTCTATTAAGAAATTTTTCTCTTCAGTTCACCTTAGCCAGTTTCTCAAGGTTTGAAGATGTTTCATGAAGCAAACAGAATCTTTGTAAAACAGTGGTCTCACGCTCATTTTTATTTCAGGGACCAACAATGAGATGTTTTGTCTTTATGGTGTGAAAATTTAAAAATATGAATTTTAATAAGATGCAGTAAGGTGGGAAAGATTTTTAGTGGGCCACTTCTAAACACAGAAAAGTTTTCAACTACAAAATAGCAGAAACAACAGAATACTAATACTATGTTTTATTTAAATAATAAATTCAGTACATATATTTGTTTCTGATATATTAGATAATTCATCTGATCATTTGCTGGAAATGCTAGTACTTGCAGAACTTTTTTCCTCCTCCATGTGATATATTTTTTATTTCTATGAAAGTTTGCATTTTCTGGGCTGAATAATGAAACAGACACAACTTTTCAAGTCGAATTACACAATTATAAATTATGTGGCAAATTTACAAAGCTCCTTTGTGTGTAGCATGTGGCCTGTTTGAGACCAACGGTCACAGGTGCACTCAGGATTTTGAAACTGGAAGGTTTAGATGGTCCAACATATTCAAACAAAAAAAGTCCTTTTCAGGAATGGAAGAGTTACAAATAAAGCAATGAACTTTCCAATAAAAAAACAAAAACAGATCCACATTTCTACATTTTTTTGATTTTCAGATGCAATGGAGAGGGTTAGAATCCCTTCCATCCCCCTTCAATGTGCTACTCCAATTGTGTGAAAAATACAATGCTTTTTAAAAACTTAATCAGTGAACCAGAAATAAAGAAAAGTCTTAACCAAATAATTAAAAACTTTTTTAATTTAAAAAGTAAGATTAAAAATAAAATTTTGCAAATTAATTCTTATGAAACAGGAAATATTTGGTCTAAAATAATTACTTATAATAATCCCAACAATAACTTTGGTCTGAGAAATAAAAATAAAATATTGTACAAAATCTTTAGTCAACTAACCAAAGATATCCTAAAAATAGATAAAATAAAAATATTAAAATAAAAATAATATCAAAGTTAATTGACGATTAATTGACAGAAAAATAAAATGGAATTTTTAGATTACAGTAATTATGGTTTCAGTTAAAGATTAGTTAATATAGAAATAAATCATAAATAGAAATTTTTAACAATGTTAATAAAATGAATTTGATAAATATATATTTATAATTATGTTACAATTTCTATACTTTCTTAAACTTATATTCTTAACTTCTCACTCTTTAATATGCATATTATGAAAGTGTTTATATAATATTATTGTAACTTGACCTTTAAATATTATAGTATATAATTTTCAGTGCCTACAAAGCAGGTTGTTGTACAACCTAGTAGGACTGTGTCGTAACTAAATTATTTAATATATAAAGAAAATCAGAAAGGATTTTAACAGATTTCAGAACACTTACAAACAATCTAACAATTAGATATCTTTTTATAAAAAAAGGTAATTAGATAATTTATGATATCTAACAAGATTACATTGTGATTCGGTTTCTTAAATTGTTATTTATTTGTTTTTCAGACGATGCTGAACATGCTGAAATGTACATCTGGCAGTAAACGAAACCTGCATTTATAAACTCAATAAATTATATTCAATGTCTCTACCATCCAATGTAAAATTAAAAGGTAACTTCTTTTTCTTATGTTGCCTAAATTTATCTTGTTTTTGAAATTAACATATTTAAGTTATTTATTAAAAACTCCTTCTAATTAATCTTGAATTACATAAAATTATTTTACGTTTTTTATATGTATGTGTGTTTGATAGTTTTCATGTGATTTATTTACTCATTATTATTTGTGGGTTCGGTAACTCGGTGCTTTAGCTTTAGGCACTGGACTGCTTACAGGAGAAGCCCAGATTCAATTTCGGAGTAGTGATCAGGGATTTTTTATCCATGGTTCTTTCTCCTTCAGATAGTACCTGGGGTTCACTTAGCCCTCTGTCAAATGGCTCCTGCATTTCTTACTCGGGGGAATGAAAGACAGATAGGCTTCTGACTGGTCATTCAACCTTAGTCAAGAATCACCGAAGCCCTAAACCTCCTGTGCTCCCTAAGTCCTGCATGGCCTGTATTGAATACCTTTAACTTTGTACCCTATTATTATTTACTCTTTTCCTTCTTTAGATTTTGACCAAAAAGAAAATTTAATTTAAATTTACTTCATTTCAGTTGATAAATTTACTCTTAAAGAGTTTCATCACTTCAAAATTACTTTACACCTCTTTTGTTTGCAGTAAATTCTTAGTTTTAAGAAATTTACATTAAATTAAATTTAAATTAAATTTCTTAAAACTGTTTAAAAAAAAAATCAATAGGGGATCACATTATATACATACATACATACATACATATCCTTTCCCGTTCCACCAGTTGTGGGTCATTAGCACGAGTTAAAAGGTCCTTATTGAAGAGACCTAACAGTTAACCACTAGTCAGTAAGTTTCTTGTCACATGTAAGTAGTTCCTTATTTGCTTGTTTCATTTCAGTTAATTATAACAGAGAAAGAGTAGCTTTTATTGCTAAATGAATATTCTCTCAACATTAGTGTTATTTCTTTGGTATTCGTGTTTCCATAAATAAACAAGAATGAAAATTTGTTATATGTAATTTGCTGATTTCTGAACTTATTTTTCCTTTTTTATTTTAATTTTATCATCATCAATTGATTAATTAATTCTTTCCATTAAGATTACAGAAATTCTTAATAAAAATATTCAGCAAATGAACGTGTGAACTATTAATTATCAAAACATAAAAATGGTCTTCCTGGAAGTGATTGTAAGGCTTTATTGTTGCTCCTTCATTCTCTTCGGAGGAAAGCCACTATAAAGTTTGGCCGAAACATGTAACAAGTTTTTTGAAATGTGTAAATGTTTATATTAATTTAAGTGTTTTGAGTTTTATGTTTTGATAATTACAGAAATTCAGTTGGCAGTGTTTTCTTTGTTATTATTACTCCTAGAGATTCTCATTAGTTTTTACAATGTTCATAAGCTGTGATCTTTGTTCACTTTTTAACGTGTGTGATTTTAACTGCAGAGATTAAAAAAAGGCCAGACACACAATTACTTTTTTAAAAAACACGAAACACATTAAAATTTAATAGCACAACCAGGTTTCGTACCGGACTTGCCGGACATTTTCTTTGTAATCTTCTTTGATGGCCAGAATTCTGTTAAGTTCACTGGTGACTTAGAGGCTTGACTATCCCATAAATTTCATAGTCATGTAAATAAATAAATAAATATCATGTATTGCTACTTATTTATTTCCTTTGATTGTTGTATACCCAATACTTCTACTAATACCACAACATTGTGTTCTGTTCAAGTTACTCAGTATTGTTACTACATTTATTTTATTCAGTTTGAAATGGTTCTGTAATTCCACAGTCATTGCAACTTGTCTATTAATAATCTCTAAATGAAGGATTATCTTAGAAATTGTAAAGTACTAATGGAAAATTGTGGGCCCAGTAGTCAAGTGGTAAGCTGCCTGGCTGTGGCCTGGTTCAATCAGAAGCTGGCAGAGATCTGAGATTTTTCCACTCTGAATTCTTGAAGAGTGTTAGAGTTCACCCAGTCTTCTCTAAAATGGATACCGACCTTCTTTCCCCCAGTTAAAGGTGGGTAGGCATTGGCCTGATCACCTGACTTTATCTTAGTCCCATTGGTCACAAATGTTGAGAACCTTTACCTCCAGTGACCCCAAGGGCCAACGTACGCCTTTAGCCGGATAGTTTAACTGATGGAAAATTACATTTTACTTATCAGGAATCACAAGACAAAAACTGCTTATGATAGATTATTTATAGCAATTACATCATGAGGATTTATAGTGAATGATATAAAAAGGATATAAGAAGATATTTAGATGAGATGCATGGTATCAAATACAATGATGAATGACTCTAAAAAGAACCCAGCAATAAGCTTCATGCTACTTCATGCTGTGGTTGTGTTGTTATAACTTTTCTGGATTCTTTTCTTTTTTTTTAATTAGTTACTTATCTTGAAGAATCGTATCTTTTTTTTTTGAATCCTGAAATCCTTCTTCAAGAAAATTGGTTATTTTCTCTTCATTTCATTGCATTTTACATCTTGAGCTTTATTAAGGATTTTTACTTGTTCCTTTCGGCTACTTATTCAAAGCAGGGAACTATTATACTAAGCTAATCTTTATTAGAAGAAAATTAAAAAAAAAAAAAAATTATCATAGTTTTGATAAAAAGACTCAGTAATTTTGTATTTTTAATGATATTAAATAATGATGTCAAATAAGATTTTTTACTTATTGTCCCTTTCACCATTAAGATCCTTACAAGACTGAAAGTGGAAGAAAAAGCTTGCCCTGTGGTTCAATAGAGGATAGAGTAAAGCAGGCCTTTAGACAATTGCAAATGGAACACTTCAGAAAGAAAAGTAATAGTTAAAGATTAATACAAATAAAAATTAGGGAAAATACATTAAAACACCTTTTGCTTTTTATCCAAAAATAATTTTTATTAAAAAGGAAATTCTTATTCTTTTTCATTAGACCTAAAGCCTGTTCTACTATACAAAAAAAAAAATGCTCTTTTCAGTCTGATGGTGGTGACCAATATCTTTTACTTCCTGGAATTTTTTCTTTTTTCCTATTGGCATCTCGAAAACTTTTAGCTAATTTGTTATTAATCATTCTATCAATGCAGTGGTTTTTGAAAATTAAGAATCAAAGCATGCTTTGAGTATGGTAAAAATTCAGGAAGTATGAATATCATTCTAAAACCAAAAATTCTGTTTGGGATACATTGTATTTTCCTGTGACTCATGATAGATTAACAATGCCTGATAAACTATGAGCACGTAAGTGAAGTTGTAATGCTTAATTTGGATGTATTCAGACACATTCAGAATATACCCATTCAGTATATTCCATTAAAATAAGATAATATTTGCTTGGTGTTCAGCTCCTTTACGAATTCTTTAGAAAAATTCTGCATGGTTATTGCATTGTTATCTTTAATAACAATTTTTTTATGCCTTTGCCAAAAAGCATAATCCTCAGGTTCTGTTGTCCAGGTCTAAGAGTGTTGATTTCTTTTGTGAGCAGAATAATCAATACCAGTCTGAAAATACATTATTATTATTATTATTACTATAGTTTTTTTACAAATGACATCATTCTAGTTTCTTCTTCAATTTTCTGTAAATTGAAGATACTTCTTAGAGTAAGGTTTTTTTATAGAACAAACATTATTGTTTCAGAATTGCTGTTAAGCTTATTAGTAAATAATTTAATATACATCATATAAGAGCCTCATAAATGCTGATAGATATCATTTCTCCCATCTTTAAATCCTACATCATCTTTTCAATGTTGAATACACTCCTACAAAGCCTTTCAAATTTAATAATCATTCATTAAAAAAATAATCATTCTTCCATATTTCTGTGGTTGAGTATGTTTTGATTGTATTTGTCTGTCAAATTTAGAGATTTTTTTTTTTTTCTTAATAGCTCTAATAAATGAATTCTTTGGTTAGTGATCATTCATTCTAGCCGCTGCAACTTAAGGTGCTTAAAACACTTCGAATGCAACTTCCACTTCGTTTTGTATCTTAGAAAAAGGAATTTTAGTCAGTAAGCATGTCATGTCGTAAATGTTCCCTTGAAGTCTCAGGTATATTAACTTGACAAGACGTTTTTTCTTAGTACCTATTCATCCTTTTTGCTCTTAAGAGCCTGTGCTTTTCTGATGATCACTTCAAATCTCTGAATCATGTCAGTTCTCATCCATCTGTTAAATATTCATATTTAATTATATCGGAGCCATTGAAAAAAGGTTAGCTTTAGCTGATGAGAATAGAAGAGCTCAAATTTAATTTTCATTACTTACTTAAATGAAGAACTCTAGAACAACTGAAATATTGTAGAGTCTTTCGCTGAAGTAGATAATGCAAACTAATAAAACAAACAATAAAAGTAGATTATCAGTGTGTGAATATCTATTTTAATGCCTGTAAATTTTTGAAGGGGGTAGATTCCAAGGAATTCTGATAAAATTATGTTTTAAAGATAAGATATACTTAATAAGAGAATTAAAGAAGTTGCAGTTTTATTATAGATTTCAATGCTGTAATCTTAATTTTGATTATGTTGTGTAAGAAGCTGTAAGTCTGTAATAATTCCATTTTCTTTTCTTTCCTTTAGTCGATGAATTATTCTTAAGATGGTTCAGCAATGGAGATGTCCAAGAAGCTGCTCAAGAAGACTTACGCCAGATACTCAATGGGAATTACGAAAACCATTTCTCTGAGAGTGTTCCAATCCAACAAGCAGGTGAGTGACAAGAGTTATGAGTATCAAACAATCCAGACAATTCACATCACTTTATTACTGTTGTCAAATTAATCTTTCTATATTTCATTTCATTGCCCATTTACTTTTTAATGGACAGTCATTTTCTGTCCTTTGTTTCGTTTTTGTTTAATAATAAGAATTTTTCAGTACATTATACATATTGATATACACTTTTATTACTAATTTTTCTAGAGGTTATAATTAATATTTGATTTTAATTTTATTCACAACTCCTTAAATTGTTAAGGGATTTTTTTTTTTTTTATCAAAATTCTAGTGCTAAATTTTTTATCAAAATTCTAGTGCTAAATTTTTTATCAAAATTCTGACAAAACAGCTTGTAACAATTTGTATAACAGTAAATATTTAGTAGAAAACGGGTCCACATGCAAATTTCCAAATCGTGTGCAAAAGGGGTCACATGGTAGCTCGAAAGTAGATAAAAAGGAAATTAGCATGGCTGGGGATTTGTCTTTGTCTGCAATTCTGGTTGGGAAGGACTAATTCTATAAACGTGAACTTTTTGTCATGTCTCGAAGTCATTATCTCGATGATTTCACTTGGGGAAGGATTATAGGAAGAAGACCGCACAATCATCAATATTGCCATGGAATTTGGAATCGCGCATAGTGTTGTCTCCATGCTCTGGGCAGCGAAATTCAAACTACTGGAATGTGTTCCAGACACACTGGAGGAGGTCACCCTCGTTCTATGCAGCACAAGATCGATATTTAGCTGTAACAGCTAAATGCAATTGACGTCAGATGGCCAGTTAGCTTGAAAGTCTCCTCCATTCCAGCACTGGAACAAGTATATCCCGCCAAACTGTGGCTCAACAGCTGCGACATGTAGGGCTATATGCTCGAAGGTTGCTCATCTTTGTGCCATTATCCAGAGAGCACCATAGATGGGCGTTTGCAGTGGTCAAGATCTACCAAAATTAGTCTGATCAATCGGCCAAGGTGTTGTTTCCTGCACATTTTCCTACTGGTTAGCCTTACACCTTTCACGCCAGACGAACTGACGTCTGGAATCCAATTGCAGACTGAATCGACTCTCGTTGGAGAACTATACAGTGGCCCATTGATCCGTAGTCCAATTTCGCAGATCTGATACTTTATTTTTTCTGATGATTATTTTCATAAATATAGCATCACATCATTTAATAATTTGATAAGAACAAAGCATGTCAGCTAATACATTTTTACTCTTTATATCCCAACATTTACTTAATAGTATTCACAGTAATATCTGATAGGTGTGTAAATTTCAGTGATCGTACAAATACAGACATCTACACATTTAATTGTAAGCAATCTCTGTCTATGGATATCCGTTGGCAGTCACAATTTTTCTCCTTTTATCAGACAATTATACTTCTTATTCTTAAATCTCGGGGATCTTTGGATTTATGTTGAGATTCTTTCGTGCTTACTCAAAAAACGTTTTTCATGGATTTGGTTTTTTTAATGTGAATGTTGATGAAATAATAAATATTCCTTGTTGATCTTTACTCTTTGTTTTATTAAGATGTCTTTTGAAAACTGAGTTCTACTATTGAGTTATCTTTCCACTGGTTATCTAATGTTAGCAAGTCTTAAGAATGTCTAGATCTATAGATTAGCTTTATATTGCAGAGTTATCTATATTTATATAAAGTAAACAAAAGACTCCTGGAAACATGAATGTTCTAGGAGAGTGGACAGTAAAATGTATACAATCATTTAGTTTTCTATTTCCTCTTTATTCCAGATAATACTTTACTTCATTACTTACAACTATAACCTTACTATTTGGGTTTACTTTCCGTTTTTATATGTAATTTATACTTTCAATTTGTTTCTCCCTCCTCCTTCATTCTTCGATAAATCAATCATCTTTCTCGAATTCTGTATTTTACTTTTTAACCAAACACATAATAATTATTTAAAAATACATAGACCATGCTAATGAATTGAAGTTATTAGATGTCCTGGATTGTTATTCAAATCCTCAGATCCTAGACTGAAAAACTTATTGTACTAACTGAGGTTTGAAGACTGCTATCTTTTTTTTCTTTATTTCTTTTTTTTATGAATGCACAATATTTGTTGAGAAAAGGTGACTTTTTCCTGCTTCATCAATAAAGAAAAAATAAGTGAACAACCATGTTCTTATACAGGCTGCAAAGTGCATTGGTGTTGACAGTGAATTTTTTTAAAAAATATTATAAACTATAACAAATACGTCAGTTAAACAATAAAAATTAGAAATAGTACATATCTCTTTCTTGATCTCTCAGAATATTGGCCTTTCTTCCTGGGACATCTTGTATAATATAGTTAATCAAAGATGGGCTCCTTAGTCTTACACAAAAGACAGTGTTAAACAGCTGTCTTAAACAGTTTATGAATAATAGATATAAGAATGATGCAGAGGAAATTACAAAATTCCAGTGGCTTTCTCTTTCTTCCATTTCAGAATGATCTTCCATTTGGTTTTGACGGAGTGTAACTGTTTTCTTGAGCTCATAGCTCAAAAATATAAAGGAATTCTTCCATTATTAGTAGTAGTTGTACAGTTGTAGTCTGGTGAAATTTTTTTTCTGTCTTTCTTGAGAATAGGGTTTTGTCATTAGTCTTAAAACTGTTAGGTTTTTTTTGCGAGTGTACACCATTTTTATCAAAATCAGTTTATCTGTGGCTTTAACTGTGGAATTTATCACATTAAGTAGCCAGGTTAAATGTAAATTAAGAGATCTGTTTTATTGTAATAACAATGAATATTAAAAAAAGATCAACTGAATTTTACAACTAAATTAAAAAATATTTTATACAAATAGGTTTAAATGTTTATAATTTTTTTTTTAATTCTACGTATAAATTTCTAATTTCACAAGAAATTCTAGGTAATTTTTCTTGATCTACAGTTCCTCTAAGCCCATAAAATTTTATTTTAAACAATAAAAATAATGCTTTCATTCAGAGAGCGCACTATAAGTGATACTTGCTATGCTGTTATGCGAATATGGGAACAATCTCCTTTGTCACTTGTTGTTAAATAAGTGACAAATGGGATTATCTGTTTAAGATTATCTGGTAAATTTATTGGCATTGATTGTTTATTAGATCAACAATAATCAATAATGGTAACGAAAAGTAATTTTACTCTGAACTAGAATGGTTCTCATCATTATTAACATTGTGTTGTTATCCTCATATAAAGGCAGGTAGCGATAAAAAAAAAAAATCCCACTCTCATACATACTTTATACCAGTTTTTTTTGCAGTTATGGCATGTAGTTGATTGTCAAATACCTTTTCAGGTTTTACGTGTCATTCCCTCAATTTAGTCAGGCTGTAAGCTCCATAATATTTGGATGACCATTCACTTGTTCTTTTTCATTCTTTTCCTAATTACGCTAGTTAGCAAATAGAATGAACTATTTAAAGTTTTCAAGTTACAGCAGAGAAATGTCAGCCAAAGTCTCATCACTATATATAAAAATCAAAAATTTCACCTATTCATAAGATTAACCATATCCCCGTTTGTTCTCAAATAATTTCTGATTGAGACATTTTGAATACATTCATTGATTGCTACATTGGTCACCCCATTTCAAGTAACATTTTAACTCCACTTCCTATAGACTTTCTTTGCTTTCTTTCCTTTCCAATTTTAATCCCTATTATCGTCGCGGTGAAAGTTGGACCCACAAACACATTATCATTGACTAATTTCTCCAGTATCAATGCCGTAAGCTCCGCAGAAAATATCAATCTCAATTATCAAAAATAGGAAATATCAAAAATCTCACATACATCTTCTTGAAATCGACGAGCAACGTTAAGAATAATTTCCCTACTTGATTTTTGAGACCTTTTCCTCGTTGAAATGTTGAATGTGAATCAACAACGCCATTTTCTCTTACATTTGAACGTGACCTACAGGCCAGGAAAGGAAAATCTATCATCTGCTTTGCATTCTGGGAGGTTCATCTTTGGCCGTACTGATAATAAATGCCTTGCTTTTATTTATAGATGTTTTTCCCATTCTTGATAAATTTTCATTGCATTATTCTGTCCTAAGACACTCATTTTAACTCCTGTTTTCTATCATTTCTAACATCAAAAAAAAAAAAAAAAATCCACATCTTGAAAATATAAAATTACTCACTTGTTCTAGATACATTCTATTCAGTTTAACATTACAAAAGCTTTTGCCTTTTCTACATTTATACTTATCTGTAGACTTCATTCATCTACTTAAAAATGTCTTCAAGCCTTACTCACTTCTGGTCAAGAAAATGTAGAAAGAATAGCATATCCTTCAAGGCTAGCATGACAGATACAGAATCTTAACGTTATATACGCTAAATTGTTAGGTATCATATTGTAATGATTTTTATTCACATTTATCTTTTTATAATAGTTCTGTTTACTCAATGTATATTCTTAGTTGTCTTACGTTTATAATTGTATTTATTCTATTATACATTGAGTATTCTAATTTAAGGCAGTTAAATATCAGTTAAAGCCCACGTGTAAATTAAATCCCCCAATCAATTTGTAAAAGCACGGCAACCAATCACAGCCCTCGTACATAGTCTATTTAAACCCCTGCATCATACGAATAGACAAGAGTGACCGCGAGAGAGTTCTTGCCAGATCTTATTCGAGTCTAATCATCTAATTTCACGAACGAGTGGCCGCAAACATTCACCACAATATCCTTGTTATACAGTCTAATGAATTTTGAATAATTTAGAAATGTTTGTATTTACCTTCATTGATGCACAGAGATTTGTTAGAAGGTTTTCGTGGTTCCAAATAGATGATCAGTAATGCTACACTCTTTCAACAATTTCAAAGTCTATTTCTAATCACATGATTACAAACCTTCTCCAAATCAACAAATTTAGAAATCGCAGTTTTCTTACACAGTTTGATATTTCTTCACAATCATTTTGAAGTCTTTTTAAGTCCTAATTTTTTTTTTAAGGGAAATAAAAAAAGTTATAGCTTTTTTGTACTATATCCTAATACATTCATTGGTAATTTTTCTGCGATACTGGAATTACTACTTACGAGTAGTTTTTGGTGATTTCTTGCCTGTAATATATTTTAAATTTCATCTAGAGTTCAGGATTGGAATTTTATTACAAAACACAACAACATTACACTCTTCAAAAGCTTTCAGAAAATCTGGTCTTTGACCAAAATTTCATGCCAAAATGATCTATTCTCTGTCTGTCTTGGTCCAGTCACCACAGTATTCATTTAGTGCAGCTTGTCTCATTCATTTCAAATTTCCCTTCATATTCCAACATCCCAGCTGTTAACTCACATAATTTCGTTCTGTAGACTCAAGAGAATTAAAATTTTGGATTTTCTTGAACAATTTTCCCCTTTATTTTGAAAAAAAAAGCATCAAATCTAAAAGAGAATAAACTCGTTTATAATTGGGATTTCCTTAGTTGAGCAGCATTTATAGGTAGCAGATCCAAATAATTTGTATTCCAAACCTCATGGCTATCAAGTAACATAGTATCTGAGTATACACTACACATTTTTGGCCTTTATGCAGCATGGATGTGTTTTCCTTCTCTGTAAGGAATTCTTAAATGATTTGTTTTTGACAATGTTTGCTGAAAAAGGGGAAACAAAATAATAGTATCAGGGTCAAACAAAAAAAAAGTTTACTACCAATACAAATTAAATTTATAAGTTTTCCATAATTCCAGCTGTTGCTGAAATATCCAATAGAGGTCTGTGCTATTCAGTGCCACATGGTCTTTCTGATGTGTCTTTGGAGGTGCATGTTGTCATTTCAAAATGGTGATCCACTTGGATAACTGGTCTCCTATTAAAACTTTACAGAAATTGCACAACAACATCAGGAAGAAATGTCCTGGTCTTCTGAATGATTGTGTGATCCTTCTTCATGACAATTTCCGACCACACTTTCATGGAATACACAGAAGTCGCTACACAATTTCCATTGGGAAATTTCGGGACATCTGCCTACTGTCTGCCCCTGTGATTTTCATCTGTTCCCTACCTTAAAAAAGCACAAGTCAGATTGATGCTTCACATGCAATGAAGAAGTTTGGACTGACTCATGGAAATGGACATAAAGCCCTTTGGCTATACCAAGAACTTTTTCAGGTAGGCACATACCTCTTCACACAACATGTGTTGCCATAGACCAATGCCTCAGAGAAAGGGGCAAATTTGAGCCACAGCAAACAGTAGAAGGTCCAAATGTGTTGCAACACCCAAAGGAGAAAATCGAATTATTGACTTGGTAGTTGCTATACCAGAAATAAGTAGTAGGTCAACATTGAGACAGAAGGGATTTCACATACAATGACCGCTTTAAACGTTCTCGAAAACTTCCCTCAAACAGGCTCAAAAACTTTCCATTTGCCAGTTGCAGCTTAGGGAAAATGCCAATACTTTACACATGCGATCTACAATTGCATTTTGCTCTTGTTTAGATCAAGATTAAAAATTGAAACGACAAACAAGTTTATTTTGCAGCTTTGTTTTGCTATTAATTCTCAACTCATTTCATAGCAGAGATAAAGAAACGGGAAGAAAAAAATCCTGGAGAAAGAATATGTGGTGAATGAAGCCGTGAATTGAAACCACGAGCAAAGAATATCAATATTCAATGTGAAGTTACCACTATTGTAGTTTCTTAAATAAATTTTCTCACTGCCAAGAGCACCGGTGTCTACTTGATTCTAATACTTGCCTGAATTTGGAGCTCATTGTATTTAGAGCATGTGGCTGATTTTTCTAGCAACGTGATTTTTTGAGCCACTTGCTGGTTTGAGGCAAGTTTTCGAATGTGTAAATCAGCCGTACAGTTTGGAATGTACTTTATAAGGAGCTACTTTACCCTATTATCATCAACATGTCCAAGGGTTAGTTGCTGCAATTCTGTAGTTGGTCTTTTGCTCACTGTGTGGATACTATTAGCTTCACATCTGTAATAATATTGTTATTGATGAAGCTTCATTTTCCCAAAAAACATATTATGAATTTTCAGAAAGTGCCTTTTTAGGCACAGGAAAACCCATATGGAATTATCCAAAGAAATACCAACAGCAGCCAGTATTTTGGGTGATCGGATAATTGGTCTGTACTTTGTCCGTTCTCCATTAAATATCAAAGTGTACTTTGCTTTCCTTCAATACACCTGTTGAAATGTTGGAAGATATTTTTCTTGAAATGAGAATGCAATTTTGGTTCATGCATGATGGAACTCCAGCCCATTTTCCATTATGCAGTCCGTACTTTTCTCAATTATCACTTTCCACAATACTGAATTGGCCAGAGTGGTCATATTCCTTGACCTGCATAGTCCCCAGATTTAAATCCTCTGTGATTTTATCTTTGGGGCGATATGAAAAACACTGCATAGCTAGAACAGAGGATAGACAATGGTTTTCAGCTAATTCGGACAATACTAGGAATTTGTCAGTGAATTAGACATTCACTATGCCAACATTGCATGAGGCAAGTGGTGGACATTTCAAATGTTTATTTTGATGTCTGTTATTGGTGGAGGCTTATTTGAACATTTATTAAAATGTTGTTACCTGTTTGTACACTGTTATGTTCATTCACATTTGCAATAAAAATTAGATTTTTTTCTTCGCAATTTTTGGAAGGTTATATACATGTACCCAGTATCATTACTGTATGCATCGATTACATATAGCATTATGCTCGCTTTAAAACATCATACATCTAATATAATAATGAGTATTAACTCATAAGCGATGCATTTTCAGATCCTATGTTCATTGGATATTTTTTACTGATTTGGATTTGTAGAACCTGTCAGTGATGTTTGTTGGTATCATTAAAAAAACACCCTGTTTGTAAATGTGTGTACAAAAAGATTGTTCTGCAGAGAGATTTTATTTTAATCTATTGCTTACAAAGATTGCTCACACTTGTCTTTTCTTCATTAACCTACAAGTATGGTTTTTTACTAAGCCTTTTCCTCTCTCATTTTGAATTTTAAAAAAAAAAGAATGGGGGAATTAAGTCAGTAAATCCAGTATATCGTCCTGATATTTACAGACTCAACAGATCCTTCTTACCCCATTGTTTTACACATATGCATTTCTCCTTTCACAATCACTCCTCTTAACTCCACAAAATAAACATAGAGGATTTTTCAGAATAATTCTTCAACTTATACACTCTTATACAGGGTGTCCCAGGAGGAAAGGTCAATATTTTGGGTTAGTGATAGTATAGGTCATTTTAAGCAAAAAAGTTCCTATGAACGAGTATTCTATTCCGAATAATTTCGGAGATAATTGAAATTTGGCACACAAATGTCACTGCACCTGCTGGTCTTTGTTTTCCTTCTCTTCCACAGCACTGCACCAAGATTTCCAGACCTAATCCCCTTGGATTTGTGTTTATGGGGTTGGATGAAGTGTACAGATGTTGCTCGCTCACATAATGAATGCTTTTGTGCGCATAAAGAAACGTCATGATGAACTCACACGAGCAACACGCCATGTACTCACAAAGAGTTGAGAAATGCATTGATGTTGCCTGCGGAATTTTTGAAACTTTATTATAAACTGTAAGAAATGTGTAACTTGACCAATAAATATTAGAAATAGTAAGTAGTATTTCTGTGTTATCATTCAATTTGAAACTGTACTTTCAAAATTGTTCTATCTCAGAAACCATTAGGAACAGGACACTCATTCAGATGGTCTTTTTTGCTTAAAATGGCTGATACTATAACCTCCCAAAATATTGACCTTTCCTCCTGGAACACACTGTTTATTTCTCTGTAAATTTAGATATTGTTAAATGTAACTTATAAGCAGCAGAGTATACACAGAAAAAAAAAAATATAATTTATTCATCAAATATCACACATTTACATGGTCATTCAGTTTGTAATTTATTGAATAGTCATATTTTCTAAGCTTTTCCATAACAATGACAATTTGATAACAGAAACCACAACAACTTTTTTTTTAGATATAAAATAACTAACATACAATTTTTTTTGTAAGGATTTAACCACATTATATTCTTTGAGAAACTACTATAATTATTCAGCCTTGTAACAAGAAATAGAATGAATAGTGAAGACAAGCAACTAAAATGCAAGATGTAAAAGTTCAGTGAAGCTACAACAGTAATCATTATTAAGTATATTCAAAACAAATGTCACAGTACACCATAAGTTGAAATAGATCTCTGAAGTCATAAGATACAGCTACTGAGATACAACTACTGTCCTCCAAATGAGAGATGACCGCCCTGTTTTTGTGAGATCTGCGCATGTATCATCGATTACTCTGGTCAGGCACTTCCGTATGAGTTTATCACTGGACGTCGCCATTACGGTAAAGGCTTGTTACTTTGCAAAAGAGCATTGTATTTATAAATAATATATATTTATTTATTTATATACATACTTATTGTTAGCAACTGGTATTGAAATAACGCTAAATAGTCGAGAGAACTTTTAATTTGGCGTTATCAACATGTCTTTCTCAGTGAAAACAGACGATGGCATCCATTGTGACAGGAAAACATAATTGATCAGCTACCAGAAGAGCTGCGCAGTTCAAACTTCCTCCGGCCATCTCTCATTTGGAGGACAATACTGAACTGTATTTTGATTTTATTTTCCTTCTTGTATTAAACACTAGCTGTATAAAAAGCTGTAAGAAGTAGCTTTTCATTGCTGTGCTTTTAAGGTATCAAATTTGGAATGATTTAATAGTGTAAATTTCATTCTTTTATTAGGATAAGTCGTATCCAGTGAATGAGAGAAGGAAAAAAAATCTTTCCCATGTTCATTCATTGTCGTTCACTTTCTCTTCTGTGAAATTCATATCTGGACATTTTATCAAGTTGCAATTATTCAGTTATTTTTTTTTTTTTTAATTAAGCTGAAAATTTAACCTTCAGTTCACAGAACTATCTTTGACTTCAAAGCTATTGTTACAGACAGTCAACTAACTGATAAGGGAACTATGTTGCTCCTTCATTTTAAATTATTGTCAGGCTTTTTGTTTCACTCTTACTTTTATTTTCATAGTTCAGCATTTTACAACATAGGAGCAGTTGACTTGTATAATTAGAGTTCACAACTATTTGATACTCCACTAAACTAAAACCTGAATTTTTATTTAAAGTACAGTAGGATTCATTTGAGAAAGACTGCCTTATAAGGCAAAATTTGATCATTTGCCTGGAAATCATGACGTCTAATATAGAAATGGCATCTCGCAATGTCGAGTTAATGTCAGTAGGCGAGAGAAGACATTCCACAGCTAAACCCTATAATTTGTTATGTTTTTCAATGTTTCAAGAGTCAGAGAGATGAAATATGTATTTCCGAAGTGCTGGATAAAACTGCTATTGCAACAAATTTATTCGTTTAGATGATTAAGAATATTGTGTGCAAGCACGGGAGAATGTTCACTCCTCATCCTCTCGCCACTTGAAGCAGATTTTTTTAAAGCCACTAGTGGATGGACAACTTTGACTTAAATATTGTTGGAGCTATTATCAGTGAAATTATTCATGAGAGTGTATACTCAACGCTTGATATCATTCATTTAAAGCTTCAGTCAAAGATTGAATTCAATGGAAGCAAAATATCTGCAATGAATTCTGCACGTGAAAGTGGAAATGAATTAATATTAGGAAATTCTACATCGATATTACACAGCCAAGCCAAGTTATTAAAAAATTATAAAATTACTTAGATAATAATAATAATAATATAAAAATATAATTATAACTTTAGAAAATACAAAAATCAGAATTTTTTGTTATACAGTAAAACCCCAATTATCCGAGCCCCGATTATCCGAGTTTCCGCTTTAACCGAGCTATCAAATATTTCTAGGATTTTTTTTCGCAAATTAATCTTCGTTCGTCTAATCATATGATCTCCTACCTGGAATCGGCGAATGGTTTTGACACCAACAATCCTGCGTTATCATTAAAAAAATGGCGAAACATTGCTACAGAAAAACACCAAAGTAACGTAAAACAAAAAACAATAAAGGACTTTTTTAAGTAAAAGAACTCTTTCAATATGAATTGTATGTGATGTATCTGTATAACTTTTGCATTTGTTAAAATATACATTTAAACCTAGACGATTTATTTTATTTACAATTTTCGGTTATCTGAGTTAGTCTTGGTCCACATTAACTTGGATAATCGGGACTCTACTGTATTTATAAGATTCAGTTACGAATCTTAGCAGTAGATGGCGCTGTTACATCCTGAAAACATCAATCTATAAGCACATGACGTCTTTAGTGGTTTCAACTGCAATTTGGTTTCTTGGAAATTTCTTGATAGGTAAAGTTTATAAATCATTCAGCTATTAAAAGGATACTATAAATATAATGGAGTGTGATGACACCTTGACCCAATTTAGAGAACACTTCGATTAAATTAGATTTTTCCCTCCCTTTTACTAAACAGATTTTCCCTTCACATGTGGGTTGGTTAATCACTTGCCTTTTGAAACTAAAATATAAGTTGACAGTTGCCTACCAGTTTTTGAGGTGAACAAACTGATTTGAAATTTGCTGTTTTTGAATAAATATAGACTCACATGAACTAATCTTACATTAGACTTGACAGCCTCATCTGAAATATAAACACTACTCTTGCTTCCAAGTAAAGCCATTCCGATTTGAACAAACTTATTTAATTGGAATCCCTTTTCAAATTGCTGGATTTCTCCTATTTCAGTATTCTTAATTAAACAGAAGCTCTTATTAGCAAAAAAAAAAAAAAAGGTTTCAGAAGAGTCACTTACCTCGGCAACATATTCATTTATTTATTTATTTTTTTTTTTTTCACCGACACTGGCGAGCGAAGGACCACGGAACTAGCACCACCTGACAACATCAGGGGAAGGCTAAGAAATCAGTAAGGGGGACGAGATAAACATCTCAAACATTTATTTATTTATTATTGACTAGACGGGTACCATCGCTTCGCTCCGGAACCCTTGCATGTATAGCATTAAAAAAAAAAAAACTTTATTTATTTAGCAAATTACGATTGAGATCGGAGAATATACGACTTCCCAGCCCATTGTGGCCTTCTCCGCTTAACTCAGGTGTATTGCAGGTTGGCACACACACCTAGGTTTGTCGCCGCACACTTCATGGTCAGTTTGCCAGATTATTCCCTATTTCATGGGAATTTCGAAAAATCCAGCCTTATTCCTTGTCGACATCATAAAGGGAACCTCTGTGCAAAATTTCAGCTTTCTAGGTCCAAGGGTTTGGGGTGGATGTTGACGAGTCAGTCAATGAGGGACTCAGGAATTTTCTTTTTATATAGGTAGATTTTTATGAATTTTGTTTTGTTAAACTCATTGATTAGTTCTTCATAGATTATATTTGGATCTGTATTTTCTCCTTTTCAACTCTTATTATCCGTGATTCGTTCTTTACATATTATTCCTGGTGTTTCGATATTATGCTTATTTATGAAAATATGATCTTCATTTGTTTTCGTATTTCCATGAATTGTACAGTTGTTTCTTGTTGTTCCATAAAGACAATTTTTGAAACCATAATTGCACATAAGTTTTAGGTATTTCTGTAGGCTACTGCATTGTTTTTATTCATTTTGAAAAGATCTACATTTACGTCGCCAATTAGTATAGTTGGACAGTTGTTTAATATATTTTCATTTTTTATGAAAAGATTCTCTAATTCTTCAGTAAATTTACCTTTCATTTTGTTGGTTTATATAGGGCTAAAATGTTAATATTTTGTGTTTGATAACACAAACATATTTTTGATAACAAAACATATTAGGTTTTGTTACAAAACTTCATGGTAAATAATGTGTTTTGTGAAAATTCTTGGATCATTTTCCAAAAGATTTCCTTGCTCCGACGTTTTAGTAATTTATAATTTAACATTTTGCTTATTGAATGACAGACAGAATACCCTTTTTTATAATATATGTATTTATAATATATAATAATAATAGTCGGGTACCGTCGCTTCGCTCCGGAACCCTTGCATATATAGCATTCAAAAAACAAACTTTATTTATTTAGCAAATTAATGTTGCGATTGTCGGAGAATATATAACTTCCCAGCCCGTTGTGGCTTCTCCAAATAACTCAGATGTATTGCGGGTCAGCGTCACACACCAAAAATTCACATTTTTGCATGTATCTTGCAAACGCTTCAGCGTTTGTGAATAAGTGATACATCGTTCGATAGAACTTTCAAATACCAACATTTTCTCAATATAATGTTCTCTTCCATCTTTTATACTTTTCGTTTAAATTGAGAAAAAGTCAAAATTTGACCTTTTAAAAGGCGCCATCTTGGAAACCAATAACTCTTTTCGAAAGATGTTTTGTAGCATTTTGTTTGTCTTAAAAAGATCTACATTTTATCCATTTACATGACCAATCTATCTCTTATAGTTTGGTCACAAAATTGAAAAAACATAAAGTCTTATGACAGACAGAATAACGCTTTTATAATATAAGATAATTTTTATTTTTGAAGAACAACATGTAGCACAACTGTATAAAGCACAATTTGAATATAAGGAATTTAAGGTTCTTCTCTATCAGACAATTTTGATATTCGTCTCCCACCCCTCCTCTCTCAGTCAGTGATGTTTTAAGAATGATAATTGATGTACTCATTCTCTTAACTTCAGCTTTTGTATATAGAGAATAAGAGTACAAAAAATTAAGGATGAATTTTAATTTTTTATTAATTACAAGGGGTTTTGTTATTGTACTTTAAAAAAAAAAAAAGTCCAAAGAATCAAAACATCATAATGAAAATTACAACATCTGCACTATCCAAGTAATATAGAGTTGCATTCATTCTTAACCAGTTGTTGTAGTATATTTTATTGATTTTTGATATGATAAAATATGAGGAAGGTCCAAAAATTAGAGTGCAAATTCTTACAAGCAGAGTTTTCATAATCACTTATTTGTTATTACGTACAAAGATAAATTTATTGAAAGTTTTGTAAACTCGTGTTGTTTAGTCCAAATTACTTCGTATACAAACCTCTTTACTCCACAGCAATATTTCCTTTCAGCCATTTTGCTCAATTTTCTTAGACATAAGACAGGAATGTGAGAAATGTTTTTCTCCTACCTTTAACGAAAAAAACTGTTAACAAGTTTAAATCCTACAATAAACTATTGAACAATTGGAGTCTAATTCACATGTTACAATAAAGAATTGTACAATAAAAACAGATGCATCCAAGGCTAACAAGAATATCCTTCAATAATAGTATATCAGTCTTTAACAATGATACATGAATATAAAGAAACCTCTCTCTTTTATTTATAAACTTTTGAAAATAATGAAGGAGGTATCCATTGATTCTTAGGCTTCTATCCATATTATACAGAGGAAAGAGATAATAATGCAAGATTCTACAATTAATCTCTTTTGTTCATCTTATATTTTAAATAAAATACTACCTATCAGATTTGGGTTGTGATGAGAATTTAAACCATGGTCAGCCCAATCTGAAATGTTGTTCTTTTATTCTTAAATGATTGAACATGCTCATGTAATCATTTGCGCAATGTTCTTCCTATACTCCCAAAATACATACTACCACAATCGCAGCAACTGATATTCTTGTTAGCAATGTATACTTCTGTTGTTATGGTATAATACAGTTGTTATCGTAAATGACTATGTTGCTATTGAACAATACTTAATTATGACATGTGAATAGACTCCAATTGTTCAATAATTTATTGTAGCATTTAAACTTGTTAATAGTTTTTCTTGTTAAAAAGGTAGGAGAAAATTGTTTCTCTACCTTTCTGTCTTATGCCTTTAGAAGTTCAGCAATATGACTGAAGGAAGTATTGCTACGGAGTAAAGACATTTTATATGAAGTTATTTGGATTATCTCTATTGCTATGATTAATAAATCATATTGGTTAGCTTTCATAATCAACTATGTAGGTTACCTCAGTATTTGCTTCAAACCAAGTATTTAAGAATAAATAATAAAAAAAGAATACAGCATCTCGAAAATTAAAAATAACGCAATAAAAATTGTTATTTAAGAATAAACTTCAAATCTATGAGAAAGCAAAAAGCCTGTCTGAATCACTGATGTAGCACTTCTTCTAACTCAGAAATTCTTAAGTGAGCAAAAAGTTTTTCTCACCAAATCTTTTGTGTAAGAAGAGAGAGACAGCAAAGCATGTTCCTTTCTTCCCCAAATCCAAAAAGAAATTGATTTATTCAGCAGGATTTATTCAGCAGATACGATTTATTCAGCAGGATACAAAATTTCACAACAAAAATATTAAATTCCACAATTCTTTTCAACAATTTCTCCATTTATCCTAGCTACTTCACTTGGATTTACTGGCTTCAATCAACATCTGGTCTTATATCTTAAAGTTGTAACTAAACGGTTTAATGTAATTTATTTTAAGGGAAGTTCCTCTGATTTTCTTATCAGATATTCTAACAGAAAGATTACTGAATCAAGCCAAAATATGAAAAATTCTTAATTATTTAATGACAGTCAGTAGAACAAAGAGTTCGAAGGCATTTTGTTATGAGATGACAGTGTGGTCTTAATAACATCCATTAAATGAACAGGAAATTTAAATTGGAAGATAAATTTAATTTACTATACAGAATCTGGGCCATTGTAATTTAACCAGTAAGATTCTCAGTAGACTCACAGAGGGGGCTCCAAATGTAACAAGAACTTATTCATATTTGATTTCTAGAAGCTGTTGGTGGCGAATCTAAATATCTGTGAAAAGATACATCTCTAAGTATCTGCCTTCTCTCTAGTTGTTGAACTTATATCAATGAAAAGCTGTTTTGTAGAGCATAGGCTTTCATCTGATAATAAAAATAGCTTTTCTTATGTTTTTTTTTTTTTTATTCCAAAATGATTGTTGGTTGTTGTTGTAAACAGTGCGCTTTTTGCCATTATATTTTTTACAGAGTTGAGAGTATAGTTTTCTCTCTTAAAAAGCGTGGAAATTAAGAAGATGCTCTTAGCTAGAAATTATCTGTAGGGAAATAGCAGATGAAAATAAACGTAGACAAATCTTTGAAACTTCTTCTATTTATAAGATCTGAAGAATAGATTAAAATTACTGATGAATTGAATGGAGTGGATCTAGGATAGATAAGTGAATTGGTGTGTTTAGTTTGCTTGCCTAACATTATTAAATTCAAATCCTTTTTCTATTACTAAATTTGAGGAGCTTAGTTTCAAAACCCGCCATCTCCAAAATTGAGTTTTGGATATGGCTGGGTTTGATAATGCATTCGCATTGGACATGGCAGGCTTTGAAACAGCACTCATATCAAAATACATTGTTATGGCAATTTTTGAAGTTAAAATGTATGCAAACGGCGGGTTTTGATTTGAACTTAGCAAAAACTCCTGGCTCGGAATTTGCAATTTTTGGAGATGGCGGGTTTTGAAACTAAGCTCCTCATTTGTTCTATATCTTTTTCTCTCTCTTTGATGAAGTAAATATCCTAATTTCTAGTTTAATTTGTGTGAGGGTTGATTGGACAATAAGAATACAAAACATAGTAAACAGAAGACACAAAACTTCTCGAAATTTAAATCAAAAGTCTAATATTTTCCCACACAATCATTTATTGACGTAAATCAATAAATGTCAACCAAAGATCAAACTTTTAAACTGTGCATGTGAAGTTTCTGTCCAAACGACACAAAAAAGAATTTCAAAAACATATCTTAGAAGGAAATTTCCCTATCCTGTTACAAGAGATGAAATTCTGGTTTATCATACAGATTATCAACTGTTTCTCTTAATTGAAGGATCTTATTGAAGAGAAACATTTGACAAACAGTAATAATTTGAATGATGCCTTGAAAGACTTTTGTTCATGTAAAATAGAAACTTCTACAGACTGCATAAAAAAGTTGATTCATCTGAAGTGTTGATTACCTCACCAGATTATGTGGAATAATAAGGATTTCACTTTTAAATTTGAAACAGGTTTTGTATTTCCAAGGGCGTATTTAAGGGTCGGGGAATGCCTACTTCACCCATGAAATCTTGAAATGTATGGAGTAGGCCCTATTTATTTCGTTTTTTTTTTTTTTTTTGATTGGATGGTTGGTTGAGAAGACCTTGTGCCCAGGCCTTCCCCCACCCCGTAATTTTGAAAACATACTTCCTTTTTTTTTTCCTAACTTTCCCCCATCCCCCAGATATAAAAACCCATATATGCCCGTGTGTGTTTGTTTCGGGGTTCAGCATTGACAAGTTTGGTTTCTTATTTTTCTAACAGTCAATGTATATCAGAACAAAAACAGAATTTTCTTGTCTCTGTATTTGTTATCTGTGAATAAAGCATTGGAGGTTTCTGAAACTTTTGCAGTGATTTAGCGTTAACTTAATTGTTAAGAAAACGACATTTGCACTATTGTTTTTTCTGTTTGTTTGTTTGTTTTTTTTTTTTTTTAAATCAGTTAATGTTGCAAAGCAAATTAGCATTTTATAGTAAATTAAGAAAATGGGCATTTTTTTTCTACATGATAAGACTTAATAGTTAATATTTTCAGACTCCTCATAAACCAACGAGATTGCATTACCATATTAAGTGCTCTATCTGACAAAGTGGCTATTGTAGGAGCATCTCACAGAATGCTCCTGTTGCTTTTTTTTTTTTTTGTTAGATCTACTGAAATCATTTCATGAAATAGTTTATACCATCGTGTCTTTTCCATTTATTCTTGTGCATCATTAAAATGTAATTATTTAGTATACATTAATTAAAAAAAAAAAAAAAAAAAAAAAAAAAAAAAAA
>JAFIDM010006943.1:29559149-29579748 GCA_023159025.1 Thereuonema tuberculata
AAAAAAAAAAAAAAAAAAAAAAAAAAAAAAAAAAAAAAAAACGACTTTTTTAAAGGAATTTTTTTTCGCGATAAATGAAAACAAAACCGAAATTGTCGTTTATTCTATTAATAATTTTGTATTTATTTAAGTTTTAAAAACAAAAGGTTTCATTATTAAAAACCCCGGAAAATTTTAATGTTTAAAGTGTATTCAAAAACAACTGCCTGAAAAATTGTAATTCAACTTTATAAACATCAAAAAATGTGGAACGCTTCACGATTTTGCGTGTCATCCTTGCGCAGGGGCCATGCTAATCTTCTCTGTATCGTTCCAATTTTAGTATATGTACTGCCGAAGCAAGTACACTAGACTATCAGGCGAGTTTGCTTTTATAGCCCTGTGAATCAGGTGCAGTACGACGAGTGGCCCCTCTCGAAACAGTAAATTCCCCATTAGTTATTAAAATATCAAAATAAAGCTAAGATTTCAAGTAAATAAATGTAGCATAAAGTTATAATATCAGTTGACTATTTTATATCTAAAATTACTTAAAGTACATTTTAATAATTAGCAATAACTTTAAAATTTAGATGGTTTCTTTGTTTGTGGCGCCATCGTGAGGCGTTCTATCGAATTAAAGTTTGAACTGAAGCCTATTGCTTTTAAATAAATAAAATGAAAAGGCTTTAGCTTTCTTTCAGAATTATCTTAAAAAATAATTTATAGAAATAATGAAATCGATGAGCGTATTACACTTCGTTAATAAGTTTTGCTGGAAAATTTTCATTAAACTGTGTAGTTCGCCATCTAGCGTTGGTTGGGTGAAACTAGTTGCTAAGCAACTAATTTTTTTTTCGAGAGAGAAGTTTTGTTCTCATCTTGAAATAAAAATAGTAAGTAGCTATAGAAAATTACTTATCTTTTCATTTAAGAAAAATGTAAGGAAAAAATTAACTCGGGAATATTGTCAAGGCAAACCTACTACATATATTTTAAAGAAAGCAGTATTATTAGCTATATTTTCGTTAGCAGACGACTAAATAAATTAGGATTCCAATTCCAGTCAAAACATTGTAATTCCTTGTTTGTTTTTTATTTATTTTTAATAGAGTATTTTAAGAAAAGTATCATACAAATCATTGTTGTTCTCATTTTTCAACAATCTAGATTAGGATATTCTTTTAGATATTTCAAGAAAAGTCGCAATAGTGAATTATCAATCCTACTTAAAAAAAGTTTTTGCAAATAATTGCTAAAAAAATTTGAAAATAGACAAATTAAGCAATAAAAATCTTCAGAAAAAAAATCTTTTTCGACATATTCGAATCTTTATTCTAAAGACGTGAACTAAAAAAAAATAAAATAATAAAATAAAATTACCTGCGCAACTATGCGCTAAAAAAAGTCATAGAGGCCGCGTGAAGTGTGCACTTAAATTTTCTCGCAATTTATCCTTTTGGCGAGTTCTATTGCTTGTTTTAGCTTTTCAGGTTCCACATTGATTCCGACATTATATTTTATTTTATTTTTATTAAAAAAAAATTATCACCTTAAAAAAAAACTATAAAAAAAAAATCGTTATTTTGTTTTAGTTTTTCCTCTTGGTCAAGTAGACTGAAAAAGTAATAAAATAAACAAGAAATCAATTATTAAGTAAAACTAAAAAAAAAAAGCATTTCATTAAAAAAAGAAAAAGTAAGTCATGATTTTTTTAAAACTTATGTCATTTTTTTACCCTGGTCATAAAGACTTATCACAAATGGGAAAAATAATATACAAAATATCCTTTGAAACATTTTCAGATACATATGCATATTCATTTCTGGACAAGATTAAAATATATATATTTTATATATATATTTTAATATAGAAAGTGGGTGACATGAACTAAAGCTGTTCATTTTCATGGAGTCTGCATTTTTCAAATAACTTGTGATTAACCTTACATGGACTTAAATGATTTTCATCTGTTTTGTTTTTAATATGATTCATTTTACATGTACCACAGCTTCAAGAAATGCTGTAATTGAACAGTAATTGTTTAAGGCTCCTAAAGTTGATGTATTCTTATTGTAGAATTTTGAAAGCCAAGTTAGCTGTTGATTTGAGTGCCTGCTATGAGTCTCGTCTGTTTTAGTTGTATCCTGTATTTGCCTGTAGTGCCACAGTGATTTCTTTAAATTCTTTAGCCTTGATAGTCAAAGGTGACCCACTGTATTTCTTCATAATCAATAGAAGATATTAGAATGGTTTCTCTTGCCATATACAGGGCCATAGACTGCTTGGATTTTGAGTAAAATTCAGTTAATTCTGCAGCCTTTAGACAGATGGAGTGAATGAAGCATGCAAACCTTCACTGGAATTTGAATTTAGTCACTTGTAGAGTACAGATAAAATGACTTATATCAACCATAGAGAGTAGTTCAGGGATCGACTCAAACAATCTAGTGGAAAATTGACAGTGTTAAACTTCAAAATGAACAAAAACAAATTCCAACTGTTCAGATTGGTGATATAATCTGTGCATCTGCCATTTAAATTTTAAGTAATTTTTTATTGCGAATAAGGGGTGAACAAATCAATTTAACTGCTAATAATTTTTCATGCAATTGCAATTTATAATGCATTGCTCAAATTTTTGAACCTTAGGCCTTTGTTCAAAAATTTTCATTTTAGATTTTAAATTTTTGCTCAGAAAGATCTCCCAACTATTTGCTGCATAATTCCAAATTGGTTAAACCTTATCAAGTGCTTATTTTGTATGGTGACTGCCCCCCCCCCAAAAAAAAAATGCTTTATTTTTGTAATGAGCTGTACTTTAATGTCTTTGTTGCAGCTCTTTTCTGAAAAGAGCCTTTTTTTTTCATATAATAAAAAAATAAAAATATCCTCAACTTTTATAATATTTATAAATTATCTTGTAGTTATAATTACCCTTTAAAAAGTCATCATGGATTGGAATGGTCTATGGCTTCATTTATGTCATTCTCTTGAAACTATCCTAGTATGGAATTATTATTCACTTTTTAATGTTTTGTATAAACCTATTTTCCTTGGAAAAGAAGAAAGCATCGTCAATGATTTTCATTCATTTTTTTTTTCTTTCAAGAAAATATCCTTTTAATTTTCACTTTTATCATTTTCATTCTTTGTTACAGTTGGACTGCCTATTTCACCTCGAACGGTAGGAACTTCAGCATCTGCATCGTGCATTGGTTCACCCACTCCACCCTGTTCACCCAGATCATCCTATTCATTAGCTTGTAATTCAACTCATTTAAGTCCTCGAACCCGTTCAGCTATCAAGTATGGTACTTGGAATTCAGTTAAGGTAAGGCTTCAAATAATTCATTTTTTTAATTAGAATCTTTAAATTATTATTCCAGGTTTTTTTGGGAAGAAAAATTACAACTAAAATTTTTTTAAAGAAATAGGTAAAAATGAATTTCATCTATAATTCAAATTTACCTGGTTTTTCAACTTTAATAATCAAAATGTAGCTGTTGATTATTGATAATGCAACATAGATTGTACCATAATTTTTAGGCCAATTTTTAGTTCAGAGTTTTTATACAGTTGGGAGAAGAGGTAAAAAATTTCAGCCAGAAATTTTTATAAATTTTTCTTTACAATGCTGTTTACAATGTAAGTTTAGTCAGTAGCCTGTATATCAGTTGCAAAATGCCTTTGTGCCAATAAATTTAAACTAATGTTTCTTGTCGTGTAATCTGCTAAATAGTCTTTGAGATATAACTTTAAGTAGAAATAATCTTTATGTATTATAACAATTCTTAAAATAGAACCTCTTGAATTTTAGAAATTGAACTAAATTATCACTTTTTTTTTCTGAAATTGTTAAATGATTGCCCTTAAAGATGTAGATCATTTTTGACCATTTTTTGACTTCCTTTGACTCCTTAAGTCACAGAGGATCACAAAACAGTTATTCTTACTTTCCAAAAGGATTCTATACTTTTGTTAATATCCTCCTTCCGTGTTTGTCCATTATTTTGTTTTTATATTCTCAGATTAGAAAGTTGTTCCTGCATTAAAATTCACACTGGAATCTTCAGTAGAATGGTCTTATATTTTGGTAACTGGTGATAAATTGAGCAAGTTATAAAAATCAAGAATTTTCTGATGCCTTCTCTAAGTCCTTCAGTATAACAGAAGAATCCAAAATTATTAATGAGAGAAGATCTCAAATGAATGTCTGACAGTTATAACTGTTATTGAAGTTAATATTGTGTTTAATTACTGCATTTCAATGAGTGATATTGCAAAATATTAATTATATCATTTTCTTCTTTTTCTATTCTTTTTTATTTATTCTGGCTCTGTTGAGACCTTATCTCTGTAAACAAAATTGAGATCGATGCACTGATGAGATTTATATGTCTTGTAATTGTATAAAATATTGATAATGCCAGTATGTAATACATGTGCCTAACATCGATAAAAAGGAAAAGAGCGCAGTCAAAACTACACTATACAGCCATTAATTATTGGACACCTCCTGTAAAGTAAGTGGGATTATTGATACACGTCACACCCCTATAAAAGGACCTTGAATATAAAGTTGACTTACAGAGCAGTTACAACCATCAGTACGACTGCATGACATGAGCTAAGTGATGTTGAATGGGACATGATTATTGGTGTCTACAGGTTTGGTCATTCTATCCATGAGATTTCAGACAAGTTCCAGATACCCTGTGCAACATACCCCTGTTGAAATGGAAGCATCATTGAGTTATAACATGCCAATCCAGACCTGGTAAGCCGAAAACATTGACAGATCAGGACCGTCGAAGCCTTAACATGAGTTAAGGTCCATCTGTTAGGCTTTGTTACAATCGGTGGCCAAAGACTTTTGATCGGTATCTGGTAGAGATGTAAGTGATCATACCATCTGCCGGGAGCTGGTTGCAGTTGGATTCCATTGTCAAGCTGCAACCCATAAGCCTAAGATCACGGAATGTTGCCTGACATTTACAGTGGTGCAAAGCATGTCGCCATTGGACTCGAGAACAATGGAAGAGCATGCTGTAGAGTGAAGAATCATGCTATGATGGGCTTGTATGGGTGTGGTGAATGACAGGCGAGCGTTATTTATAGGACTGTATTGTTTCCATTGTGAAGTTTGGAGGCAGTGGAATCGTGGTATGGTCCTGTTTTTCCTGGTATGGTCTTAATTTTCTTGATATGGTTTTAGTGCCTGGATCCATGAATGCCAAAGCCTATGAAGCAATTTTGAACAGCTCAGTGCTACACACACTGTAACAACAATTTGGAATAGACCCATTTCATTTTCAGCAGCTGTCCATCAAGCAAAGGCTATAACCTAGTGGTTTGAGAACATGGGAGTGGATGAACTCAGACAGCCACCCCAAAGTCCTGACCTCAACCTCATTGAACACCTTTGGGATGAGTTGGGATGCTGATTGAAAGCCAGACCAAACTGCCCACAAAACACCACAGAACTGTTCAACATCTTGAAGGAGGAATGGAACCAAATTCCTGCAGAAATGTACCACAAATTGGTGGAAAGTATTCCTCAAAGGGTAGAGGCTATGATTGCCATGAAAGGTGGACCTACATCATACTGACACCATACCAGATCCTGGTTAATACATTACTAAGGATGTCTGGTGATTAATGGTCATGTAGTGTACTTTGCACTAGGCACCAAATAAAGTTGCAAGGCACTGGATGTAAATGTTTACAACAGTCAAGTAATTTTAGAAAGCTAACTTTTTGTTTGTCAAGAGCAATTACTTTGCATATTCTGTCAAAAAATAAAATTTTATCGATTTCTTATTTACAATTTGAGGATTAATCAACATATCTTTTGTATCCTATGATATGCTAATTGGATGGTTTTATATTAAAAAAAAAAAAAATCAGTGAATGCACTATCTGTAAGTTATCTAATACTGTTATAAGTTAAAAAGTGATAATGGAATGCCTTTTGAGTTAAGCTGAGACCTTGGGGCAGCTGTTTCGAGCTTATTAGGCTCTCATCAGCCAAGGCTACTCAGCCAATAAAAGACCCAAAAGACATACAAGGGGAAGAGAAATGTATTCTTCAAATGACAAATACCCCTCAAGAATTTGAAATGAATTAAATTATAATTTTATCTTTACAACTTTTAACAAAATGTGTTCCTAGTTTCATTAGTTCAAGGGTAGTTTATTTTCACGATTTCATGACACTGTCAGAAATAGTCCTAACTATATTCTATCCTTTAGAATAAGCCAGGGAGTATCTATTCGTGATCCTTCTCTTTGTAAAAGAATAATCGATTCTTCATAATTTACATAGAGAATCAGCAGTGAAACATCTCAGCCTCTTGGATAGGATCTGAACTAAAAAGCTGAAATATCTTCATACACGATCAGCAGCTGTAGAAAATTAAACACGACAGTTTTGAATGTATTATTCTCTAATAGGTGATTACTGCATTACTTTTAGCAAATTCACTTCATTAAGATTGTTTTTTTTTTTTTAAATGCCGCTACATTAGAAAAGTTTGTAAATTGCATTTTTATTCAATGTTGTTAAAAACTTCCGATCAGCTGTTCTTGAACCAAATTAAAAAAAGGAAAGGGTAAATTGAATTATCTGCATTTCTCTACCGGGATTTGAAATTTATTATAAGGTTTATATTATGTTGCTAAAGGAAACTCGAGAGCAGTAGATTATTTTTTTTTTCTTTTTTTTTTTTGCGTAATCTTTGGTAAGTAAATAGATTGATGCTTTTACCACGTGGGTGTTGGAAGCTGCCCTTGACTGTGCAATCAAAGATATTTGGTCTACGGCGCACCTTCATTCATTTGGTCTTCGTGAATGTCTTCTCTGTTCTTTTAAGCAAGAGAAAGAAGTTCATTCATTATATTCTTTACTACGAATAGAATCGTGAATAACAGGATTTCAGGTCACATTTAATTTAGAGAAGCTATCTGAATTAAGGTGGAATTCAAGAACTACCGTGCATTTATTGACGAAGCGAATCAAACGCGCTCGTAAATCAGGATAATAAGTGACTGCTGAATGTAAAAGTTCGGATCCAATTTTAAAAATTGAAAATTTAGCTGATACAGAAATCATATGCTTTTGCTTACATTTACCTATCTAGCGATTGCTGATAATTTGCAAGTTGTTGAAATTCTTTAACGAAAGCATTAGAGCAGTGGTTTCGTCGTATTTACACCAATAGTATAGTCCTAAAAAAAATAGTATCAGAGCGCTTCCTTCGCGAAAGGTTTATTATTACTACAGTACACCAATCCGGCACTAATTTCGGGTGTAGTAATTTCAAATTTCCCGTGTCGCCGCACCAACCTGCCGCTACTCTTTGGGGGCGCTTCAAGCTGCAAAAATATTTTGACAGTATTGGCGTGAAAAGGGAAGAAAAATCTATAAAATGCACAAATTCGTTAGAATTGTTGACTGTTGACATAACACATTGAATTGTGCTTACTTGCAAATTTCAGCTCTTCATGTTGGACGTGGCGGTGATGAACTTTCTTGTTTAAGTCAGCAGAATTACCTTTACCATTTATTTTATCTAGGCTTCATTAAAATTTCACTTGATTTTCTTTTAATATTAATTTGTACTGATTTACGTGTATTTTAAAGGTAGGATGAGGTGGTTAGCTGCATCACAACTTTTATAATTCTTCTTATCACATATATAAGTTATATAGAAAAAAAGACTCAAATAATCTTACATCTTCTTTACTCATCATTTCTATATTTCGTCCTGATTAGAGGACTTCTTCAGGAACCTCAAATAAATACAAAATACAATATATAAATTCAAAATACAATATATTCTTTTTATATTGTATTTTTTATTTATTTGAGGTTCCTGAAGAAGTCCTCTAATCAGGACGAAATATAGAAATGATGAGCAAAGAATATGTAAGATTTATTTGAGTCTTTTTTCTATATATAGGTGGTTAGCTGTTGGGTTAAGTGTATCCTAACCGAACCACTCTCAAATTCGGCACCCTACCGGTCCCAATGATCCAGAATTAGTGATGGTGAACTGTATTATGGGGGTGGGTAGAAGAAGAAGTATATAACAACGCGCCTTTATAAACAGGAAATTTTTTCAATGTTAACATCAGCCTTACTAAGCATTAAGAGCTCAGTAAAATCGGTCACCTCATTGTTTTAACTGTAAAATATATTGTCACTTTTTATATGCAGGTGTGTGGCTTAATGGGAATACTACTGACTGCAACACACCATTAAATTGAACATTTATTATGGGATTGTTATTTGGAACCATATGACTTTTGGAGGTGGGAAAAATTACAAGTTCCGATCTACAGTATAGTCACATCCTGTCTCACATGTACAAGGTCGCTATGCTTTCATGTACAATGTGAAACCAGTTTTTTTTTTTGCCTTTTTTATTGAAAAGTAAGACAATGGTTAAGACTAAACAGGAAGTTTGAAATAAGTATGACTATTTTATTATCTGTCGGAATGGAGACTTTACTTTTAAAACTTAATTTGGCGCCGTTGTGTAGTGCACAACTGCTTTTCGGATACACTGACCAGAGCTAGGTAGCCTGAAAACTATTTTTTCGACTCTTTAACTGCGACTCTAGTAACTTAATAAATGCCACCCCGGCCCACTAACAGCCAACAGAACGTCTCCGTTTCCTGACTCCTGTATACTTAATGACTTCACGATTCCGACTCCGATTCTATTACCTTCTTTTGACATGTTTTATTTTTAAAAAGCTGAGGTGTTACAGCCGATATTTTATTAAGGTTGCGAGATAATATTTTGAGAACCAAAGGGATAGGAGCACTAATTATGCTTAAGAACACTATATTAGCCTTAAATTGAGACTTGCATTCGAATAGAAAACATAAGATCAGCTTGAAGGAGTATTCAATTATATTTTTAATTGTAAGAATACTTCGAACAGTATTTTATATAAACATAAGCATAAATGTAGTAACTTGTAACATGTAGTTCATCCATGTTCCACATCCTGCACAATGGCAGGGGATGTTCGGGGTCTTCCACTTTGTGGACGTGCTACCAAAGAACCCTGTGTCTTCAAATTTGGTTATCATTTGCCTCAGTGCTGCACAAATCATGGGTCCTTCGCCACTTCGCATACCTCGCATGGTCCGATATGCGCGCAATGCCGCATTGACACATTCTGCGTTCTGATAATAAAGTTTCACTAGGAGGGCTTTATCACGCATGAAACATTCCGATGCATACAGTACAGTAACAACGACAAGGAAATAACACCGCTGTCACCTTCACATTTGACGTTGTCATCCAGAGATGCTGTTTTGATACCGGCAGGTAGCTGCTCTCTGACCCGATATCGCCATCTGATGGTCGGAAATGTAACTAATCAGGCAATAAAGTTTCGTTGTTTTGACACAAAAAAATCCCGGGTCAATGTGAGCATTGCTGTGAAAACCGCATCTTTCTACTATCGATATTCCACAAATTATTGCAATTTTAAATTTTGAGTTACTTTTGGATCACCCGGTATATGCATATATGCTTCATATGGATGTAAATAGTGACTAATTTTAACTATTGCTTTTCCTTTATTCTATTTTCACTGTCATATCTTAATGTTAGTTTCATTATCTCGTCCTAGTCTTTTAGAAAATCTCACCCCTCATTCCTCCTGCCAAAATTAATGTTTTCTTTTTAGTTAATACAAATGTTAAGTATTTACATATTTTTTGTATTTTAATTAGAATGCAGCATCTATTGACAAATATAACAACATTCCTAATGGAACTGTATTAGAATCAAACAAATAATCAATAAAAAAAATTGAAAAAAAAAAAAAAAAAATATTTGGAGGTACAATAAACTCAGCATTGTTTTGTCTTTTTTTCTTTGCTTCTTATAGAAACGGTAAATAAATTAATTTGGCTTTTTTTTTTTTTTTTCATGTAAATATGTTAATAAGTTGGCTCTTAGAAGTAATTGCTTTTTGTAAAAACAATTTATGTTGAAGCGATCCAGTAATAGTTAAAAATAAATAAAATACTGAGCAATCAAGTAGTCGTCCATCCTCGCTCCTTATAAAGGATTGTTTTTTTATTGCTGGTATGATAAACATGATTTCTGAACTATTTTTGGATGGATGAGTAAAAGAGTTAACAGATAAAAATTTCCAATGAATTAGGGACCGAAATTTTATCGAAATTTTGAAAAAAAAAAACCCCAACGCCTTGTAAGTCAGTTTCGTAAGATAAATTTACATGTAATGGGTATAAAAGTTTTTCATTTCGTTTTTCATTCTGAGGACAAATTTACTACCGTCACATCATTGCTGAGCCATCTCTTATGGAACTATTTGTTATTCAATCGGGACCTACGATTTCATTAATATCCTTTTCGATGGTAGATTTGAAATTTCGTTAAAAAAAAAAAAAAAAAAAATGCTTCAACCAAAATCAGTTTTAAATTTATTAGACCATCGAACGTTTCGCGTAGAGAAAAAAAGAAATGAGATGACCTCAGAATAAATGAAGAATTAGTATATGTTAAAAAGAATTGATAACATCGACAAAATTAATATATGTATTTGAATCAGTTTCGAGAGTACAAATTACTTTTTGATGTAGGCCTACAGTGTTTTTTTGTCTTGTTTTTTTTTTTTTTTAAAAGAAATCGGTTTTGAACAAATATCTTTTGAAACGAGAGATGCGAGTTTTTTAGAATTGTTGTTGATTCATTGTTGCTTGGATTAGAACGAAAAAGTTTAGTCCTTTTTTTTTTTAACATGAAAAACGGAAAAAAATATAGAAATGCCCAAATTCGTTTGCTTTCACGTCTTTGAACCATCCTCGACGGCAATCTGGGACAGCTGTTTCGTCCTTATTAGGACTCATCAGCCAGATTTAACCTCGATGATAAGCTCAGAAGGCTTGAAAGTCTATGGATCCTTCTCCCGCTCTCGGAAAGTGGTGCATTTCTATATTTTTTTCCGTTTTTCATGTTTTTGATGCACATTAAGCATTTTTTTTTTAACTTAACGAAAAGATTACGATTCGGAAAGGGGGGGGGGGTATGTGAAAATTCGATAAATGAATGCTGACCTCCTATATTTTTATATTGTTCTATTCCCACTTTCCTTAATGTTTTGATCTAAAATTGGTCACTTGTATTTTATTTCGTTAGTAGAGTTGGTAGCAATTATAAAGCAAAAAGTTGAAGAGAATGATGAAAAATAAATAACAAAACATTCAATCTACTCAAGGTAGAGAGCCTATGGATAACTGCTGCTCGAAATTTCATACATTTTTTTCTCCTTCGTTATCGAACGTTTGTTAAGCGAATAATAACTGTAAATTAACGTCTGATATCATTCTCTGTAGAAGTTCTTAAGACTAACAGAATACTGATAAGGTGATGGTTTAGTTGCTACGCTGAGAATGTAATTTTCGAGTTGTCTATATTTGTTTGAGATTCGAATCACGATAAACAGTTTCAATGGAACATTGTCTTCCAATTCAGCCATTAAATGTTACTTCCTCAGATAAGTAAAAATTAAAATTCTTATTTTCGATTGAGACTAGATGACTTACGAGACGATGTACGTAACTAAAAATTACTTCCATCTTTTTGCAAGTTTAGCCATGAATGTGTGTTGAATTTGTCCGTAGACTCGAACTTTGGAATTTGATATTAATCTAGAAATAAGAACGTTCTGGGATTATGATGCCAGTTTACTAACAAAAGATTGGGAAGACAATAACAAAATTCTAAGTAAGACTTTAAGGCGGTCGGAACAATTTTTTTTTTTAGATGGTTTTGAGAATGGCACGAGATGCTCCAAAAATAATGGATCTTGAATATCTGTTTGTTATTATAGAAGCAATTTTAGTGAATTTTCGTGATATTGTCTCCAATATCATTTCATTTCAGTGACGTTGTAAGATAAACACAATGGCCATAAATGATGTGAGGGCCGCCACTATAGACAAATCAAAAATTAGCCAATCTCTCAATAGGTGAAATAATATAATATTAATAATTATTTATAATTTTTTTTTTTTTTTAATTCACAGCAGTTTCGGGATCTGAAATATTTTGAAACAGAGCGTCATTTTTTCAAATTATGGGTGCAAAACAAGAGTGAAGTCTGGGTCCGACCATCTCTTCGCGGGTTTGAGACCACAGCTTTAAATTAAAAAGCAGTGCAGATTGCTACTTTATCAGTGATGCTAATAAAATATTTGCACTGAGATTGAACTAGTTCTTCTTCTTCCTCCTAATGGCCTATTAATGATTCTACCACATTCCGCCCTTGCTACAGCGTTGCCTTGATAGCCATATTCCTACAACTGACCCACATCTTTTGATTGGAACAGAATGGTGTGATTAAATCTCGTAATCAGGTTGTATTGTTGTCACATAGAAACCACTGGTGCAAATCTAGAATTCTTCCTGTTGTGGAGGAAATTCAAACAAAGACACATCTAATCGGTTATTAATCTTGCCCTTGTTGTAGACGTTACCTTTGTTCTGGTTTTATAAGGATCTTACTAGTTTTCCAAAACAGCCGATGGGAGCTATTGTCTTGATATTTATTTGATTGTTTGCTTGTAACTTATTTTCTTTATATCGAAAAACAGTATGAAAGGGCTTAAAATTAAATCGGATGTATCTTAGGAAATTAAAAAAAAAAAGAGCAAACATCTCAAATGGACCTCGGTAATTAGGTTTCATGTTTTCTTTTGAGATACAAGATGATTCTTTATCACTGCAAGAATATTTAAATTGAAATCTCTTAGGGATTTTTTTTTTTTTTTTGCCCAAAGCGTAGTGTTCCTTAACTCTCAGTACACACTAACATTACAGGGGTCTTTGGACAGGTTAGGGTAACACTACCGAAAACTGAAAATCGTCGAATTGCGGAACACAGTCTCGGGACAAAGGCATTTTGGCCGCCGAAAAAAGTGAATAACGCACTGAATATCAATTGCGAAATAACACTACATGTATATACAAAACTAAAGTAATAACAAAACAAAAACAAAAATGTAATGCACCTAAGTAAATAAGGATTACAATTACGGGGTGCAAGAATCCTTATTTACTTAGGTGCATTACAATTTTTTTTTTGTTTTGTTAATACTTGCAATGCATGTTAAGCTTTATTTCTACATTAATTGTATTTTCTTTTGGATTCTCAATCCTTTCTTAAATTCTTTTGTGCCCAGAAGGTCGCGGGACAAGAATTTGAGGCTGTGCGGTGCACAGTGAATTACTGTTGGTGCTTGATTTTGTTGGAGGAGCCACTCCGGGGTGCCGGGATGGTTTCAACTTCTTTGTCTCGCACTTTGAGCTACCATTGCGGGTAAATCTGACTGAGGAAGCCTAACAAGGCTGAAACAGTCAGATTCCCGAAATGGTGGCTCGGGGTGCGAGAATCCTTATTTAATTAGGTGCATTACAATTTTTGTTTTGTTTTGTTAATACTTGCAATGCACGTTAAGCTTTATTTCTACATTAAAAGTAAAGTAAGATGAATAAAAGTTTACCTTTAAATATTTGATTCTTGCATATGTGGACGATGTAATATATATTTTGAATGATACGTGTGGTCGCAGAAGAGCGTGGAAGATCGTAGAAACATGTCGAAATAGATTCGACCACTCGTCGAATGTATGGGTTCTTGTTATAATTGAAAAGCTTCGAAAAGCCGGGACGCCTGTTTGCCAAAAACGAAAATAAGAAAATACGATAAACAACTATAACAACATTAAATAACAACATTATCATGTTACAAAATTAAACCAGATATTGGATTCCCATGCGTTTTAGTCGGAGAATAATTTAAATATTTTAATAAAAATAAATGTAATATTTACCGTATTAATTTCACTAAATATAATCACAAATTCTTCTGAAATAAACTGCTGTAGCCCGGCATATTTATCTGTCCTGGCGATTGCCAGAGTGCTCTCCTCCCTGAGTCTCTCCTCGAACTGTGTGTCACAACACCCCAAGGGGACGGGAACAAAATTTCATGAGTGGGTGGATTGGGGAATAGTTATTCAAGAAATAATAATGTATTGGAATCTTAAAAATGTAAAATTATTAGCACCTTAAAAGAAAAGTAAGTCAAATCATGGAAAAGGAAAAAAAAATGTGGTTATAAAATCATCGTTTCAGTCATCAACTGTCTATTATCAAGGTGAGTGGCAATAGGTGAGGAGAAACAAACTATTTAAGAAATATTTTATTGTATAAATGTTTTTTTTTTATAGTTATTAATTATTGTTAAAAAAAGTGAAAAATCAGTTGAAATTATTTTTTTTAACCTCAGTTCAGCAATAATTTTAGCATAGTTAGGCTTTCGTTATTTCCTCATCTTTTTTTTATTGTGCTTTTACAGTATGTATTTTCTGTTTATATGAAATTATTTTTTTACGTAAAAGAAGGTTTTTATGAATTAATGTTCAGAATATTTTTTTTTATTATATAACTGTCACTTCTTCATGAATAAATACATCAACAAACGTCGCATATATGTCTATAATCGCTCATATAGTCTCTAAAAATATTTGGAGGAGGGGCTTTATTTATTAATTTATTTATTTATTTAATTATTTATTTATTTTATTAAACATCAAAGGTTGGAAGGAGGACGGTGAAGTAAAATGTTGAATTATGTCATGGGATGGGATCCATTGAGTTTGAGATGAGGTGGTTTGTTGTTGTTGCTGGATGATACTACATTAATACTTGTTTTATAGGGAGCTGGAATATTATTGATGATATGATTGTAAGATTCGTTGTGTATAGTTAAAAAAAAAAAAAAAAGTTAAAGTATCCCACTTTCAGGCCTACAAAGGCCTATGAGGTGATTGGAGGGTAGGCTCCAGCATTCACGACCTAACGGGACGAAGTTGAGGTCGGGGGGTCAGCCCGACGCCCGCCCGCCTTTAACTCCCGGGAAAGAAACCCGGTACCATTCTAGAGAGGGCTGGGTAGACCCTAGGACCCGTTTCGAGGAGAAAGGAGCGTGGAAAAATTCCCGTGCTCCGCCGACCAACCCGCAGCCAAGCGCTCGTTGTGTATACTTTCACAAAAATAGTTGGAAAATAATTCTCTCAACTATGTTTTCTGATGTTGGGAGACATTGAGACATTTTGTGATTGTTGTATTAATGTTGGGCTTCAAATTTATTAAACTTAGTCGTGTTAAAATACAAATTATTAGAAAGATATACGCCGCAAATGAAACAGTCCTAACTCAAAGCTTATAACCTATCTTTTAACTTGGTTTGTGTAGCGTTCTGAAAGTTTTTGTTTGCATTTCCGTCAATCGGTAACTACCAGTTTGCTTTCTTCATTTTTAATTACTTACTAGAATCTTACATTTGTTTTCCACCAATCACAGAACACGAAATTTTAGGAGGCGCAAGGATATGTGATTTCAATTAAGTGACTCGCCCCTCAGAATAGAAAGCGGAGTAGCATACAATTTCTTCGGAATCGCAGTGGTGGCTCAAAAGTAAAAATAAATAATTTTATTTTACAGAATATATATAAGATAAAGCTTGTTTAGTATTTTGGCTAAAACAAAAATATTCTTAATTTAAATTAGAATTTATTAGGATGTGTATAATAATTTCTTTGACAGTTTAAATGGCAGTTATAATGTATGCTTGGTCAAGGGCACTGATTTTTAAACGATACGAAAAACAATTGCCAGAAACCCTACTAAAACGTCAGCGTTTACGATAATTAAATTCCATCAGTTTAATATTTTTAACAGTAAATGTATTTCGTTTCCACGACCTTTATAATGTTTAACGAAACCGGAAGCTATAGGCCTCATTAACGAATGATTCATTTTGACATCATATTACCAGTTCGAAAGAACCGCAAGAACTGATATAAAAATATCAGTTAATAATGTTTAAGATTTAATAGAATAATAAAAAAAAAGAAAAAAAATCGAAGGTTTCATGTTAATGGGCTTAGAATAAGTGCAAACATGTTTTAATAGATTTTTCTTATCTTGGATCTTTTTAGTAATATTTTTTTGCTAATTATGGAAGTTATTGCTGTCATAAACGGGATACTGTTTAAATGAATGGCAGTAGCTTCCTTGTTTCGTGTTTTATTACCTGAACCCGAATGTGAGAAGATTGGAGATGACGATAGCCCCTTAAAAACGATATTTCGTCTGCGATAAGGCTGATTAAATGTATTTGTTCGGAAAGCGATATCTTTGAACTTTGGTAGCTTGATTCACATCCGTGTTTATTAGAGGAAGCATTAACTGTGCAGGGATCGTCTGTAAGTTAACTGCGATGCGTGGGCGGTAAATACAAACCCGTTTGTTGGTTTGGGGATTGATGATGAAATCGAGTGGTGATAATGAATGGATTCAAATGTTGACTGTTCATAAACTGGTGTTTTTGATGTTTCCGATTCATGAGTACAATATTGAAAAGGTAGGCGAAATAATTTTACGTACTAAAATATAGAAGGAAACCGGTCTGTACTAATTCGCTTCATAATCCCATATTGATTGCTCTGAACGCCTAAGTAAAATTGCTCTTTGAAATGAAATTATCAAGTTTTATTTTGAAGTTTTAGAAAAAAGAAAAAAAATTAAAAGTGAATAGTAAAGTTCTCATATTTCTTTAGTAGATCCTTTCTCCTACAGCCTCTACTATTAAATATTTCTAACATCACACCAACATTAAAATGTAAACTACATTTAATATCAAAAAAGCAAATTTTCGAGAAGAAAACGTCTTCTCTTCTTAAAAGGGAATAGTGTTTTTTTTTAAATAAAACGACAAATTAGGGTCGATCTGTTTTTTTAAAACAGAATGAAATAAACTATATAATTATTTTCGGTTGTATAAAATCTTACTTCCACCATTCTATAGCATAACTTGAAAAGTGCAGTTGATTAGGTACCACGTTCGTATCCTCAAGTTATGGCGGGCAACACAAAAGATAGAGGCTCCTGCGATCATCAGCCGAATAACGCTGAGGTCGGAGGGCGAAGTGAAGTTGCAACCAAAATAATGTATTCTCCCGCGCAAATATTGGTTTCAGTCTCACAACTGATGAGCACAACCAGTGATGTGCCTTAGAAGATCATTTTCATGTATTTTTTTAAAGTTAAGAACTTTACTTTTTATTTATATTACTTCAGAAAGGAATAACGGAAGTTGTTTCGATGAAGAGAATGCTTTTCAACTTATTTTCTTAGTAGCTGATAAAACAAGAATTAAATAGGATGTCAGATTATCAAAGAAAGACGCCTTATCTGAATCGAAATAAGTGAGAAAACTGAGGGTTGCTATTGTGATAAATATTTCCATTCTAAAACAAAACTCATTAGAATCAATCATGTTTGTGTTTCGGTTATTTTTCAGATTTTTCGCCGTTAAAAATTTTATGTTTTTTTTTCTTCTTTTTTTTTTTGAAAATATTGATTAGTTTTACATATTGATTAGGTTTACGTGATTTTCCAGAAACCTACATTGTAGTACAGGTTTTCTACCTGTGTTTGAAAAGCTTGGTTTTGTGTGTGTGTGTGTGGTTTTTTTTTTTTTTTTTAAGATTTTGAAACTGTGCTTGAATTTATGATGAAAAAGCATTGAAAAAAAAAATGCCAGTTGAATAAATTTTTCTTGAGTTGCTAATTATTATCGCAAAAGATTTTTTTTTTCATTTTATAAAAAATAAAAAAATAAAACTCGATTAAACATCTTTAGTATGCCAAGTATATATTGTCCTCCAAATGAGAGATGGCCGGCGGAAGTTTGAACTGCGCAGCCCTTCCGGTAGCTGATCAATTATGTTTTCCTGTCACAATGGACGACGGGGTCTGTTTTCAATGAGAAAGACATGTTGATAATGCCAAATTAAAACTTCTCTCGACTATTTAGCGTTATTTCAATACCAGTTGCTAACAATAAGTATTTATATAAATAAATATATATTATTTATAAATACAATGCTCTTTTGCAAAGTAACAAGCGATTACCTGTCATGGCGGCGTCCTGTCATTAAATCAGTCGGAAGTGCCTGACCAGACTAATCGATGATACATGCGCAAATCTCACAAAAACAGGGCGGCCATCTCTCATTTGGAGGACAATAGTTAATTTCTAATTTTTTTTTATTGAATTCTGTGATATTTAAATTATTGTGATCTGTCAGGAAACTTTTAATAAATAAGAATTTATAATATTAATAATAATAAGAATTATTATTGTATTCCGTAGACTATTATATTTTCGGAATAATTTCCATATTTACTCTGGTTACTTTTTTATGTTATTGTTACTTTTATTAAGCTTAAATTATGGTATAACTCATATCTGTTAAATTTTGCTGTAATATTTTTTTTTCCTATTCAGTTTTGCTGTTTTACGATTAAATTATTATAAAATCAAAAGCTATTTATTTACGAAGAAAAATAGATGCAAGGTCTTATGTAAAACTTAAGATTTAACCTAGAATCTTCATTCTATGACCAAGTATTTATTTCTGTAAAGATAAATTAAGCCTTAACCAAGTGCTGGGATCAGCATTTACAAGATTAGTCAGTTACCATTTCGAATGGAATTCTTTAACTCTACCAACAATAGAATGTAATGGAGAAAGAAAACGGAAAAAATACGTCTTAGTAATCTAAAGGAAGCAAGTCGATCGGTGAAATATAAAAAGAAGAATATTATAACTAGGTATGTCTTGTTCCCAAAATTCTTAGAAAGGGAGTTCGTACAAAAAAGATAGTTTTCTTTTACCAATAGCTTTTTACTAACGCTAAAGTGAAATGGAAGTAGGCCTGTGGATCGTCAAAACTCCTATTTTGTTAAGGTAAAAATTAGATATTGTTTTATCGTATTCCAATGTGTAATTGTGATGTTTAGCTCCTCTTCTTTGAATTCGCTTTTTATAAAAATCAATTATTTCATATATGTATGAAAGCCCCGATTATCCTCGAGTGCCGCGAAAAATTTTTTACTTACCAACCTCAAAAAAAAAAAAAAATTTAATCCAAGCAAACAACAGGGAAAATACAATAGACCCTACAGTGCGAAGGTCGAAAATTACTGACAGGTTTATTGTGCATCGTAATCCTATAGACCTTCTCGGAATTTGTGGATGTGTGGCAGGCTCTTGCTCTTTTGTTTTGGTTTCTGCTGCTTATTTTAAAAGTTTTACATATCATGTTTTTTGTACAATAAAACATAGTTTTTATGCTGAAATATTTTTATTTCGTGTTTACACCTCATTTTTAGTCTTTTTTCGGGTTATCCGCGATTTTTGCTATCCGCGGTGCCCTTGCCACCCAATTCCGCGGATAATCGGGGCTTTACTGTATCTGTATAATGCAGTGTTTATCGTTCTGTAGTTAACAAAAATCCAAGGGGTTTCACGGAGGTGTTCAGGGAATTCGCACGAAATTAATAGGACGTGCTGTTTATTTCGGTTAGATAAGTGTGACGAGATCGTCATCTTTTTTTTTTTTTTGGTTGGATGATTGAGAGATTCCCGATAAAATACAAAGTCGAAAGAGATTCGCGAATCAAGAAGTCATAAATTTGGAATCACACCTGTAAATAAATCTGATGATATTTTGAATCTTCTTATATTTTAAATATTCCTCGTTAACTTTAAATTTTTTTAAAAATTATAACGAATTCTTTTCTCTTATTAAATATATTTGGAAATTGTCTGTATTTTATATTCTTAACTGCACTCAATTTTCAAGCCATGAAGGGCTTCTTTCAATAATTTTACTGAATTTTTATTTCGCTGCGAATTTTCCTCACTCTTAGAAGTAAAGAAATGATAATATATTGTTCACTTTCCATTGAAATAAGAGATTTTTATTCAACAAAAGAATCGAACCAAACATCTCCGTTGTTGACTCACAAGAATAAGTTAATAATTCAAAAAGCTTGACGTTAGTAGCAAACTCCCTGCTCTCGTGGCTATTCTGTTTGGTTAATAATTAACGAAGACCATAATTAGTTAAAGAGTTAATTCTCTATTGGATTGGATGGTATTCAAAAGATCGTGGTTTAAAACATAAAGTTGATGCCTGCTTTCAAATGAATACGAACTGAATATCTATTATTTTGTTGTGAATTTAATGTTTGTGGAATGTTACTTTCTAAGTTAAAAAAAAAACACACTCACATAATTTACGTCAAACGCTAATGAATGCTTGGAATTCCATCCTTATCCCCTCTTGCATTATAACAACGACCGCTTTACGTCCCGAAATGCAGATTTTATAACATCTCCGAGAGGAAGGAGGACGTTGCCTGCTCTTTCATTCCAAAATATAGTATTGGTTTTAAATCCTTTAAGTTAATACAAATGCTTAAAGCAAAATTTGTATACCTTTGAAGATAAAAAGTATTTATATATTTCTCTCCAACGTTTATGTTAAAAGTTTTTTGGATTTTACAACTATCAAAAGTTTGGGTCGTACGCCTGAACCTTATTTTATATTCCACAATATTTTGTTGTGCATTTTATTTTGTTTCGATTGTCTAATCTGCATCTTCTTTTCTTTTGCAGTTTTCGTTTATAGTTACATGCTTTACA
>JAFIDM010006943.1:29580597-29594414 GCA_023159025.1 Thereuonema tuberculata
GCATTCTGGGAGTTTCAACTCTCGGCGTGAGCACTGTGAAGGAAATAATTGTTCATTGGCCCCCAAGACAATTTATCACGGTTTTACTCTTTTCTTGAAATAAAATATCTACTGTATACTATCATAACGAGATGAAACAAAAGTTCCCTCGTTCGTTAGTCTAACGAGGCGAACAAAACAAACCATCAGAAGGCCAGTTTCAACAGACGGATGATAAAGCTACACAAAAACATCAGTAGACAGATATTTGTTGTGATTGTTTTGCCTAAAGATAGATTTTAACTTCATACTGTGAAAAACCATGCAACTATTTCAACTTTCATGAGGTATTTGGTAAAGTAGTGGGATACCTTCTCGTTGTTGTTGTTTTTTTTTTTGCAAAGAAAGTGAAGAGAGAATTAAGCCTAATTGAAACCTCTTTAATTTCTTCCCTCTTTGGGCCAGTAGACTGATCGGATTTCGAACCCAGACCCTTACGTTCTAGACAATGGGAAATATCCATGGATCCCAAGCTTTACTTGTACAGACAAAAGGAGAGCCAAGTGAATTCATCTTTGTCAAATTAACGAAGTTTAGTTTCAAATCCATTTCAGTCAAGATTGTATTTGTCTTTGTCGCCCTTGGAGATGTAGATTACTTGCATCTCCTTTGGGCAAAACGTTCTTGATGTTCATCCGCTTCAAAACGAGACAAAAGGACTTCTGGACTTGAACGCAGTTTCAAATATTGGAAAAAGAGTGTTTCTTGATTTGCAAGGAGAGCAACTACGTACAACTCCATTTTTTTTTTTACAAAGCGTTGGGATTTTGGTTGGCATTCATCCCAAACTGGTTTCTTTGATCGATTTATTTTGTTTGAATGTCGAGCGACACTGCTCGGTCGTGTTGATGTTCGGTGCTGGCAATAATTCAATGTCACTAGCTGTGTTTATCCTGCTCCAGACTTGAGATTTGGTGATGTCATCCATATTTATTTGTCGGAAATTAAAGAACGTCGTCTTTATTTTTGAGTGAGACATTTGAATTCGAGATTATTATTTTATTTTGTCTGCTTATTAAAATCATTTATCAGCTCTTTTGTTTGTATTAGCAATTCCTAACTTTTTTTATCCCCAGAAACTCCCTTAAGTAATTGCTCTCATCCTGAAAAACTCCTCCCTGTAAAGATACTTACAGCCTTGAAAACTTATATAGCTATTATTACGATTCAGTTACAGTTACGTTTTTTGTTTGTTTTTTTATCGTGAATCGGCCAACTATGGACCACGCGCTAACCCAACCCGACAACGTCAGGAAGAGGCTAAAATAATCAAAGGGGGACGAGATTCTCATCTCGAACTGAATAACCCTGAAATTGTAAGTTACACGGGAGAAACGGACGAAACACAGAAGAAGAAAGAAACATCCATGCCCGTGCTGGAATTCGAACCCAGGTGTCCGGCATATAGGCCACACGGCAGACCGCCGCGCCGTCTAGACCGCTCGGCCACGCCGGCACAGTTGTACAGTTACATTATTGTATAAGAAAATTTAAAAAAATAATATATGCTTTAGCTGATTGTCTGAGTAAACAAGCAACTCCACCAATTGAAATTTTTAGGCGTAATTTTAAAACTACCGAATTGGAATCATGGAAACCAGCAAATAAGAATGAATGAGCATAAGAAATATTGGCGTTATTACTAATAGTAATCGTATTTGAGCTCGTTAGTGCTTCTACAGTAAGTTATCATTAGCACAATCACCGTTATTTTACTAGGCGTTTCTTAAAGGCGGAGTATAAGGGAAAGTTGGCACAAAAACAATGATGAATGAAAAAAAAAATAAAAATAAGCCCAGGAGGAAGACATTCAAGTATAAGTACTTAAGCACAAGACTTCAATGCTAAGTTTGAGTATTCTAAGTCTCTCTCACTCTCAAACACAGAAACCCCAAGGTGTACATTTACCTTTTGTTTATAGAATGCTACGATTTTTCGGGACCGTTTGACAATGTTTTACGGAACCCATCTGGTCTAGAACAACGTTTTCGAAATTTCCGACACACAGCTAAATTACAAGTACAGTTTATGACAAATAAGATTTGATGTTTTGAAGATCATTTAATTTCCTCCTTCTGTTTGTTTGCAATACCGCAACAATCTAATTAAAAAAAACAAACAAACTAAAAAATAGAAAGATTCTATTATGAAAACGACAGTTATTATCATCACCCAAATTCAGTTGAGGCCGATAGTTCAAAAAAATTGTGAGAGCTTTCTAGAAACTTTTCCTGATTTCTTCAGTAGCAGTCTAAATTTCAACGTTGTTTAATTGTAAGTCTATAATTCTTAGTGCATTTACGAAACGCTGAATTTAACTTCAACAAATCCGCTCTTATTAATGAAAAAAAAAAAAAAAATCATTAACTTAGTGCTTGATATTAGCTACAGGGAATTTAATGTTTAGCGAAATATTTTCAGAGATTGTACTGGTATGTGATGTTTGAAAATTCGGCTAAGTCAAGTCAATTCCATGGCCACTCATTCTGTATTATAGTAATATTGTTTTTTTATTTTTTTATTTAAATATATAAGCTGCAAATGAGAATTATCAATTGTCGATCGTGATTTGATATCAGGTTTAACGGACGCTCGTTGCTAATCTGACCTATTTAATTCTTATTTGATACATATCTTTAGATATATCAAGATAAAGTTTCCTGGAAAAACATCTATTTCGGAGGTTTTTTCGCACTAACGTTTCTATCGAGAGCAGTACTGAATTTCATTTCGTAGTTTTACATTTTTATTTTAATTAAATTATTTATTTATTCTTTAAATAAATTCTTTTTAATTAAATTAAATTAAATTAAATTAAATTTGAAATAGGAAATTTTTTAGCCTTAATCGTGATATATATACACAGTAAACTCCCGATTATGCGCGGAATTGGGTGGCGCGGCAACCACGGATAAGCGAATTCATCATCCAAAATAGGACGTTAAAGGACGAAAATCAACACAACCATATTATCTGACAAAATCTTATCTGTTAAAATGACAGTACATACATTAAAAACAATTATTTTATTTTACTTTATTTTCTTACTTTTTATCAAAAAAAAAAAAAAAATCGGTTAATTGTCTTTGTTTTTTCGTGTCGAAACATACGAAAAACTCCTACTTGGTCGTCGCTAAATGCGCCTCATTTATTGTTTACCTTATTCTAGATTTTAAAAAATTTTGCTAATTCCGTAATTTATTGTACAGTAAAAAAAATGGAATCAGGAGAGGTCCGCGGATAATCGGGACTTTCTGTGTTAATTCATTCTGTAATTCAAATTTTAGATAATTTCAATTAAATATTTTAGTTGTTAATTATTCTTAATTTTAATATTTAGGTCTTAAAACGCAACAATTATATATATATACTAATACAATGTAGCTCAAAGTTTTCATACAATGTAGCTGAAATGTATATACAGTCAGACCTCGATAAAAGGTCACCCGCATAAAAGGTCACCCCGCATATAAGGTCACTTTTCTGAAGTCCCGGCTCATTGAATTGAATTGCGTATTGAGTCGGTTATAAGGTCAACCCGCTTATAAGGTCACTTTCGCGAGGTCCCAAGGGGTGACCTTATATCGAGGTCTGACTGTACATATATATTACAGCTACATTGTATGAACACTTATTTACCTCCAATACATAAAATGGGTATCCGCTTATTTACTGGCTGGAGGAGTCGGGTTTATTCTCGGCTGAGTTCTGGGATTTTTATCCCCTGGTTACCTGAGATGCCTCCGTTGAATGGGCACAGGAGAGAAGGCGGTTGAACATCGAACTGACTCTTCAATCTTAACTTCTTCTAATACTGCTGGTAGTTCTATGAGTAATGGAACGAGGTACAGGCTTTAACAACAGAACTTTTGAGAAGGCAGGCAACTGCCATAGTAATTACTCAATGATTGGTGTTGAATTTGAATTGAGATAAATTCGTATTGAAATTTGTTGAAAAAAATTGTAGATTGTATGCAGTTTTATTCCTGACAAGCAAATAAAGCTATTTTGTAAACAGTTAAATTGAATAGGAAAGCTGTAATGCAATTTTAAAGTCGAAAGTTGGTGTGGTGCAGTATTTGAGAGTTATTCTGCAACATAGGGTTTAATGTTTATGATGGTTTCAGAAATAGCAGAAATTTAATAGATTTCATCATCTTATTCGTTTGATCTGTTTTGTACAAATCGAGTTGATCAGAATCGATACGCACCTGAGTGTTATGCCCTCATACCTAGAATTATACAAAGTTGCCGAACGATTTATTTAATAAAACCCTATACTCAAGTTGTTATTCTTTGTCTTTTTTTAACTTTCGTAATTGTGGGCCTTGTTTTCCGGTTCCTTGCCCACTACCATATACTTTTCTAATGTAAATTTTATTTTCCAAAATTAGCATTTAATAAACTTTAAAAAACAAAAAAGAAGTATTATGGTTTACAGGTGTCGCGTTGCCTTGCCCAACCAGCCAATTATTTCTCTGCAGTGAATTTAGCATTGGGAATCATCCCTCAGGCGAAGGAGGGGACCTCTTGTGTCCAGCAGTCGGACGAGGTTTTCGCTGTCCTGCATTGGAGAACGGTCATTCAAATGGGACAGAGAAAAAATTAAAGGAGTGTTTTTTTGTTTTTTTTTCTTTCTCTCGAAAGAATGACGAGGTTTATTAAATCGTATATTTTAAAAACTTATCAGTACTGATATGATTTCTACAATTTTAGTTAATACACTTTAAAAGATACTAACTTCGTAAGAGATAATGGAATAAATCTGATTCATAAATCTGATGCGTTTTAAATTAACTTTTAAGTTTAGGTAGCATTCTGGGATTGAGCGTTTTCAGAATAAAATAATGAATAATAAAAAAACAAAAAAAACAAAGAAAAAGTAAAAGTTTGATTTTATTGTAGCAGGTTAAAGAAGTTTATGACGTGCTCTAAAGAATAGATAATTTAAATCAAAAACAAGAAATTTTATTTTAATGGACATTTTATTACAAAAGTTTTTATTAATCGGACATAAACATACTTTTTGGTAGTTAACCGCGTACCCCTTACAGATTTTCGGGTACCCCCAAGGAGTACGCGTACCACCGGTTGAGAACCAATGTTTTATAGGATAAGTTTTTAATTACTTATCTACGTGGCTTTTATGAATAGACATTTCTGTTTTCTCTTTTCCAGCAATGTATACCTAATGTAATAATAACTCATTACAATTCCAAATTAACTTTCTTTTCTCTGATTAAACAAGACGAAACAAAATAATTACGTGTTTACCATCAGAAAATAAAATAATAATAAAAAAAATCTGTATTGTAATTCTGTCGGGATGTTAAATCGGCTTTTATGTGATTTATCGTTTCCGCGGTTTGTTTGCAAATTTCGGGTGTGATTGATCTCGTGCCGGAGACGATCCCCGATTTCGAGTTGGCATCGAATGGGTGTGTCGCTTTGAGATTGAATGAAGGGCAGAGAAAGGTCGGTATCCCCCTCAAACACCCGCGGAATGCTGCCGGCAAACGTAGACGTGCCACGGGCGTCTCTTGCGATGAGATTCACTCTCGCTTTTCAGACATCGGGAAAAGTTGTTGCGGAACTGGTCGAGGAAATTCACAGCACGTTGAACAGCATAATTAAAACATGAAACTTGCAAGCAAACGTCTTATGAAACTCATCGTTTCGAAGAGATTCTACAATGGCAGTTTTTTTAATCAATATAGTGTGTGTTTCAACCTTTTTTTGCGTTTTAATTATTATTTTTTCAGAAGTACAGAGCTTTAATGAGGTTTTAGCTTACAAGAATATTTAAAGATTTGAAGCTCATTTATCCTATTTTAATAAATCTATAAAGACAGCGAGATAAAAATCACATCTTCATCACTATATATCTGCAACTTAAAACTTAAACAAAGCTCATTTTGAAATGCGATACTTTTCTGTGCTTTATTATTCGTAGTTTAAGAGAAGTCTCTACTTTTTAAAAATAGATTTGGAACGCTTCTATCTAATTAGTGCTTTCTCACAAATACAAAAAAAAATCTAAATCTGGATTTTTTTTAAACGAAATTTCTAGAGCACTGACCTGGAATGATCAATATTCTATGCGGGAATCTGTAGATGAAACCGGCATAAACAGAAATAAGATTTGCAGTTTGTATGAGATTTATGTTTTTATTTCTTAATAAATACAGGAAGGGAGAAGTTACAAAAGAGACCTTATATATATATTATTATTTGTTTGTAAATACCTTTAGGTACCTCTAAGGGTTTTATCATTTTCTTTTACATATTGTTTATACCGGGATGCAAAAGAAAAAGAAAAAGGTCAGGAAAAATGAAAATAACAGAATGACGTTTTTTATTTTTAGTCGACATGTCGGCCAATCATTCTTAGGAATTTCAGAACTTCAGTCATTCTATCAACATCGCCAACTATTGTCCATCACACATCACTTACGATTTTAAAAGAACTCTGTTGAAATAAATTTTAATAAAATAGGATCAAAGACACATGGCAAATTTTGATATATCCCAAATGTGGGCTGTCACTTTTATAAGTTACGTTAACTATTGCTCTCATTTAAATATTTATTGTATCAGACAACGAATAAACTGCTTTTTAAACGGTTTTAAAATGTAAAACAGTTTTTTTTAAGCGCACTTAAGAGAGCAATTATAGCATTCAATTTATAGTCTCGATATAGAGCGTCTAACTGTAGTAGCGACCATAAAATGGGATTTGTGTGTATTCCCTCAAAATCAGACTAAGCAACTATGCACTTAAGGCTTGATATCCAATAGTCTAATAATTGTATGTGGTCAGGGGTGATAACTCATTTCCTTATGAAGTGCCATTTTTTCAATTTCTTTAACACCGTACCAAGAGTCACAGCCGAGGCTGCGCGGTTGGCGTTGTTGCTAAGACATCAGCCTCTCACCTCTGAGTCCCGAGTTCGGTTCTCATGTGGGTTTCGTGATGGTGGACGATCCGCGCTGGGCAGGTTTTCTCGGGGTTCTCCCGTTTGCCCTGCACTTCTCCCACCATACTTTCTTAGTCTTTCTCTCCATCTGTCTATATTCCGTGGGATAGTACAATAGACCTCTGTTCGCAGTGCTTGGCTTCTGCCACTCACCTTCACTACATACAAACATACAAGAGTCACAGCCCCCTATGAGTCAATGAAAACAAATGCGACTCATACAATCAAAAAAAAGTATAAACCAGTCATTGTCACAGAAGCTTGTTGCCGGGAGTCGTAGATCATCCCTGAAAGAGCCGCAAGCTCAGAAATGTTGAATTACCCAATCTCTGTCCCAAAAAGTCGAGGTCCTGTAATGTATAAGTTACGAATCTTATCAAAGGTTTTCTAAAGGATTACATTGTTGATTATTAATTACATGCGCAGATACTTCTATTGTTATTGCTTCTGCTGTTTTGGGGAACAGTAGGCCTTCTCAAGCTTGAATAAGAAAAGCTTTTTTTTTCTTCTTTTCTATTGTTAAATATATAATTCTCTAATTTGTTTTTGATATTTCTTTCCATTTTCTTGTTTAATATTTTTCAGTTTCGTAGTTTTTGACTGAATTTCCTCATGAAGTTAGATCTCTTTTATCAATTAGTTCTTAAAACGTTTTTTTTTTCTCTAAATTACTTTCTCGAAAATTTTCGCTTGCCCCTAACATTAGTTATTGTTAAATAAATAAGTTAACTAATGAAGTGCTTTCAACGCACATTTGTGTTTCCATTTTGTAAGGTAATAATAATTAAGAATGGAAAAGAAAAACCGAATCAACTGGTTCTGCGAAACGTGATAGCTTCGAAGGAAACTATTGGTCCTAATTATGTTTTACATTCTAAGTAGCTGATTATTATCTCTTTTGAGTTTGATGGAATGATTGTGTAAATCATTCTCTTTCGAACTTTGCAAGAGAGGCTTTCGATGGGTTAAAAACATTATTACAACGCTTTAATCTTTTAAAATTGGGTGTTCGGGTGAATGAACTGACTTTACAAATGTAGCGTTTTTGATGTTTGGAGAGATAGAAAAAAAAAACCCCAAAAACTTGATGCTATTTTTAATCGTCAACAATTGACTAACGCTTCGTTTACAGCGAGTCACATACAGATATTTTTTCCCCTTACTCTGCTGTCTTTCCCGCAAATTTATATTAGAAGAATCAAGCGCTAATGTCCCGTCAGCTCTTGAAATATTGCCGAGATTCTCTTCTTCCATTTTAGGGAATAGCAGTTACTCCACAAATCCCCTTCCCATCCGCTAATTAAGATGTTGAAGGGATAGTGAATACTGGAGTGAATATAAGGTCGAGACCTCGATTCCTTTCCGTCAGCTCCGTTTTCCTCGTTGACAGTATCATCATCATCCAAATTATATAGATACACATTTTTTTTTCTTTTTCTGGCAGTTGTTTTACAGTCTGCAAACGATAATCGCTACTTCTAGCTTTGAAATTTGGAAACTAAGTTTGAATCCTCCATCCAAACTTCTGGTAAAAAATTTTTAATGATCATACCATCGTAATATTAATCAAATATGTATATTTTCTGTTGGATGATGAATTGCCGAATACCATAATGTTTATTTATTTACTTATTTTTGTTTATTTACACACATGATAAAATAGCTATCACTTGGTTTTTGTAAGGTCTCCTGACGCGCACGGAGGTAAAAGAAAAAAAAGGGGAAGGAGGTGAAAACAAAAACAAAAAGTTTTAAAATACAACTTCCGTAGAAATATTCATGTCTTTAGAAATATTCGGTAACAATCAAACTATACATGCTAAGAAGAGATAGGAGTAAGTTGGAATCAAGAAAATCTTTTTGATTTTGGTAAATATCCGGCCAATTGTAGGTAAGGAAATAGGGAAAGAAAAAAAGAAAATGTGTGAAAATATGTTGTTGTTAAAGTTCAACAATCGCGATTGTTCCGAACTTATTTATGTTAGATAAAGTACGAACACAAGAAAATCGTCGGTGTTCTCATAAAGGCAAATCATTTAGAAATGCTTAAAATGTTCTATTATTGTCTTTTGACATAAGTACTTGGATCTTAACAGTGACATTGTTCAAGTTCAGTTAAGATATGCTGGATGACTAATTAAAGTTTATTTGGGATTTAGATAAACTGAAAATCCTTTTCAAAGTCAATCTATTAAAATCTAATCTTGTTTTTTGTGTGGTTGCGTCAAATTCTTGAAAAATCGCCAAAGCTGAGAGTTAAATAAATTAATCAGTTAACCATTAACCAATATTAATACTCTGCCTGACAGAGAAAATGCAACACCGTGAAGAGTGGATGCAAGTTATGTAAATGATTAAAATTTCTAACCAATCACAGGAACCGCGAGTGTTAATGCCTTTAAGACGCCGTCGTATACAATTTCGTCAAACGGATGCGTTCACGAGAGGTTTCATTGTAGGTCTTCGCATCGCCCTTTGGTGCTTGCGCCGTATTGCGTAAGAAACGCAACGTGATGCCACAATCGACGGTCGCATTTGGAGACATTGGTCACGAAAAGGAAATGTGAACCGCCATAGTGGGACCAAAGCTCGGAGACGGACGTCAGAGCGCACAGATCGTTGCATCAGACGTCATGCCGTAGCACACCTACAATCCACGACTGCGACATTGTGCAATCAATTTTTACAGGAAGTTTTGGATGCTCCGATATCAACCTGGACAGTGTCGCGCCGATTGACTGCGGCAGGTTTGTTGTCCAGCCGTCCGTTGCGAAGGCTACCCTTAACAGCGAACCATCGTCGTCATCGCTTAGAATGGTGTCGCACCAGAGCTGCACCAGGGGTGCAGAATGGAACAGTGTAGTATTGAGCGTCGAATCCCGTTTCTGTCTCGCCAATAATCACCGTGTGAGAGTCTGGAGGCGACGTGGCCATCGGGTGGATTCTTCTGCCGTTGTATAGCGCCACACAGCCCGTCAACGTGTAGTCATGGTTTGGGGTGCCGCTCACCTTTAGTACGCATTAAGGGCACGTTAACGGCACGCCGCCGTGTTGATGAGGTGCTGCTGCTCGTGGCTCTACCATATCTGCAGGGCGTCTCAAACCCAATGTTTCAATAGGCTAAGGCCTGGTCACAAACAGCTCGGATCAGTCTACATGCTTTGCAAGGTGTGCAGATGCTTCCTTGGCCAGCCCTATCCCCCGATCTCTCGCCAATCAACAATCTGTGGGACGTCGGTTGAATACCCTCCAACCCCCACGAAATGAAGATGAACTGTGGACTCGGATCAACACCACATGGTCTACGATACCCTTGATATTATTCGGAAACTCATCGAATCAATGCCACGACGGGTTCAGCATTGTATCGCCCAAAATGGAGGTCCCACTTCTTATTGACCATCCTGTATTTAAGGCCACTGGAGCCTTATCTATATCTGAAAATTAATTTTTTTTTCTGCACCTATTTGGCTATACTGTGTATGCAGTTTGGTCTGTTTTTGAGCTTTCCTTCATGGTGAGGCATTTTCTCTGTCAGGTAACGTAATATGTAAATATTTTTTCTACATGATGTCTAATGGCATGTTAAGCTTTAGAGAGATGGTAGTAACTGATGTAAACAAAGAATGCCTTCAACACAAGGAAACCGGTTATCTCGCGATGATTTAGATACTCATCTACTGTATTTGCAGCCTATTTTCCAATAGGAAAGTATGTGTCGTCCCCTAATAACTTTTGAACTACTGGAAAGAACGTCTTGAACCTGACTTGCGTATGTAAAGGAGAGGGGCAATGTAACTTAAGTATTGAATGAAAATTTTCCCTTTAACATCTTGTCGAGAAATAACTGCATGAAGATGATAGAAATTCCCGTTGAAAAGCATTAGGACCAAAACATTGGATTTCTATCGATGTCTTAAACAACTTTTTAATCCTTTTTTAAAATCTGCGCGACCTTTACTGTACTTTAAATTAATCGAAGTTAAACAATTAAGTAAATAATGCATATTTAATTATTTTTAACGACCCGTAGGGAGAAACTATTAGATTTTCCCCGTGTGTTTGTGTGTTTACACAACACCAACCTTAAGTCGGAGCCCCATGATTCATACCTAGATGAATTTCTCACGGCCTGGAGGTTTGGGGAAAAATCTGACTTCCAGTCCAAGTCACATCCGCTTTTTAGGTGGCCGTTGACCAGGTGAGAAATATTGGTAATTTATAAAATTTGGATCTCTCTACACTGAATCGACTACGCGGAGAACGAATACGATATCCTCCACCCAACAAGTCCACTTTCGGTTCTATATGTGATTTACAGTGTGGCTCTCTTTGTGAGTGTGTGTGTGGTGTGACCTACAGAGAGAATAAAAAAGGTTCGAAATGATTTCCATATGATTCATTCATTCATTTTTTTTTGTATCATTTTAGTTTTAATAGAAGTTAATAAACATTAATAGTTCTTATTCTTATCTACGTGGGAGTTTTGCAGTTACGTAATAGGGTGCACTATTCTTGCTTTTTATACTAAGCACGTGAATATTTATTCGTGAATTTATCACTTACTGCAAGATAAACTGCTTGTCTTCCCGCAATAGACTGATAACCAATCGTTAGTTATTTTAAGCATATCTTTGTTTTAAGCAAATGTGTTTGTTCATTTATATTTTGCATGTAACAGCTTGAAGATACTTTATTGAAATGGGATTACATTTTTCTTCGGTATTTCATTGAATTCTCTCGGAAACACTTTATATCCTTTTCCCTTTTGTTGTAATTTTTTTGGTCCGTTCAAATAATTTGCATTCCATTCGGTTTCTCGCCATCATTATATATGGAAATGGCGCGGGTTAAATTTTGCTATTTTCTGCTGCCGTGTATCTCCCTCTCTTATCGTGAGGAACCCGTCTTTAAATACCGTGCAATTATCGTCTTCCCATAAAAGGAGTCGACGTCAGCTTCCTACATAGCCACCGAAGAAAAACTCATTTTAACACATCGATATCGTGAAATCGCTTTATTTTTGGCTGATTCCGTCTGTCTAAATTATCAAATGTAGAAAATTTTTCTGGCCACGAATATAAATATATTTTTAATGTCAAATTATTATTATTATTTTTTTATTATTATCACTAGTTTCATTTGTAGAAATTAATTCACATTTTGTAGACTTTTATTTATTCTTACAAAGAGTCAATTGGTTTACCAGTCTTTATGAAGAACCGTAAGAAAAATCATCGAGATTGTCGAAATATTAATATTATATTGGGATAGTTAAAGAATATTATTGGAATATTCATTAGGACAGATAATAAGAGAGTATATTTAAAAATAATTCAAAAGAAGTTTCTCATTGCCATATGATTTTTCTCATTTGATTATTGTGATTTATCTCTAGTCATCGATTAAAATATACTATATTTTTCTTTTAAAAAAATGTTTGACAGTGAACTTGTGTGTGCCTTTCCTGGTTTTTCTGCTTATTTATTAACTGCCTATAGTCTACCTATATAAAGATTTAGTAAAACGGGGGGACGAGGTTTTAAATAATTGTATAAGGAAATAGGTAAGTCGAAGAAAATTAAAATAGAAACAGACAGTTTCTGTAAGATGCGTGGAAAACCCTTGCCCTTTTTTAAGTTATTCAGACCATACCTTATAAATAAGATAGATTGTTCTATTTTTTCCCCCCATTACAGTTCAAATCAAACAAACACAGTTACAATTCATTAGGAACATCATTATCGATACATTTCGAATCTTCAGAAGGATACATCAGCTGTAAAGATTTTCTAAGGAAGTCCGCTTTAGAAGAACATGACTTTTTGTTCTCAGGATCATCGATATTTCGTGGTTTCAGTTTATAGACTTTTTCTTTTTCCCGTCCCCATTCACATTCTGGACACGCCGTTCTGTTTGTCCGCTGACCAACAAAGTGTTCATTAAGTTTGAGTTAGTTCTGCAAAATTTGATGGAACTCACATTTCACTGTTCAGGAATGTTAAGCCGTAGACTATTAATTTGCAGTATTTCAAAGTTTCAGTCAGAATTCTTGATGTTTGGTAGCAAATGCGGGCCAGCAAATTGATCTAAAGTTACGTTATACCTAATTTTTGTTAGTGCTTTTAAGTTTCAAGTTTCTTGTTCTGTCCAAAAATGACAGCTTTGTCCGCTCATAGAACATTGACAGCTTGTATAATTTCATAAAATTCCAAAGGTCCTACCCACAATCCTCAGAATGAATTTCGAACAGTTAAAAATCCTTTTTTTTTTTTAAAGCACAGTGTGCACTGCAATAAAGTGGTAGTTAGTCTACTTCGCCTTGTTAATGTTAAAGAAGGTTTATCAGAAAATTGCTCACTCAATGTTCGTTTTCTCTTCTGATCGTGATGTTTTAGATAGGCCTACCACATATCTTGTTTCACTTCGGATTTCGTTAACTGCTTGTTTCGTCTTGTGTGGTTCATATTGCAACCTGTAACAGATGACATATATTTAGATATACTTTAATATATAAATATTTAGAACATCTAATTACGTTTTGAATATAGGTAAGGTTTTTGAACCATTTTGTATGTTTAGAGATCCTTTTGAATAAAACATCCATACGTCAGAAGGTATCACAAAGTTTAAGCGGCGAAAAAAAATGCTACTAAAACAAATTATATAGGATCATGTACGTTGATGCCGCAAATTCACCGGATACTTAAGTTCGTCTTTATAGTAAACATGTAATGGCTTTTACAAAGTAATAACGAACATTTAACGTGTTGAGAAATAGTAAACAAAAGAAAAAAAAAA
>JAFIDM010006943.1:29594514-29639231 GCA_023159025.1 Thereuonema tuberculata
TGTTTCTCTTTTCTTTAGTTTATAATGGCTTTTGTTTTTTTGTTAAAGAGAAAAAAATATATATACCGTTTAAGAAAATATAGTATTTATCTGTTCATTAAGTACCTTTTATTTGGATTTTGTCTTTGATATATATACACAGTAAAACCTCGTTAAGTCGTCACTCAAGGGACCAAAGATTTTTGACGACTTAAGCGGAGTGACGACTTAGGTGGACTGGGAATTTTTGAAAAAAACAAAAAAAAACAAAACAAAAACAACACTGAAATACAGTATTTTCATGAATTGCTGTATGATTCGGTGAGAAAAACAAGATTTTCAGAAATCAATTCATGCAAATGAATGAGTGGAAAATAAAAAAAAACAACAAAAAAACAAAAACAATTTTTATATTTATCTCATTTAATCGTTTTAAAAGAAAGGCAATGTCTGTCTTTGAAACGTTACAGCCAACCATTGCTGCCGCCGAAATCTTTGTCAATGTTCAACTCCTTAGCAATTCCATGGCTTTTTCTTTGAGAATCACGGCGGAAATCTGCACATTTTGTGATCGGGCATGTTTTAGCCATCGAACTAAAACCTCCTCGATCTCGTCAAACTTCGATTTCCTCATCCTCTTTCTTTTGTCTTTGCAGTCAGCTTCTTCAATTACTTGTTTCGATGAAAGAATATCGTTTAATGTAGTCCTGGGAATGTGGTGGTCTTTGGCAAAAGCTGTTTTCGAAATATTTGATTTTTCAAAAAGTGCAATTAAGTCTTTTTTTTTTTTTTCGTTAAAAGATAACGAGATAAGTTTTCGTTTCCCTTGCATGTTAAAAACGTAATCGAACCACGAAATTGCAAGAGAAAAAATAGCCCTTATAGCGGGGTTTACTCGCTTTGAACTGAAGTCACACTCAGGAGCGGGCAAGAAAAACGTCCACACTCGACAGAGTCGCAGCGAGAAGTGTGCTTTGAATGATTAGCAGCGAGATTCCAAGAACCTAAATCCCCCGAAGGGATAGGAAAGGAGTGAAGTGACAGGAGTGGTCGAAAATTCCCCGTAAAGGCTTAGCTTTCTTAAAGTGAAGGGGCGGGGCTGAAAGACAACACGATGGCATGCAAAATGGAGAAGAAAGATGCTTTTGGCTATTTTTGAGGGTGACGAGTTATCCGGAGTAGAATTAAATTTGGTGACGAGTAAAGGAGGATTATTTTACATTATTGCGTATGAGACCTTGTTGGGACCAAAGGAAAACGACGACTTAAACGGAGTGACGACTTATCCGGGTGACGACTTAACGAGGTTTTACTGTGTTTACAAAACTAACCTTTTTATTAATCATTCTTTAGTTTCGACAGTTTCCTTTACTTCCTAGTAAAATAGCAATAGCTTTAAATGTTTTTTTTGTAACGTTCTCTTTGTTTTATAGTGTCTTATTTTACATTAATACGACACTGAAAATCTTCTGTTTTTTTATTACTATGGAGATATCCGAAATATATAACTAAATTTCTGCAACAGTTTTTACAGTTTTTAAGTTCCTACAGAAGAACAAAATTACGCGAACTGTAGGCTTGGAAACTTTAATCGTATCGCGTAGTTGAAGTGCATGTAAATTTATGTATACAAGTTGCTGGTTACGTAATGGTATAATTTGTTCCTCAATGTATTAAGGGCTTTAGATGGAAGCAGATGTGATTCTACATTGTATTCTGTCTGTGCCTCGATTCCTTTCCGCTAAATATCTGTTTACCTCTTAGTGTTTTTTTTTTTGCTGCTCATAGAAAACAGGCTCTCTTCATTTGTATCGAAGTCACATCGTTAATAGCTTATCTGTTGGGCTGACAGGATACTGGGATATTTCTCAATCCGTTGTATTCTTTCTCTAATGGATGCACGAACTTCTTCTGTTGTGGGCGTGGATACCAAGGTTCTAGAAGTGGTTTTTTTTTTGGCGAATGTTTACCCAGAGGCTACAATGATTGGGAAAGTTGCCCTCAAAACGTTTTCTCTTTAATAATTTATTGATTTCTTGTACCTATGTCTTAGGAGAAACGGAAATTCACCAAATTAGGTTAATGAACAGTGCAGATGTCCTCACTTAGCTGACAAACATCTGTACTATTTCTGTTTACACTAAAAGCGGTCATTAAGAATGGCTTACATGTTGTTAATTATAAATGTAAAATTGAAACCATTCCAAATTCTCCATTATTCGGCAATTAAACTATATCAAAAATAATTATACCCATTTAAAATAGTTAAAATGCTTCTATACAGTAGGAATTACTTAAGGTTATTTGTAAAAAAAAAAAAAAAAAAAAGAAAGAAAACTTTTGTCATGCGACTTAAAAATTAGAAATGAACTCTTTTAATTAAATTAAATTTTAGAAGGAAGCGTGTAAGATTAAGATACTATATACAAATGTAGATTATTAAATTTAGTTTCACAAGTAAGTTCACTTTGATTTATTTATTTTTTATTTATTTTTTTTATTTTTTTTATATCTAGAATAATTAAAAGGGAAGTTGATTATATATCTAGAATAATTAAAAGGGAAGTTGATTATATATCTTATTAAATTCTTCGTAATAGAAATATGTAATTTAGAAAGTTATTTAAACTCAGTAGATTAATATGTAGGTTTCCTGATATATCTGTAACATTTTTAATAGTGTGAGTGTGGGTATGTTTGGGGGAAGGGGAATTTATTTAATAAACGGAAAATCAATAGAGTGGGTCTCATAGTCCAGTGGTTTAGGCTCTGGATGGAGGTTGGAGGAACCCGGGTGCAATTTCCACAGGGATTTTTGTACCACTGTTTTTTCTCCTCCAGACGACTCTTGGGTTCACCCAGCTCTCTATCAAATGGATACCGAGTTTCTTACTCTAGGCTTAAAGGCGGATAGGCGTGAGGCTGACCGTCCGACCTTAACTAATCGAGAATCTCTAGGAGCCTAAACCTCCCACGCATCCAAGGGACTGCATGTTTTTGTTGTTCCCGATCTACCATTGAAATCTGTACAGAGAGTTTTGCAACATCCTGTATATCTGATATGGAAGTTGAATTCGGAATGAAAAGGTTGAGATCTACTTTGTTAACGGATTCTTATTATTATTTTAATGTAATAACAATTAAATTTATTATTTTATTTTATCTGCATTTTTAATTTTTTTTCCACAGATAAATTTCTTTTTTAAAATTTTGAATTTATTAAATAATCTTTAAGAATGACTCTGCTTCAAAATTGTTAGAATTTAACAAAATCGAAATATTTTAATTAAGAAAATAATTGTTTTATCAAACATGTACTAATAAAATTTAGATATATTTTATTTTGATATCTAAAATTTTGTGTATTACTTTCATTTTAAATACTTAAAGCATTGGCTTTATACTTGTTTCAAAGAAAGAAAAGTATTTTAAAATTAAGGAAAAATTTACTTTGGTGGTGATCTTTTCATGCTAAACATATTTCATAAACAATACATATCATGACCTATAATTTAATCATTCCATTTTGATTCGTTCTAATTTAAATGATTCCTAGGTGTGAAAACCTAGTATTTTTTCAAGCTGTAAATTTTACAATTAAAAGATTCTTTAATTTTTGTTTTGCACATGTTTCCATTAATGATAACTCCATTTCCAACTCCTTATGTTTGGGAGGAACTCTGTAAGATGGATTCGCACTACAATCTATTGTGTTGTTTTCTGCTTAACTGAATTGTCGAAACCCTTTCTTTCATTGTTGCTATTGTTGTCCCACAAATAATTTGTCTGCATTTTTTTTTAAACAGAAATGTAATAATTACACTAGTTGTCATGTAGCACTAACATATCATTATCATTTTAACAGTTTCAGTGTATTTGCGTGATATTGTAACAGACTTGAAGGCCAGATGCTTTCCGTGCGCCTGAGTAGATCCTGAACTTATTTTTTTAAAGAATTCAGTTATGAAGAATAGCGTAAACTTTAAAGACAGCTGCGAAGGCCGACTTAAAATTTACCATAAAATTTAATGATGAAGATGTTTTGTGTGGCATCTAATGCAAATATTTTTCTAAAACCTTATCTAAAAAATTTTTTTTTTTTTATTAGTCTTTGATGACGTAAGTCGAAACATTCAGCTAAAACATTCATTATCTATTTAGAACAGCAACCTATTGAAACGCTATTTTGGGATTACTTTCCGAAACTAGCCGAATAGTTATTACAAAAAAAAAAAAAAGCAACAACCTTAAAACTCATATAGTTAATGTAACAAAAATACTACACCTATTGAAATTTAAAGTGATTCCATTTTTATAAATGCTTTTAGTAGACAAGTCATTTACAGTGGAACCTCGCTATTCGTACACAATCCGTTCCATGAGGCAGTTCGAATGGCGAATCATTTTTTCACATAAGATATAATGTAAATTGGATTAATCCGTTCCAGACCCACAGATGATTGCTTATATAAACCTTTGTAATAATATTTTAAGCATAAAATACGTAACAACTATGAAAACGATTGGTTGATTTCGCCATGCCATACTGAGTTACCAGGTCAGAGACACGAGTTCCATTTTCAAACTCGCAACGAGTTCTTTTTTCAATTCAATTGTCGTTCTCACTGCTTTCCTTTTAGGCTTGGTTGAATCAGTAATCTTTTTTAGACCCATGGCTGCACTATTTTTAATAAAAATAACAAAAAATAACAATGTAATAGCACAAAGTTTCACGAAGCTTGCGTAGATGATGCGAAGCGTATGGAAGCTAGCACGAGACTGAACTGAAGCGACCGCTTGGCGCGGCCAGTAACAAGGTCACGCTGTCCCAATCGCGAGCAAGCGTACGAATGGCGAGTTGAATTTTGCTTGAAAAAGTTGGACGAATAACGAGTTGTACGAGTAGAGAGGCGGACGAATGGCGGGGTTCCACTGTACTTATCTACTAAATTAATTTACCAAAAACCAGAACGATGCACTGTTTGCTGAGTTTCAGTTATATTTAAATAAGGAATACAACATGCGCATCGTAGGTTTCAGTAATGTTATCAATGAATGACTATTTATTGGGTAGTAGTTCATTACTAAACACCAATGGTTCTGGTCAAAGACCCAAGCAGATTTTTAAGATTTTGTCTCGAAACTTGTTCTTTAGCCTACCTTTTAGGAGAAGAAATCACAATGGTTGGTTTCTATGCCTACGATTAGATTTCTCAAAGATACACATCTTTCAATTCCCTTTCCTGGAAATTTTGGTGGACTTTGGAAGCACAATGACGGAGAGCGCCATCTAGCATCAAATGGAAGTTATCCACATTGTATGAAGATGTCACATTAGTTTCTTAACTTAACAATACAGCTTTTCTTTCTTTTTCTTTTTGTTTTACCGTACTGAACATTAATTGAACGAACCGATATGTTTTGCTTCAGACACTCGAACCCCAATCAGTGGGTTTTTGTGGACTAAGCCTCCGTTCTTTGTCAATAATAGAAAGAAATCCATACTTTCATACTTTTTTCCTTTTGTTTGGATCCCAAACAAAATTTATATCTCCCTTCCTCCCAATTCAGAATTCCTGAACTTATTAGTAATATTTCTTTTTTTTTTTTTTCAATATATTTTTATTTTTAGTGATTATAAGTCAGAGGTGGCCAACTTGCTTAACGTAACATACGATAAACTTCAAATGTTTGAGAGCCGCAAGACATGAATAAATATTACACCCAATTTGCATTGTTACACGCACATTTTGTTACAGAAATTGTAGACAAATATAAAGGAATACGTGTACGTAATAATATTTATTCATGTATGTACTGTTTATTTGTATTAGTTCCAATAATGACAAAGTACACACAGAGGTAAAACATACAAAAATGTTTTCAAAATCGAAAATGATTATTGTTTTAACTATATTGAACGTATTTAATACGGTAATGAACTGAACTATTATCCCCGCGCTCAAAGATGAACCTCCCAGAATGCAACGCTGATTATAGATTGACCTTTCCTGGCTTTTCGTTAACATTCAAATGGAAGAGAAAATGGCGGTCGGTGGTTCACAGTCAACATTTCGACGACTTATTGAACGCAAGTAAAGGCAGCGGGCAGCAACGATGTCACTTCGTTCAAGCAAAACAGATCGGTGATTGACTTTTTTGAAACGAAATCCTAATTTCCTCAGAATCACACGCATACTTGTTGACTGACCTGTAAATTGAATACGTTTCCTAGCTTCGGCGACTATCGTCCTCACTGTCGGCAATTCCTTCTTGATATGCATATCAGCAACAATTTGACGAATGACCTAACAATCAAAATCGTCAGGCGAACTCTTTGGAGCCAAACGAGGCCTTTTTCTCCCTGGAAATGTTGACTGTGAACCACCGACCGCCATTTTCTCTTCCATTTGAATGTTAACGAAAAGCCAGGAAAGGTCAATCTATAATCTGCGTTGCATTCTGGGAGCTTCATCTTTGAGCGCGGGGATAATAGGGAAACATCTTAGATAAATAAGATAATTTGCTGTTCATTAATATTAATTAGACTGCCAAAAATAAAAGGGGTTAAAAATAGATACTTTTTTTTTTTATAGGGAGCCACACATTATATGTCAAAGAGCCGCAGTTTGGCCACCCCTATCGTAAGCTCTCAATTATTTTCAGCTTTTGCGTTCGGGGGCTAATATTCTTGATGGTTTTAATTATTTTTTTTAATTAGTGAACTCTTTTGTACATTATAGTTACTCAAAAGCCTTTTACTAACAGACATTTGCTGAAACAAGCATAATTTTAAATAATCCAAAATGATTCATAGATGTGTTAAATTAATAATGTTTTTCTTTATAAATAATCACTAATGTTATCCTTTTAAGTTTCCCTTCAAAGAATAAAATGTGGCCAAAAAAAAAAAAAAAAGTATAAAAGTATATCTTTAAGGTGATCTTATAGTTTCGATCTCTCTATTTTCTTAACGAAACATTTGTCGTTTCTTAGCTGAAGAACTTTTTGGTGGATCAAATTCTTCTTTATTTTAAGTTGCTAAGTTCACAGAATAAAAAAAAAAAAAAAATGCTGTATTAAAATTTCCGTTAAGTCATAATTACTTGAGAACTTAAGTTCCAATTGGAGCAGCTGATGGATAAAATATGATAACAGCTTAATTATTTCAAATTCATTATAACTAGTTGACCCGTGCGAATAATTCGCACCAAAAAAACCACCTTTGAGAAATAATAAACAAATCCAACAGCTGTCGTACGTTAGTTAAACACATTGTCAATAGCTGGCGCCTTTCCCATTTTTATAAAAAGGTTGACCCTGCTAATAATTCGTACGGTATATTGAAATAATTCGCTATATTAGTATACTGGAATATTTACATGGTATATTGTAATAATTCGCATAATTCAGACACCGAATGGTAATGTAGAAATACATTATTGAACAGATTGCCTTCTACATTTTTATAAAAAGATTTTTAAATAAAGTTTTTTAGCGAAACCATCAATTTATTTTTTTGTCATTAACGGTGAACGTAATCTTCAAAATGATATCTCAATCATTTGATTTTGATGAAGTATTAAGGGAACTAAACAAACAAACAAAAAAAAAAAACCTTTAAAAAATAATATATGAGAAATTGACAAATTTTTGTTTTTTTATTCTAATAAATCGTAATTTTTATTAAAATATAATGTTTTTTTATGTGTTCTTATTAAATAAACGATGGAAAATCATTTTAAAATGCATTTTTATTCAAAAAAGGATATATTTGAATTACGACGCTGCAGTGTTTCGGTTTCGAAAAATAAGTCGCTTCTGTTAAAGCGTTTCTCCATTTTTATAAAAAGGTTTTTAAAATTAAGTTTTTTAACGAAAGCTTTAACTTTAAACAATTTGTTTATTTTTAGTCAGTAGCGGGGAACGTAATCTTCAAAATGATGTCCCAATCATTGATTTTGATGAAGTATTAAAGGAAATATGGCGTTCCGACAAAAATACACCTTTGAGAAATAATATATAATGATTAGTTATCGTACTATTTTTCAAGAATTGATTTTACGTTTATTGCTTGTATAATCTATTAAGGGTGGTTGAATTGAATCACTTCACGCATAAGCCTTTTAAGAATATTCAAGGTTATTTCGCATTTGTGTATTAGAAATTGATTGTGGTTTGAGCGTTCAGAATACAAATTAAATAATGTCTTTATGAATTGATGCTGCTCACTCTAGGCCAATAATTATATAAGGGTCCTTGTCAAGGTTTTGTTTTGTTTTTAATTTTAAGTGTTGCAATAGTTAACTGCAAAAGAACGAACAGTTATTAGAACCTTAAAATATTTTGCATGTAGTTGCAGGTGACCGAAGTTCGAAGACGGACATTGAATGACATTGCAACAGCAAATAAGCATTTTACTTCGACATTAACTAGAAAAGTCACGTCGAATGCATGGAGTTCTTTCTTTCTTTCTTTTCTTCTTCGCTGTTTTTTTTGTTTTGTAGGTGTGTCCTGTAGAAGTGGCTCTGTATGAGAGGGAAGGCTTATCACATGAATCCTTGAGTTCGTGCCTCTGCAATAAGGAATCGTCAATTGTGTACTTTCCGATTCCTGCAATGAATGGTTGGCTCTCGTCGCTCTTTGAATGTTAGTCTTGCTTGATCTTGGAAAGAAGGATTGTTGTTCGTGTGTGGGAGGGCGAACGTGAATGAAAATTGAGAAATAACAACGATTCTGTTGCTCAGACAATAAAGACTTTTAAAGAAATCATTTTTACTTATTGAGAGATAGAGAAATATACAGTTTTACAAGTGCACAAAATTGTACAACTGTACAGCAATTTAATTTTTTAGAATTTAAGAATAGGCTTTCCTGCTGACCACTTGATAATTGACAGTATTTATTAATTTTTAGGGACCCATTTGGGAGCTGTTGTGATAGCGACCAAAATCGACGAAGAAAAAATGAAGAATTCTTGTTCGGACAATGTTGATCGAATACTTAACTTTTTTCATTCCTAAATAAAAGAATCATTTTCAGTATTTTTAAATTGAAATGAAAATGCTCTAGTCGTATTTTTACATTTTTACTGTTGATTCATTCATGATTGATTTTTGAATTTGTTTCTGAGTTTGTTTAATATTAATTCAGATACTTAAACATGTGTCATTCAGTTTTGTTTAAGCTTTGAAATCCATAGCATTTGTAGTTCCTAGTTTTGCTACTAACTGTTGCATAATCCCGCTGTTGTTATTTATTGGTTTGCCGTGAAGGTGTTGTCAGGAGCGCGAAGAGAAAGAGGGAATCCAGTGAAGGAAATGCCACTGCCAATATGACTTCATTGTGACACTCCACCATTTAAGAAGAAGGACGGAGCCTCCTTTGCCTCCGAATTGGTTAGCTAATTTTATTCGTGCTCGTGATCCCGCCATGGTGCTCATTATGTAGTCGAGGGAGGTCGAATCCACACGTTGACCCTAGCGATTTATGCGCCCGTAAAAACAGCAAATGGGCGCGTCGTTGTAGGTAGAGAGAATGTGTCCATTACAACGGGGATTTCTGCAGCGAATGACCAGAGTAACCAGCAGCGAACATTAAGTTCACCTTTAAAACCTGTATTAGCCAGAGTAACTGTAAGATGAGCCTTCGTAGGTTAATGACTAATCACTTAATTCTTTAGATGCGACTTTAATTTGTAATTAGTATACAGGGTGATTCAAAATTCCTACACAAAGTTTAAAGGTAGGTCAGGGATACAAAAACAAACCGTATTCATAGTGGAACGTATGTCCGCAAACGCCATCCGAATGTGCTACAAGGTACACTTAGGTTCAGAAATAAAAGACAACAAGTAATGTAGACAAAATGTTTGTTAGCCCTATGTTTACAACATGACAGTAAAGTGTAAACTTACAGGTTCGCCATAGACTAGGTGCTCAAAGTTCTTTTTACCAACAATCTCCGGTGCAAAACGTTTGATGATCGGGCACACGTTTGTTGGAGAACCGTTCACAATAATCGTACAGCGGCTCATCCGTTTCCGTTCGCTGCCCCGTAGGCTAGATACATATCTGCCCCTCAGCATTAGTGAAGCAATATATCCTACTCGTACAAAGTCAGCATCTCAAATGACGATGACTGCCCAACCAATGTGCTGCCAAACAGCGCCCTCTAGCACATTCGGATGGCCTTTGCGGACTTACGTTCCGCTACGAATACGGTTTGTTTTTTTTATTCCTGACCTATCTTTAGAGTTTGTGCAGGAATTTTTAAATCACCCTGTATACATTATTTTTAAATTTTTTTTATGATAAATTAAGATGTAATAAAATGCATGTTTAACATGTACTACTTGTTCTTGAATAGTAATGAACACTATATATAGTATATACTTAAATAGATATGACTGCGTTTTTGTTCTTCCGCTTTCAGAACTAAGAAAACTATGACCAAGAAACTTTAAAGGATGGTCAACGTCATGTTAACATGTCTCGCTCGATCCGCCCGAGTTTGGGTCTAATTTTAGTTAAAAAAATAAAAAAATAAAATAAAAATATGTTTTGTTTTTTTTTTGTACAGCATTTTACGAACTTCATTGCACAACATCATTAGCGATATTATTCTGCTTCGTTTCACGAAAATCAACGGGAATAATTATGAAACACTTTTTTTTTACTATTTAATTCTAAGTGTCACTGAGTTACATTTCTTCCTCGTAATAATGAATAAATTGGATGAAGAATTCCATCGAGAGAGAGAAAACTTTTTGTTATTGAAGACAATCGATTTGTTTTTCAATCTCGTAGACGGTGAATACAAATTAAGTATTCCGAAGGGATGCTTAAGAATAGGTCGATGATGCATTTAGTCAGTCTCGTTGGTGTTTTTTTTTTATTACGTGTTTGTTTATAAAAGTTAGGTTTTCCTTTCCTCGCTGTCCAGTTGGCTTTTGGCCAAGATCTCTCTCCAATCTTCACTCGGTTAAATCGCATCGAGAATTAAATCCGACAGGTTAATTAAGCAGCAGAACAGAAACTGAATTCACTATGTGAAGCATTTGCTCTTGTTAGTCCATCACTGTCCTTTTTGTAGAAAACATTTTGGTGAAATTTTTTGTCACGTCATTGTTTTACATTATGCGACAAAATTTTAAATTTTGACTAATTTTAGCCAGATTCTATTTTTTCACTTTTCTTTTAGTTATAGAAAGTACTGATTTTGATTAGTGAGTTTAAAAGATAATGTTTCTGAGATTCATTTATTTTTAGGATATTTAACATCCGGAACGTCATTCTGATTCATTTCGATTCCTGTTTAAAAGTTATTAAAAATAGACAACTTTATATCACATCAAATTGCAGGTGAAAGTAAATTGTTAAGTATTTTTCTTTTCAAATTTAAAACCAGTTAAAAGCGCTTCGGATGTAAATCTTAATTTTGTTTTCCATTTTTCTTAAGAACCATCGCCTTTTTCAATTTTTTAGAGATCGAGACTGGAAAAGAATGAATGCCTGCTTAGTTAAATTTTTTGTATTAATCATATGTTAACTGACACTGGCGAGTTTTAGTCGAGGTTTTTATTCGCTTTGTTAGTGAAGCTCTTAAAATTCTAAAAGGCATTGGTTTTCACCAAATTACGCGAATTGTTAACATCGGATCCTGGTAATTCGAACCAGTTGGGATCAAAGGTTGTTCAAAGGATTAAATAGGCTTCTCGATGATAAAAGAAAATGTCTCCCCTTCAATAAATAGCTTTCTCTATCCTGCTCGTTCTTCCCTATTTGTGCGGCAGAGCACCAATCACTGTTATAGCTAGCCCAAGTATTTTTCTGTACTTGTCAAATACTACATGGCTCAGTTTATGATAACCAAGGATAATATTTGATAACAACTTTGTTTCTTTCTATTTCACGTATATTTCACTTTAAGAAATCTAGAACAATTCAATGAAAAATCAAATGAAATCATCTTATCTTGCCAAGAGTAGCATGCCAAATAACCCCTGAAGGTAACTTAGAACTAGAATTTTATTAGCATTAATTTTTCAAATGTATGGGGCCTTGAGTGGGGACTTATTTCTGTCAATGTGTACTTCACATCATCGATACATACAATTAGAAGACTGATGACCGTGCTATCCAGCGGTTAGATGTATAGCATCTAGACAAGGAGTGCTCAACCTTAGGAAGTCTTAACTGCCAATATTTTTCTAAAAGATGTAGGGCCGCAGGGTCCCATCCTCCAGCCCCCGACCCTTACCACAATTTTCTAATTAGTAATTTGATAATGTCATTTACAATAATAATTTTTATTAATGCATATAATTTATATAAATGTCTTACTAATTAATGATTTGATAGTGGCATTATAATAATTAATAATAAATGTAATTTACATAATTAGCGCATTGCTTGATAATTTATCAAATTACCAAATAATGCGCTAGTTTATTTCATATCGACATTCCAATTGTAAAGTCTGAGACAGTTGCTATTGCAAAGTTATGACTTTTTTTTCAATGTATCTATTGGCAACAATGTAAAGGCTTAAATTTAATTTTAAGTTTGACACTACTGGACCGCAGCAAATACTTCGGCGGGCCGGATTACTTACCTACAAATAATCATGGTCTAGATCAGGCTTGTGCACCCCTGATCTATACCATGCTTAGTTGTAGGCAAGTAATTTGGGCAGGCATTACTGAGAAATAGATCTGTTTTTACGCGGGACTGGCTAGATGATGTCCTGAATGTCGATAAGGCTGAATATTCCCTTTACAAAACCAAACGTAAACGAGAACCAATAGCATCTTGTATCATGGTGCAGTCATTGGTTCTATGCGTATTCAGGAGAGAAAGAGTCATACCAGGTCTTCGTCGTGCACATACACAACCATAGTTCATTCCCAAGCAGAAATTGTTTCATCACTGAAGACTACAGAACGTCATTCCTCCCTTTTAACAGTCCTTTCTAGGCACTGAACGCTTGGCGTCCCAACGACCACGGGTGCGTAGAGGCGGATGATAGTGACTCTGATGCGATAGTGTGTCTGATCCGTGCCCATGTGGTCTTTCAGTTTGTTACAGCATCTCTTTTGCTTCTATCTTGACGTGCATCCGCTCGTTTGGGCTGTCTCGAACCGCGTATATACTTCTCTTTCCATCGTTACCAAAAGCCAGTATACCACGGATACCTCATATCCAGTTGGTTCCGTGGTTTGACGGATGGACCATCCTTCTTCACGAAGACCCTGTGTACGACACCGGCTACTGTACAGCACGTGTCATTACACAAATGAATGGATCCATAATGCTGTGATCAGTTGACTGCAATGGTACGTCCATCGTTCTACACTGTTCCGTAGTGAGTTGCACCAAAGAAGTGGGGCATCGTTTGTCTTATTAACATTTTTGAATTACGGTATTCCTTCTGGGTAAGCTTTTTACCTTCCTAGAAAAATTAGGCTAAACAAATCAGTCAGTCAGTGTGTGTGTCCACGCTTAATAACTTGCAAGCCGTTGGATGAGTTATCTTGAAACTTGGCATGCACATTCAAGGACAAGAGACGATCAAACTTTTATATTTGAAGTGTTTTTTTCAGTATGGATCATTGTCTGTTTTTCACGAGAAATTAGGGCGGGAAGGTGACAAAAAAAAAATCCCACAGAAAAGTACCGTTGAAAGAACCCGTGATTTCTATCACTGTTTTCAATAAAAGATATCAATCCACCTTAAAAATCCTATAATGTCTGCCCGAGCTGTAGTAACATAATTAAAATTAACTAATTCAAACTAATAAATCAATTAATTACTGCGGATTTTTTTTTTCAGAAAGTGAAAAGAAATCTGTACTTATGTATCCAATTCTATTATAATTAAAAAAAATATGTTAAACTATTTATTAGTGAAACAAATTTCAGAATCCTATCTCCAGTTTGAAGCACATCACTTAAAAAGCAAATATATTGGATCGTGGTTATTGCATCTCGCCATCATTTTGAATTTGTTGAAAGCAAATGTTTCCCAGATAAAAAAAAGGAAAAGGTCTCTCTTCTATAGATGTAAGTTTCATGGTAAGTTTCAACTCCATCCGTTCACTGGTTCAGACATTTATTATGAAGATTAAAAACATAAACAGTGATCTCGCAGGCCTTTCTTCTCTTCGGAAAGTAGGCTAAAAAATAGTGGATTATTTGATCCTTTTTGGTCTTGAGTAGATTGTGATCAGTAAGGTAGATTCCAAACCCATTTGCTATCTCAAATGACTGTTGTTTGTTTCCTTCTGCTTGAAATGGTAAAGGTTTTCTTATGAATCACGCTACATCCTTCTTTGTAATTCTTCACTGAAAGATCGAGTGGACGAAGGGGATTCTTTTCTTGTGACGTATCGATTTTCAGCCATCGGCCATTGCCTTTGGAGATAAAAGGTGCGACTCTGGCACGCGTTCAGTGCTCCTGCATTTCGTTTGCATAAAGGAGAACGCCTTGGAGCGAATTGGGTATTGGTAGGTGGACGCGCTAATGCAATGCTTATTTGTTTTCTGCTTCCTCTGAAGCAACATATATAAGACACATCTGTTAGAGCTATCTGTTTGTACTTGTCGATTTCCCCTCCTGTTTTTGTTATTGCACCGGTCCTCTTAAAATCCCTTTGGCTATTGAGATTACCTTAGAATAGCGCAGGCGTTTATTTTTATTTCTTTGTTCTTGAAGTATAAGCTTTTTTTGTTCGATTGGCTTACCTTCATTTGTTCTCTAAGTTTGTTAATTTCAAAATGTTTAAAATTAGCCTCTACACTTTTATTAGAATAAAAAGATATACAGACAATTAAAAAACTCCTACTAGGCTCCTGGGCGACTGGACATCATTGGGGAATCTTTTTGTTTAATTTCAATTTGCCAAATTACAAAAGGAAAGTTGACTTCAGTTGGGTTCCTGTTTTTATCAAAAAAGTGTTAGATCCTTCAACATTTTTATATCCAGAAACCATTATCTTATATCAATAAGATTGCAGTGAATATAAAACTTTTAAACGTTAAAATTTCATACGAGTCAGCGAATGACTGTGACAAAATGACTTAATGTTCTTCCAAGTCATTGCACTACACCAATTATTAACTTTTTTTTTTCCACATTTCTTATTCTGATAGTTGTAACAATTATGTAAAATGGTTATTTGTTACTTTTAATTTTAGCTACAGTTCGTATTTTTTTTTATGTCTATTCTACTATCGTACTTAAATTTTATTATCGTATTTTAAATTTTCCTATTACAATCAAGTTCGGGTAATCCACAGTTTATCGAAGAGTCGTTCCATTTCTGCAGAAATTTGCCGCTATTTCTCCACAAGAGACAATGATGTCACTTTATCTTGATGTGAGTGGTCTGGGATTCAATCGGCGAACAAACTCATTCTACAAATGCAGGTGAGATAGGTATGAAGCAATCAAGATTCTGTAACATCCATCTGACCGAACGATTCATGTTCAGAGTTCAATTTGTGAACAGATGAATTGAAATAGAAAATGGCTTGTCAGAGTTGCTATTACAAAACTGTAAATGCAGAGTTGCCGAGAATATCACAATATCCCATACCGTGATATATCCTTACAAGTTGAACTGGCGGGACACAAGAAATTAGGTGGAGGGGAGATATATCCTCCACCAAACTTGACAGATGGCTCTGTACATTCTACTAAATAGCTTTCGCCACAACCAGACAAATCCTTCAGATGGAGTAACACATACACATTTTCAGTGAATACTTCTTTACTTCCCACAGTCCATTGGAGGAGTACATAAATCTGGACAAGTTTTGATTTCTCGCTCTGTTCTTCGACATTTTGTGTGCTAACTGCTGCGAGAAGCATTGTGAACTCTTGCATTTGCCTTTCACGGATCTGTTTAATGTGATTCTTTGGTCTTCATGCATTTGTAAATGCTGTATCCGAGATAGTGTAACGTCCGAAGCAATTATGCTCTTGATTATGACCGATTCATCTATGTTTGATTATGTATTTGATTATTTTTAATACCCTTTTTAATTTTTTTTTTGAAGTGAGAGAGGCCACTGTAACATTAAATAGTCCAAATAAATTTATTTGAATGACAAAGGTTACAAGATGTAACTGAAATATATTGTGTATTTTTGAAGTTTTAAATCTTAAATTTATTTACCGACTCAAGTATGTGAGTGATGGATTTATTTCTTGCATCAATAATTAAATCGCCGCACGTTAAATTTTTCACTTTGAGAATTTTTATTTACAATTGCTCTTCTATAATCCTTGCTGATCCGAAATTTCGTTAATTCCCCGACTCAAATCTGGCATTAAAATTAGGATTTAAATTCTTAAATAAATTTATTGAGCCTTAAACTAAGGTTTTAATCAAGTGGACTCTCAGTTTCTACGTGGTAAGCAGTTATAAAGCTTTACCATTTATAATAAATGTGATGGAAAAGAGTTCAGCTAACATATTTCAGCGAGCCGCACACTATATGTTAAGAACTGCAGGTGCTTGGTACCCCTGGTATATAATATGCCTCTTGCTGTTATTAGAGCTCTGCGCCTTCTTCATTGCCAGTTAGTTTACAAATACTTTGGATTTAGCAACAAAGTATTTTTAAATCAAAATAGTATTCTCCATAGGAAAATAGTTCGTCTGATATTTTTTTCTATTTTTATAAATTGCATATAATATTATATTAAAAACAGATTTTGAATAGAGTATCTAAGCTATAGATTAATCTGGTACCATTGAAGAAATGTATTTTTAAATATCCCGAGTATCCATCATGATTCGGGTGGTTTTTTTTTTGTGATTTACATGTCACTTCTTACGATGACCAAGAATTACTTTAGTTAACGATTTACTTGTTGTATTAGAAAAAGTGTTTGTGAATGAATTATTTCTATGTTACTTCCTTTCGTCAATGAATTTTGAGAAATCACGTGTCATATTAGGTAATTTAGATGTCACACGTGTTGAATTGCAATCTGAAAATTCTAGAAATACTGCAATGATCGAAATCCTTAGATCTGGAATATCGACTAATAATGTACTTCATCATTAAAATAAGCTGTATCTTTAGATAGCTTACTTCCAGAATTCATTAAACAATTTTAACAAATCTGTACTATGTTAACACAGAATCCATACTGTGATTCGGCATTCGACCAACAATACAAAAGAATCTTTTAAAATTTATCGTTTCAAATATTCTTTTGAATAACCAAGAAAAATAATTTTAAGTCTTTTAAAAACCATAGCAATGAATTTCTTTTACAGAAATCGAAACTTTCCAGCTGATTTTAATTTGTATTTATTCCAAAATTCATATTATAGTGTTTCAAAATTAACTTTAAAAAAAAAAAATAGGAAAAAAAAGAGTCTTTGAAATAGGAAAGAAAAACTTGAAAAAGAAATTTATAAAATTTGTTGTCCTGATTATTTCTAATTTGGTGAAGTGAAAGGAGTTGGTGAAGCTGGGCTGGGGTGGAAGCCTTGGAAGCTATTTTTTTGTTTTAACAGTTGCGGTTGTGCAAAGCGAAAGCACCTATTGTATTCGGTTTGTTCTTCTGTCCGTCCGTCCGCTCTCACAACACAAATCGATTCTTATAGGATGGATTTTGATTAAAAAAAAAATTGAAATTTACCAGTTAAATAAAGATTGCTCGAAAATTTACATCTTTATTCAAGATCGATTAATTAGCACACAAATAGGCCTATCATTTGAGAAAAATTCATGTGTGGAAAAATTCAAAAACTCGTAACGTCACTGAAACAGTTGAAAAACATCTTCATTCAAATTTCATTAAAAAAAATATTAAGGTCATATCATATCAGTGAATTATTTTCGCATTAAATTGAGGATTGACTTGCTTATGAAAGTGAATATTTTGATGTTGGAAAATGTACGTCTGTTTCAGTCTTTTTCTTTTTGAACTTTGAAGCTATTTGAAGTTGAGAATCGTGTTGGATTCGCTCCTAGTCTCACTATCCTCAATGTCAAAGCCTTGAATTTCTTAAAAAAATATAATTCAGTCGACAATTTAATGGAATAATCTCAATAATGGAATAAGATATCACAGTGCATTATCGGTACCTTCATTTCTTGAAAACCCAAATGTAACTTGCAATTTACTTTGTAATTTTAGGCTAATTAATTGTTAGTGATCTAATGACCCTCGTTCCTATCTTTATAATCCTCTCTACGATTACTGTAACTAAGGACATAAGAAAAACAACAAAACGAAATAAAGTCCTGTTGATATAATAAAATACTGGTGAAATATTTGCAAATCCTTCGCCTGTCATTTTTCTTTTCCTCCTAACTCCTGTGGTTTCACTGCCTTTATCTCGTAAATTATGCATTCAAATGGAGAAACGCGGTCGGTACTAGCGTAAACAACCGAGTCTGAGCGGTTGGAGCAGCAAAGCGTGGTTGGATAATCCAATTTCATTCCCAAATTACATTTGTTTGTTTTCTTATTTATTTCTTTGGCTGGATCCATTTTACCTTTCAGTCTCCGGAAATCACGAGATATCTGCCGCGAAATGCAACCTGACAAGAGCCGCGAGTCAGAACAAGTTCTCGATTATTATTATTATTTTTTTTTTTCGTTTAAAATTATCTTCGTTAAGAAGCATTTGTCATCTCAGTTTCTAGAGTGGAGGAAAGAAATGACAATCATCTCTGTTGTAATAGCAGAAAATTGTTTAAATTGTTACAAGTTATGAGTACGCGCCTGTAATTTAGGTAGGATCGAGTAAAGGCATAGTAAAAGTAAAAGTGGTGTGACTGATTCTATTTACGCATAATTCAGCAAAAGTATTTATGTGTCTGTAATTCAGCTCCATGAGAGATGTAAGATAACATACATTAAATTAATCTTCTATAAAACATCTACTGTTTTAAACACTATCTGTTAAATACATTAAATACAATTAATACTAAAGAAATACAGTAGAGCCCCGATTATCCGCGAGTGCCGCGAAAAATTTTTTTAATTACGAACCTCAAGAAAGCCAGTTTTAATCCAAGCCAACAACAGGGAAAATATAATAGGCCCTACATTGCGAAGGTCGAAAATTACTGACAGATTTATTGTGCATCGTGATCCTATAGGCCTTCTCGGAATTTGTGGATGTAAAAGTAGAGCAAAGGTTTCTGCTTTACTGTACATATTTTAAAAGTTTTACATATTATGTTTTTTTGTACGATAAAAAGTTTTTAATGGTAAAATATTTTTTTTCATGTTTACACCTCATTTTTAGTCTTTTTTCGGGTTATCCGCGATTTTCGGTATCCGCGAAGCCCTTGCCACCCAATTCCGCGGATAATCGGGGCTCTACTGTATCATATTTTCCAATTAGTTTGTATCACTTCTCTTATTTATAGTTGCCTTTATAGTGGTCAAATAAAAAGCTTACATTTAATGAATTGTTAACAACGATCAAATTGCACAATCAATTTCTATTCTCGCGTACAAGAAGGTGTTACATTAGGTTGAAGTTCGTTCGGATTTTTTTTTCTCAATCGTACAGTCGTGTCGTGTGTGACTTAACGTCCAGTTGCACCAAACTGGCTGTGATCTTCAGTTTATGAAAACCATGTTCAGTTAAAACTCACAATCATGATCTTTCTGTATTGCACCAACCAGAACATGGCGAGATTAAATGCTAGTTCTGTGATCTGAGTTATCAGAAATGGAAGTGCGTCATATGTTGTAATTTTAAAAGTAGGTATACGTGTTATAGAGAAACTCCATATTAATTTTAGTACATATCCGAACAATAATGAAGAGCTAAAGGCAAAAGCTGGCGAAATATACTGTTAAAGCGCAATAATTTCGATATTAAATTACTTAGAAACCTGAAATTGGAACAGTGGATAAATATAACCAAATGCGGTCATCTTATGAAGTTATAGAAATGACTCATACATCTCCTTTTAGCTAATCCATTAACTAGCGTATGGTTTGATTAATTATGTCATAATCCCGTTTCAACAATTTCAAGTAATGTGGGTTTGTTTGTTTGTTTATTTTTATAGAAATTGCAAAATGTTTACTGTATCAGTAGATATTAGAATTTGGAAATAAACCTATACTTTTTGTTTTTATAGTTTTCCCGATTTAAAAAAAACCAAAACAACAACAACAGAATATAAAGAAATTTTAAAGAAAGAAGATTTTTAAGTTCTTCGAACTTCTTATTTTTAGTTTGGTGATTTTAATTGAAGCAAACCATCATAAATTGAACCAGAAATGAATTGATTCTCGTGACAGGTAGACAGATAAACAATATCAAAATTATTGATTTCTGTCAGATTCGTGCTAAAAAACCAAAAGGAAAGAAAACTAATTAGTGGTGATGAATGTATGAGGAACTTTAATTCCGCTATTAGAGAAAGGTAGCAAGAACCTTAAGAAGTTGTCTTTGAAATTGCTTACGACTGGATGTAATTTTTTCCTAACGAAGTTGTTACTGAAGTAAATTGATGTCCTTATCTCCGTCCATTAACCTACTCGTGCAGAGAAAAATCCAGAGGGGGAAAAAAAACCTTCCTACTTTCTTCTCTAATGTCTTTCATCGATTTATTTTCTTCAGCGAAACCTTTAGTTTGATTATAAAACTAACAAACTTGACTTGGCACGCATTCACTTGCAGCAAGTCAACATTTCACTGAATCCTTTCGACCGTTCTTGAACGATATTGGTTCGTTTCTCTTTTCGATTCGCAAAACTACCTTAACACAAAGGGGATTGATTCTTATTCTCTTCGGATGTTGGTCTGACACAGTGAAGGTAGTGGAAACCTGAACCATGGGAGTAGTAACAATGCCCAGGCCATGCGGTCTACTCAAAAGCCAGTGTGAATGCTTTGTTGTAGCTGCCTTCTGCTGTTCATCCTCAAAACGAGTAAGAATCTTGTTTGATTACAGTAAGTGCAAGGGAAAAAAATTAATGTTCGATAAACTTTTTTGTTGAGATACATTTAAAAAGCTTGGTTTTTTTTTTTTTGACGCTGTGTATACTTGTAGTCCTTACAGCTTCATTGTAACTTGAGTGTAAGTTTCGTTTCATCAAACATTTGATTAATTTCAGAGTTAGTGTCTATCTTGCAAGTTTACTACAGTATTTGGTTCCTTGTATGTTACATTAACTGTTAGCAAATGTGTCGGTGATAACTGAAATTTCAGGTTAGATGAAATAACTAACCTAAAATGTCAGTATAAGTCGTACTGATAAAGGATATAATAAAGGCTTATCAGGCCGTGCCGGTGTGGTCGTGCATTCTCAGGCGTCGGTCTGCCGTGCGGCCTGTGTGCCGGTACCCGGGTTCAAATCCCGGTCGGGAGCTTGGATGTTTCATCTTTCTTTCTTCTGTGTTTCGTCCGTTTCTCCCCTGGGACTTACTATCTTAGGGTTATTTCTGGACGGGATGTGAATCTCGTCCCCCTTCTGGAATTTCCTAGCTTCACCCTGACATTGTCAGATAGGTTAGTCCATGGTCCATAGTTGACCAAAGTCGATGAAAGGAAAGGCTTATCAATTTCATCTCATTCGAGATGAGAGATTTTGTAAACTACTTCATCAGATTTTAATGATCTTGCTGTCTCCTTTCAAAGATAAACAAACATTGCGCTAAATTCTGCATAGTTACCAGGAAAGCATTGGTATATTTTCATTTATCTGGGAAAGGCTTTTAAAAAAAACCCGGAGAAGTCAGTTTAAAAGGCTAATACGCTTTCAATAATAGTATTTTTTAAATGTTTGGGATGGGAGAGCATTTGTTGACTTTCTCCTCTTCGCCAGTGACGTCATTTTTTAATTAATCAAGATATATGCATAATGTGAAATAGGGTGAAAGTTCTTAGAACTTTCAGGCGAGGTTTCCAGAGCTTTCAAGTCGTCGTGAAATGTGACTTGGCCAAAACTTGGAAAGTTTCTGCATGTAAAAATCCAGAACACTCATTGCAAAACGGCAACGGTGGTGTCGCTCGAGAGCCCAGCTCCACAGTTATTGATGCTAGGTTCTGATTTTAAAAGCTGTGGAACCTAAGCTTTAAATGATCAGTGTTATTCGAGTACCGTTGTGTAGATTTCTATTACTATCCTGTCATCTTTGACTGTTGAAAAATTAATTTCTGGGTCCTTTGTTGTAGAATTCGGTAACGTCACCATCAGGCATTATACTGTTTATTCCGCCATCCGTTGACGACTCTCTTTTGAAAAAAAATTGAGGAATTGCTTCAAAGCCATTTACATTATACCTTTTATATTATTACAGAGTCTGGTTTTCTACTTCAAGGGTTACATTTTTTGGCAAAATTTTATGTTACTAAATTAACTTTAATTTAGTTTTGGGGTTTATTAACAATGCTGAATGGAGGATTGGAAGAAACAAACATAATGTGTAGTAGGCGAATATCTCGTTAAGAAAATGCAGACTGAAAATGTGATTAGTACGTAAGATGGATCATCAGCGCAAGGAGAATGAATACGCTGATATGATCGTGAAAAGTTCCGGATTTCGGAATTCGATTTCAGAATTCCGGATAAGGATGCTCAACTGTATGTAAAAGATCTCCAAAATGCAGTCTTCCTGAACGCGGACTTGACAGATTTTCATTTTAATCCAATTCCTATCATTTTTTTTTTAATTTCTTTCTAACATTGGTAATAAATATAGTAAATATCTAATTACTTGTACAAATTATTATTATTATTATTATTATTATTATTATTATATATATATATATATGTAATAAAAGAGAGAGGGAGAATTTACAAATACTTTGTAACCTTCTGTTTGAAATGTATAAGATTTAAGACGTTCAACTCACGTTCTGAGTGTTGTGGCAACAGACTTTTGCCGTCATGAACTAATATCACAGCAAATGTCGCTTTTAAATAATCGAGGAGTCGCACGTGTATTTCGGTAATTAAAATTACCATCTGGCAGTTATCAAAACGAGTTGGATCAGTAACGCAGCATTTTACTCTTAGAGGCCTTCCTGCTAATGAGCAATTATACGAAGCCATTGCTCATGGCTTCGTATATTATCTAAATGAATTATTTTGTTTGTTTGTTTTTTCCCGAGCTGACTGATCTTTCAAAAAGGACATTGTATAGAGACGTTTCATTACTACAGTTTGATCAGTAGGTTTGTTTTTTTTACCAATGAAGACTGTCCGGTTGAAATAAAGGAGCCGTCTCTTTCACTTATCTTTTGCGTTTTCCATTATGTAATGTTTATGCCATTAGATGCTTCAGCCTCAGATCAGATGCAGGTACATTTAATTGCGTTTATTTATTTGTTTTATTTATAAGTTTCAGAGGATAGAATTAAGTGTTACATTTGTATTGTTCTTCAATTCATACGACTTACATCAGATGCGAAGTTTGCAGAAATTTGGTATTTTTTTCGTGTAATAAAATTTAAGCTGTGTTTCTGGGTGTTTTTTTTTTTTTTTTTGTCATTAATATAGTTACTTTTCTCATTAGAATTAAAAAAAAAAAAGAATTGTTTTTAGGTCTATCTTTATTGAGCTTTTATTGCTCTGAGATTCTGATATGTACACACACACACACACACACACTGACTAAGAGCCTGAATTATAAACATTAACCAAGAATATGTGGTACCATTACGATATGGGGTGTTCTGTTAGTATGGACGAGGTTCGTTGTTATCAGTAGAGATTAAGATGTCGTCCACGCAATATTTGAATATCGTAGCCGATCGAGTGCACCTTGCACACTCTCTAGTATATGATTTTTTAATTGAAAGCAATGTAACTGTTCATCGTGCCAAAGTTGTACAAGAAAGATTTCCTTAGCACGAGGAAGATTTTTATCTTCTTCTCTGATCTTCGTAGTATCCAGATCTCAATCCTACGGAATACGTGTGGGAAAAGATGTAGGCCTCAAAGTCCTCTTCCTTCAACGATCACAGAGTTGAGTCATAGTTCAAGAATGTTGTCTTTGTACCTAAACCTTCGATATCTCTTAAGCCCGCGAACATCATGCAACTTTCCAGCAACTTAGTCGGCCGATTTTGACGTCACGAGTTGATAGAGACAGTCTTGAGCCCGTTTTTCAGCAACTTGGCAACAACTTTTGTCCTCCGACTCGAGTTGTTCCTACACAAGCAACTCGCTAAGTTGCTTGCAATTCGGTCGGAATTACCCAATCACAGGGCAGCGTTGGAACACGTCAGTCGTGTCGTCACGCCCATGGAAGATATGGCGTTTAAAAATGATGTTCGCCGATTCGATTCGAAGACAAACGCGTAAACAATGAATATCAGAGTATTGCGATTTTCTTTCATGCATAAATAAAGTTTATACTGAAATGCAGTAATTGTATGCGGCAGAATTTATCAGAGAGGTTTCAAAACCTCGATTTTTTCGGATTTTCCACAACTGCTGGCGGAAACGCATTGCATTATGGGATTGCTGCTGATGCTGTCGACTTCATGTCGAGTTGCATGGTGTTCGGGGTTGACAAAAGTTGGCCAACTCGAAGTCGGCCGACTAAAGTTGCTGGAAAGTTGCATGGTGTTCGCGTAATTTTAGTGTTGTCATTCATAATAGAAAAAGCCCTATTAATAAAGTTTCATAATTTTTTGGCAGTATGTGTATATTGAGCCATTTTCCTTGACAAAGAACAATCCATCATTGTAAGGTTTGTGCAACACTAATATCAAAATGATTTACCTACTATATGCTCGTAGTTTAAAATGAGCAGATTTTTTAACTTTTGTTAAATATAGTTTTTTTTCCTTAATTTATCCACGCCAGTTAACTTGAGTGGTAAGCAATGTACTTTATTAATCGCGTTATTAAATGCAATTAATTCAGTTCCGTTTTGTTGCCTTACTGAAACTGCAATATAATTTCGAAATGAGTTCTACTGAAATAGTTGTTGGACGATTAGACCAAAGCCTTTCTATAATAAAGAAATAAGTGAACAGAAACAGAGATATTCCTTAGAGGCTGTAAAACAAGAAAGAATGAATTTAAAATACCTTTTGTAAAGTGACAATTATTACTACTATTTTTATTTTTCATAGATCCGGCCATCGTTTTTAATAAATAAGAATAACAGATTAACGATCATTTCCATCTGAATAAGTTAAGAGCTTTTTTTCCATACAGCTCTTAATGGAAAAAAAAATACAAGATGTAACGGTATTAGACAAACTCATTTTGGCTTTGAATTCGTTTTCTTTATGCTTCAAAATTTAAAACTGAGGTCCGTTCCCTTTCTGAAAGCTTCTGTTGGGTTTTAGAAGAGCGTTTGTTGGTTGGTTTGGGTGGTGACATCTGTTCCATATTGCCTGTCAGTGAAGCGCAAAAGCAAGGAGTGTGGGTTACTTACGAGGAAGGGGGTATTGTGTTTCTTCTTTTTGCCTTGCATATTGTTGGTGACTCCAGACTGAACCCATCCTGTATGTTTACACCCACTGCTTCTTTTCTTCTTTTTACGCCTTAATGTCTGCAGGAGGCCCTTTACCCTTTGAGTCTTCTTTTTCTTTCATTGCCATCTACTCCTCTTTTAAGATTGAAGAACTTCAGCCAATTCACACCGATTCCTTGGGAACTTCATATATTTTCTAAGATATTTTAGGCAGAGACAATGTGTAATTTTGCTACTACACATTAAATCTCATTAAAGCAAATAAAAAAAAAAGAGAAAAAGTAATTTTTGTCTAAAAATACCAAATGTTTTTTCAAATTACAACACCACTATTTTTTTTTTTTTTATTTCGTCCACAACAAATGATGAAATTGATAACAGAAGAAAGCAAAGCATAATATGAAACAGCAAAAACTCATAAATCCAGGTAAAATAAGTTTTGCCATTTGATGAGGGGGAAAGTGGCTGAAGCAAGAAGTCACTCGCTAATTTTTTTATCTAAATTTTAAACGTTGGTTAGTAAGTATTTTCGTCACAAGATAAATGCGTTTCGAATACATATATATGATTTCTTTTATGCAAGATTTAATAAGACGTTAAAACCAGAATAGGTTCTGGAACTGATTGATAAATTGGCGAATATTCTTCAAAAGCCATCTGCTGCGTTACTGTTTGTTACTGCTGGCCTATTCGGCTAATTTCCAAACAATACTTTCATTAAAGATTTCTTTTTGAATAACGTGAAATGTTAATCGCAGGATAAGAGGTCAGATTGTAAAGGGAGATTTGTATCTGAAGTCATGTTAATCCAGCTGTTATCTCCTGGGTTGATGATATTTGTTATATTGTAGAAAAGCGAACACTTAATCTTCTTTGTTTATGAGCTTGTTCATTTTTCGTCCATTTATATATCGGTATCTCATAAGATTCTTTTTTTCTTTTTCCTTCTTTTGTGTTACTTATAATGGCTGTTAATAAACAATGTGAAACACTTGTCAAATAAGACACTTCCCACTTTAAAACAGCTTTCAGTTTGAAGTTCATTGTGAACCTGTCATGTATCAAGATATCTGTTTTATTTTGATGTTGTTTGCCCTTGGACTAATTTCAGTTAATTTAAAACATTTTTTTCCCCCTTTTTTGATCCTCGACTGTTCTTCGTTTTATTGTGGTACAGTCCATTCTCTTCACCCACGTGAATGTATGTATAAGAAAGGCGTGGTGCATTTAGATCACGTAAACAACCTTCCTAATGCGTGCTGGTTGTCAAATCGCCTTTTATTTTCTGTCAATAACATAATGAATTCTCAAATAATTCAGAAAAAAGTACAGGATTGTAATTTAAAAACTTTCTGTAAATTAAAATTAAACATATATATTAGTTTCCAGTGCTGTTAATACTGAAGCACAATACATTGTGTTCTTCTTGAATCTGGTGGCAACTTTGCGGAATGTGAATAATCCAGAAATTAGCTTCGGCGTAGGTTGAAGGGAGATTTTTTTTTCTGTTCTTGGAACAGTGAAATCATCTGAGCAAGCTACAGAGGGAAAAAAAAGCTTTTTGTCTTCTCATAAACTGAGCAACTTTCTCGAGAACATCCTAGTATATGTAGCTCTAATTATAGTGAGGAAAAAAAATTGCTGTAAAAGTTTACTTTGACAGTTTCTACAAAAAAGTTACAGTGTGGTGTCTTGATATGTGCATAAGATGCTAATTTTGAAAAGTGTACATGAAAAGCATCCAGATTGTTTTCTATATTTTTTTTAATATGTTTAAACTGAAATTTTTAAGATAAATAGATTATACTGTATAATGGAGCATCTACTGCAATGTTTTTTCGATATTGTTTCATTTCGTATCACCGAAGACCTACTGGTCATTTGGTAGCGGATAATAAAGATTTTAGCCATTAAGATGTCAAACGACGTAAATTGTATTTTCATAGAAGTAGATACCGAATTTATCTCATCAACTGAACTGAAAAAGTAGATTAAGAAACATTTTAATAGCGAGTTTTCAGGACCTAGGAACTGTGTCCCTTTATCAAGCTCATTCTAAACTGAACTGAAACTTACGACGGAATGGACTGTAAATTTGACAATAAATTCTAAAGTAAAACTGGTTTAGTCTTCACTATCAACTTTATAACTTTAAAAATGTGGTATCTCTTAGCAACTAGAAATGTATTTCAGTGCATAATATTATTTGAATTGTTTAATATGAGCTATCATGACAGAAAGTAAGTCCGACAGTTATTTTGTAAAATGATGAATTTATTATTATTATTTTTATTCATTTACTTATTATTTAAAGGTAATGCACAATATGAATGACTGAATTCTGTCCAGATGAGATGTCCCTGTCTGAAGGTCTTTGCTGTATCGAAGATGTGATAGCATACCATATTCTGTCATATACGAGATAAAGATAGACTGAAGCCTTTCTTGAACTCTGTTTACTCTCATGAATTTTGAATAGAGTTCTGTGAACAATTTGCACAAATAATTTGATTATTTGTCAAAATTCGATCTTTGAACAAAGTCATGACCGAAAAATTGCTTAACGTTACAGATACACAGAAAAGTAATTTGGCAGCAGCAAGACCTCAACTCAAAAAGAAAGAAAAATTGAATTTTCAGTTTTCTTTTTGATTAGAAATATGACATGGCTTTAGGAATTAATCAAAGGCTGATTCATATCGAGATATTATTACTTATTGAAAAAAAAAAAAACATGAGAATGTAACAAGCACTCAAACAAACTTGTTAAGTGAATATGTTATATGTTCCTTCAATTATCTTTTCTTCATTCATTGAAATGTAATTTATAACAATCAATATCTGTTCCATGGATCAGTTAGAAGGGACCAGAATATTTTGTTAAATTCAGTCGTTCAGATCAGTTGAATTTGTTACACCTTTTTATAGAAACATCAGTATATGTTATCAACTTATTCCAGTTTTGACTGGCAAATTTATTACATTACTTTGTGAGTAGATATTTAATTTGTAATTGATACGTAATCAACAGTATATAATTACTAGTTAAAAAAAATAATAAATGTATATATATATTATTAATTGTTAATGAAATGCTAGAATAATTAAATAATTATAAACGACAGCATGTTCAGTAATTTTCAGTTTTTTTCTGGATCTTGTCCTATATTTCAGAAAAGAAAAAAACTAATAAATCACTATATATTTTCCCGTGATTGTCTGTTGTAAGAAATATTAGTTATAAATATGTTTGACTGATGGTTTGTTTTCATTTTGAATTGTCCACTTGTTTTCCCTAAGGACTCAGTCATCCTTCATTGGCTTCAATGATGCGGAATTAGATTCATCGAACTGTTTACTCTGGAGCATCGAAAGATTAAAATCCTATCGATTTTTGTATACCTTTGTCTCGCCCCAGTGAGAACAATGGCTTCTACGACAGGAAGTGAGATGGTAATAATAGGAAGAAGAGCCCAGGGTGGGGTTGATTTCTGAGCGCGATGCAACCTCAGTCCCGAAATGGCCCGAATATTCCGGTCACACCTCCTTTCTCAGGTCCAATATTGTGCCACCCTCGGCCACTCATAAAAGGAAGAGTTATGGGATGAATAATAGGGAAGATGTCGAGTCTTAGTCAACGGATTAATAGATCACAGATTAAACTAATCGCAGATTTAATTATAAACACATAGTGCACAATATAGTTGATTCTGGGAGGTCTTGCAGAAAAACGATTGCTAGCTATATAGCAACGGCAGATTAAAAAGAATTACAAATGGTAGATTTAACTCAGGCATTGTTTTGATCGCTGTTGGAAATTTTAATGTTTTTGCAGTTACATTGAAAAAACTTTTGCAGCAAATAATCTTTGAAATCATTTGGGTTAATAATAATAATAATAATAGTTAGGAAATTTATGGACGCAACCACAGGTCTTTACACTTGGCAATATGCTCTTTGGTCCTTGACCCGCCATGTTGTCTTTGCTGGGGAAACCCAAGGTTTGAAACGTTTACATGCTAATAATAATAATAATAACAATAAAGGATTTATGTGAAAAATTGAAATAGTAATAAACATGAAAACTTTGCATATTCTGGTCTGACTTGCGCAGCTTTTTTTTTTTTTGTTATTGTTTTTTATGGTGATACTATAATTTTTTATATTATATTTTCAACTTCTTTTCAATCAAGTTTCCTTAACATTTTTTAAGAATTTTTTTTTTTTTTTTTTTTTTTTTTTTTTTTTTTCAAACTTAACCGTTGCATTGTGATCTAGTCGAGCTCCTGACGACGCGATGTCTCATCTCCAACGAAACTCCACCCCAGTCTATTTCAGCTTTTATTGTGAATTGCCAACTTTATGATTCCATGGATTCTGCTGCTATTCTTTATTATGGTGATACGATATATAAAATTCCTATTATCATAATGTAGTAGGATAAGGATAAGGATATGTTGAGGGTCGGCTATTTGCCGTTTGGTCACTCAGACCACGTGTTTGGGTCCATTGTGTCCCCTCATAAAACATTGATGACATCAATGATTATTCTTCAACATAAGGTTGAGTTTCTGTGGTCATAAAGAGTCCTGTAAATTTACAGAAAGATAAAATGACCTTAATTAAAAGTGGAGATGTTTTCAATGGTAAGACGAAATCTACCAAAGATCTCCCGTCTGTTCCTAGCTAAAGCTGGACAGAAACATGGAATGTGTTCAGGAGTTTCCTGATCCATTCCACTTTTCCTCACGAGGTTTCGGTGTACACCGTCCCTCCTCTGAAGTTTCGTGGAAGCTAGCTAGTTAGTACCCTAGATAGGGATGTCTTTGGAGGTCTCTTCTTCAGAGCCCTCCATTGTTACGGGGGAAGCAAACGGTCACCCTGCGAAGAGCCCCCATGCGCAGGGAAGGCCATTTTTTATTTACTCCAGGATTCAGCCAGGTTTCCTGGAGGCACCGTTGAAGACACTATAACCCTAGTCCTATCCATCCATCGGCACGGTCCGCTTAAACACCTTAGATTGGGGGGGAGTCTGGTTCGGGGTGCCGAGCACTGCTTCGCCTCACACAGTGTCCTCGGACCCCGCGGAGACGAAGATTTCCACTATCCACCACCCGTGGACCCGCCAGGTTGCTGACATCCCGAAACTCCCGGGTACAGTCCAATGACTATCCCCGGCCTGGCATAATGTAGTAGAAGCAGTGTCTTAAGTTTTCAACAGTGTTCCAGAGATAGTTGAGATGGACTGACTGTAGCTTGATTCGTTCGCTATGTCTATATAAACATCATGTATTCACCTCTTTTTCATAAATACGAGCGTTGATTTAGTAGGAATACTTTGATAGTAATTGCTCGACTTGTTGGTTATTTCCCTGGTTGGGCATTGTTCGGTTTATTTCCAAATGAACTTTTAAGTCATTTTAACTCCTTCTTTCTTTTACTTCAGAAGAAGCAAAAATAAAATTCTCAATTTCGAAAGGACTTAAGGAATAAGCTTACTTTAGTTAGTTTTGTAGAATTTAGAGATAATTATTTAACAATAATAATAATAATAATAAATAGAGATAATTGTTGCTGTGTTTAGTTCCTTTACTTCTATCGTTAATAGGAAAATGGTCGTCAAAGAATACTGTCATAAATTACAAGCGTTTTCGAATTTCTTTTCTTTTCTTTCTTTTTCTAATTATTATTTCAACCGTAATTCAGCAAGATAAAATCTCAAGCTTTTTTTTTTTGAAGGATTTGGAAAGGTTTAAGAACCCATACTTTTGAATTTGGAATAAGTAAACAAGTTTGTGGATGCGAGGTAGTTGCATCAGCGTCTCGTCATTGTTTTCAGTTTTTAGTTTTTCCTGATGTGTATGAATATTTATGATACAAGTTCAAGGTAACTGTTTTTACTTAATAAAAGTCAAACCATTAAAAGGATTGAATAAAGACAAGTGCACGTAGGAGTTGACTAGGTCAGTGAAGAGGAAAATATTAAAACTTATACAACCCCATAATGGTATTTTTACATCTCCGCACGAAATTTTATTTTAGACAGTAAAGAATGTGAGAATAAAAGGTAAAGCATTACACATATCAGTATTTAATTGTTTAATCTTATCCTTTTTTCTAATTCTTATTTTCCTTTGCTTTTAAATGTTTTTCACTTCAAAAAAGTGTATTTTTTTTTTTTAAATAAGAGCTGAGAAGTCAGATTCATTTTTTCCGAAGCTTCTTCTGTCTTCGCCTGCTGAACCTACGACCATTCTTGTTATAGATTATGAATTATTCATATCTAGAAAGAAACACGTAGTTAAATATCAACAATGAAGTGTCCACCCACTCAGACACCAGATAAATGTTCATAAAATACAAATAGTCTAACACGTAATCATTACAGAAACAAGGATATGTCTGTAAGTAATAGAAAGTTAAAGCATATCAGGATTATTTTGAAATTGTTATATAATTGATTCATCAGTAAAACTTCGTATTTATTCCTATTTTAATAATATTTCTTATATTATGAAAGAGTAAAAGAAAAAAGTATTTTGCAAAGTAAATCAGCTATACTAAAGATAAATGTTCAAAAAATAAAGTTTAATATCTAGGAAATAGTAGTTTTAATAAAATTACAAATGCTATTTGGTTTCTTCTGTGAATTATATCTTTGTCCTGTCAAAAAAAAAACTTGATCTCCAAAGAATTTTAAAAATCTGAAAATCAGACTATTTTTCCATTTTTTTTTCTTTCTCTGTCTCCCAAACAGATATACAATACTATATTTTACACAAAATTTATAACATTATCTTTTTCTTTTTTTTTTTTTTTTTTTTTTTTTTTTGGAAACACTATTGTTAGGAACCTCGATTGCTTATTCTTTATTTTCTGTGAATAAGAAAATACTACAAAGACTTAACAGTATTAAATAATTAGTAATATTAAAAATTTGTTTAATAATTTATGTTCATTAGTTAAGCACTGTTAAATTAAAAATTTTGAGGAATCGGGAAAATTAAAAAATAACCAATTTGACCCAAACCATGATGTTATACAGGGTGTCACAGAAAAAAAGATCAATATTTTGGGAGTAGTTTATCATTCTAAGAAAAAAAAGCTTGTATGAACATGTGTCCTATTTGAACGGGTTTCCAGCGTAGAAGCATTGAATGCACAGTATTTTGAATTTAGCGCACAAATATTAATACGAGCAGCAATATTCTTACACAAAGTGCATTGATGATGACGGTGAAATTTTTTGTAAATTAATTAGAAACTTTTAACAAATTTGCCACTTGAATAAATACATATTAGAAACAGTACATCTCTTTCTCATCAATAATTTTACAACTATACATTCAAATTGTTGTATTTGGAGAGCCGTTCGGAATAGGACACACTTTTTGTTTTTGTTTTTTTAGAATGGCTAATACTATAGCCTCACAAAATATTGACCTTGTCTCCTGGGACAACCTGCGTATTGATAACCCTATTCTGATGCAACAGACAGTTTAATCAATGGTTTCCAACTTCATTGACCACGAACTCTTGATATAAATACATTGTTATTGTAAGACACTACACTATTTTATTGGCTAATAATAATAAAAAAAATATTACGGACGTTATTTAAGTTAAAGTGCATTATTATTAAAAATGTCATTCCTCTGAATTTTCCTTGAAGTTCAAATAGTAAAATTATAAATTGTAATTATTTATTTTATTATTATTCTTGTTTCTCAAAAATTAAATACTCAGGTTCTCGAACTGGGTACTGGGTAATATTATGCTAGTTATTCTGTCATCACTGATCTTCAATTTTCTTTTTTTCTTGAGAATGTATCTTGATCCCAAGTTAAATAACTTCCTGCATTTTCTATTTGTTTGTGGAAATTGTAACATATTTTCTTTAAGAGATTGGATGTTAAGGTTTTATTTTGATATGGTGTAACACCTGCATCAAGTTTCATTGCGACCTATTGGCCAGGAATTAAACAAAGGGGTTTTAAGTTGATGAAACGCTCTTGTTATGAGGTTCTTTTAAAACATCTCTTTCTCTGTTCCTATCTTGTTAATAGAATGTCGGTCGTATCGTCTCCGTCACCTTAGGTTGACCCATAGCAACATAACATCCATTATGACAAGGATCACAAAGGTTGCAAAGTTCACCAGAGGTTATATTTTTGTCTCTGATTTCAGACTACGTAATCGACTAAAAGCTGGTTGCTAATTCACTTTTACTTTTTTTTTTCCCAGTTTTTCTGTCGCAATCTGTGCATTTCCGTTGAACCCTTTTAAATGGTCATTTGGGTTTTATGATAACTTGTCAGATTCTATAAATATCATTAATTTATGTGAGAAATTTCCCTCTTCTGATCCAGATTACTTCATTTCTAATCTGGAGAAGCGTGGGATATTAAAAGTTTTTGAAAACCGAAATTAGCACAATCTAATTTTTTTTTAATTTAATTTCTTTGAATAGGCCCACCTAACGGTATCTTGTGAATCAAGTGTTTTTATAGTTAAATAATTTTGTTTATTTATCAATTTTTTTTTCTAATTTGAGAAATCGCGAGTAATTTATTTGTGTTTCTTGTAACTTCGTTTTGCCTAGCTTTTACATTTACCTACAAATCTCTTTAGGAAAATAAGGACAATATTATTAATGACAAATTTATTTGTTTAATTTTGACGCGTATTTAAAACACTCTTTTTATGAATCAAAAGAATAAAACACGAAGTTCTTGAAAGAACTTAGAATATACTTTCCTTAAGATATCACCTTTTATTTTTCAGTGACTGCTTTCACGACATTAAAAAAAAGGAAAGTCTCCAAGTATTTTTAAATGCCTGTCGATTACAAACAGTATCTTCCAATTTTCTGTCTCGTAAAAAACTAACTAAATCTGCATTACTGACTTAGGTTGTCAAAATCCGATTTCTTTTTTGTAAGAAAGTGTAGACAAAATGACGTTGGATTGCTGAACGGATTAATTTTGCTTGCTAGACATAGATAGAAATGATTTTCTGTAGGGATTTTTTCACCTTCACACAGTGTTTTTGAAGGTCTTCATCTCCTGCAGAATACTTCCGACAGCAAGTTTACTCATACACCACGTGATCCCAACTTTCTTTGACTCCAGCCAGCCAACTATAAAATGAAATTATAAAAAAGTTCCACGAACCATTAAATAGGAAGCGCTGCGCCACATATTCTATCAGTTATTGGACTATTTTTACTTTTCTTTTGTGGTATCATATTTACTCGCATAATTCTCGCATCTGAATTTTTATCATGAAATTAAAAAAAAAGAAAATAGGTATATCCTGGAATATTTCACTCATTTATTTTTTGTAAAATTGAAATGCGTTCCATAAATTAGCAAATATTGTTATGTTGATATTTGAAGAGCCTTACTACCATGTTGAGTTGTGATAATAAGAGTAACCTTAGGATGTTCTTAAATAAAAATAGCAACCGAATAACTGTTGATTTAGCAGAGCTACCTGCTAGAAGCTAGAAGAATAGATGAGAGCCTTCTCAGGAATGTCGGGGATTTTATATATCTGTTGGTGAGCAGATGACTGGCACTGGATTGTACTAATTATTCGTGTCCAGTTGTAATTGTTTTGAGCTGGCAGTGAAAAGAGAAATAACGTGTGTGAATGTGTTGAAGTTGATATCTATCGGTAATATTCGACAATGAACAAAATTTAATATTCAAGCTAGGCTGCGAGTTTAAAAGTAACATTGATAGAATTTGCGGAAAAGCACGGAAACAGAAAAGCTGGATGTGAATCCACAGTGTCTGAATTCAACGCACGTTAATGGAGGAAATAGGCTCTTCTTCAAACAAATGCATCTAAGAGAGCATTTTGAGGCCCAAAAAGTGGAAAATTTCCAGAACTTGAAGATTTTACTGGAAAATGTTGGGAGCTGCACAACGATGGTGTCTGTGTTTCACATGAAATGTTACGCTTCAAGGAGCAAGAGTTAGCAACCGAGCAGGGCATTAGTTCTACTCAATTCAAAGCGACAGCAAAGGCTAGGTATTTCGCTTCTTGAAGAATCATCACTGCGAAGGCAAACATCCAACGAATGCCAAGTGATTTTGATGACTGAATTATAAACTTTCACAGACATGTAATTGGACTGAGAAAAAGCAGTGGGAATTTGGATAGCGATATAGTTTGATATGCCGAGAAACACATCCAATCCAGAAAAAGGGGACAGAAGTGTCTTAATACGAAACGGGTTGTGAAAAGGTGAGGTGTACTGCAATGCTTGCAATAACAGATGACGGAATAAAGCTACCGCCTTATGTAATTTTCAAGAGAAAAACCATGCCTAAAGACATTCATATCCGTATTCAGGAAAAGGGTGCGCACAGTTTGAAATAGGCGACCTGATGCATTGCTACGGAAGCCATCTCTGTTTGAGTGGGACAGCATTCGCGGTCATTTAGTGGATGACACGAAACGAATCCTTACAGAGATGAAGACAGATTTGGCAGTTATCCCCGGTGGACTGACAGCCTTTGGATGTGTCAGTGAATAAGCCATTCAAAGACAGTATTAAGAAGCTGTATAGATGGCTGATGGTTGGGGGACACAGTTTAACACCAATTGGAAAGATAAGACGACCGTGTTTGAGGATTGTGAGGGCATGGAACACTATGAAGCCAGAAGTAATTATTAGCAGCTTCTTATAATTCAAACGCGCTTGATGGCAATGAGGAGGGTGCTTTGTGGCGTACAGAAATAAATGTGGATGAAGAAAGTGGATCGGAAGTGGACTAGAATTTCGAGGAAGAGAAGAACGATGTAGAACGGATCACTATAAGTTAGTGTTTTAGCTCAATAAAAAGCAACTGATAAGAAAAAGCATTATTATATGATTTTAAACATTTTGCAAACATATAATCCTTCCCTCACTTAAATCACGCATCCTCTGTTCAGGTTATAAAATTAAGGTAAAAACAGTGCGTGAATTACGCCAGTAAATATGGCATTGAAAAAAACACAGTTTGGCAAAAATCCACATACATTAAAAGAATTGACATATTAATTTCATTTCCCAATAGGTCTTTATTAGAACTTCAAACAGTTTATTTGTTCAAACAATTGCGAAAAAAAAAAAAAATTATTGAACGCTTGCGATAAATTAATTAGCTGAAGTGAAATGAGTACCATTCGTCGTCACGCAAACCACCTGACTATTGTTTTTCCAGTTTTAGATTTCAATTTGCGACTCAGTAAAAATCTTTGAGAAAAATCGTTCAATTTTTATATTTTTAAATCTTTGGTATAAAGTCCACTCAGTAAATTTCATATTATAGGCCTACACGAAAAAACTACACATACATTTTACGTGATTTAAAGAAACTTAACTTTCTTATATTAGAATAATATAAGAAGAATATTAAAGTGTTTTTTGGTTTAGCATTTGTAACACCGTTAATATGTATACAAAGAAAAAAAGATTAAAAAACGGGGTCTTAGAATGCGATTTCAAATCGAAATAATCCATCTGTGATCAGAATTTCTCATAAATTAGATATTCTAGATAGCTAGTGGAAGATTTAACTGTCAGTTATAGATTCTGTTTTAAATGGATCCGTGTTTATTCTGGTACATATTGCACTTACAGGTGAATACTTTCAGTGTAATTTGTGAAATTTTACATAACTGATTTTATTTTGTAGATGTGCTTAAATTTTATTTTAAAGAATTTATCTAAAGCAAATAACTTTTAGTTGTATTTAAGATTTAGAATGCCCATTAGACTTTAAAAAAAATATATAGCTGTGTAGCAGAAAAAAAATCCAAAATAATGATTTTGAATAATAATTTTTATAATTTAATTGTTTATTCTTCATTTAATTCGAATTATATTTGACTTCATCTTTCTTTTTTTTTATTATTACAAAACAAGTGATTTTTACGCTTTAATTTTCATTTATAAAGATTAAAAAATATTTTGTCTTCAGTATAATTAATTGTAACAACAAATATGTAGACAAAGATATTGGGACGGTGATGATATACGAATGAAGAACATCGGTTTTTATAGATTTTAACAGCAATGAGTTGATTGGGTAAGTAATTAAAATATACATTATGATTGGACAAAAAAGTAACAAATTTAAATTGATTAACAGATTTAACGGATACAACGAAAACTAAACAGTACATCAATAATTAGGAAATGAAAAAGGGATGTTTTAAATAACTAACGGTTAAATATAAAATGAGTAAAAATATAAATAAATACAACAAAATGATTCTTAGAAAAACGCTTTATATACAGACTGTTACAATATGACTTAAAAGTAAAAAAAAAAGCATAAAAAAAGCCAAAAGTTTTTAGAACTCACCTATAGAAGGGAAGAAAGAAACTTCGATAGAAATATTATTATTAATCTTTACAAGAATTCTAAAAAATTGAAATTCTTAGACTGTTATGACTACGTCAGCTTATTGATTATGAATTCTTTCATGATATTATATTTACTGAATAATTACTCCATAAATAAATTTTAGTATTCTGTATTTTTTTTTGAACGACTACCTTGGCAATTGAACATCTGCAATTGAACCTTGCCTTGGCAATTGTTTTCTTTGCTTTTGAAAACCAATATCGGTTTTGCGATCTTAAATCGGAAGTTGTTTAATTACGTAACTGTTGACTCGAAGTTTTTTATTATAATGAGAGCATGACGGATCCATTTTGCAAAAGAAATTATTTCGTATAGCTTTTTCTTTCTTTCTTTTTTTCTTTTTTTAATCGTTAGGAAATAAAGAAAAATGCACGAATAAAATATGTTTTTTTAAAAACTATAAAATATGGATCTAAATTTTAACTTTATAATGGCACATCTAAAATTAAAATATATCCCGTTATTTTAAAATTGACATTTATTCTGTGTCTAAGACTATTTTTGTTGCTGATCGATGCTTGTACCTGCTGTAATATTCTCTGCACAGAGTCTCTAAGGCAGTTGGGTTTTTGTTTGGGTGTCATTTTGGGAGACTCTAGGGGTGTGTATCCATTTTGAGAGGAATGTAATATTGAGCAGTAGGGGAGGACGCGAAGATAATTTTACTTCTGTTGGTTGGGAAGGGGGAGCATTAAAGGCAGAGCTGCTCTTGCTACGTGCATTGCTAACTCGATGTGAATGACCAGACACGCAGAGGGAATTACCTCACTCAGCCCATTTCCTCAGCAGGTTAAAAATAAGGCTTTACAGGCGACAAGTACAGTAAAGCCTGTGGAGGTTGTGTTTTGATTCCTTCTGATTACGTTAATTTAAAAAGGAATAAATAAACAATGCTGTTATCTTTTATGGATAATTAAATAAACAGCTTCTAAAGTAATCATACTTTTATTCCAAAATTTTATTGTTACTTCGCAGTTTTTATTTATTTAAAAACAACACATTACTAAATTAAATTATTTAGAAATGTATTATTTTAGAAATATTTTTTATATATAAAAATAAACCATCACAACCAATCTATAACTAATATTGCAATACAGAGTTTTCCTTGGGCGGTGTAAATCTAACTTTAGTAGCATCTTATTAAAATCTTCAGTTACAAACGTTTTACACAATTTTATCAAAATAAGAACGATGAGCTTTCAAACAGAACTAATATATTACTAATTAAATAGAAGAATTAACCTTTTACTTCAAGAGAATGATTCTTGTGCTTTCCTATTAGAGGAAAGTAGCCTAATATGGGGAGGGTTCCTAATATGGGGAGGTGTAATATCTGAGCAAGCAAGAGGTGTACTCTACAGGGGAATGTTGTGACTAGTACAGTTAAGTCATTTCACCTTATACATGAAGAACCAGACAAATTCCGGTCGCCATTATTGTATTGAGAGTCGATGTGTTACAACAGCTGTTTAGAAAACTTTTTTACGTTCTGTTGTGTTTCATCATTTCCATTGAAAGGAAAGCAATTGCATTTTATGAATTACATTTTTAAAATCACAATTTCATAAGCTTTTGTTGTCGTGGTATTTCTAAAATCTTTGGTGACGTGTGTTACCAGAATAATAAAACTTTTGTATGAAATGTTGTGTGCCTATTATGGGGAGATAATTTGTCCCTAATATGGGGTTCCCCAAATTAGGAACGTTTTAATTAGAAGGTATTTTTCAAATAAATTTTTTGACTTGTAAACATTGTTATAAAATATGAAATTGCATAACATTCATTCAATTAAACCATTAAACTGGAAAAAATAACGTCACATGCAAACGCTCCCAAAAACAAAATTCCGAAAGCCAGTAGCTCTGATCTGACAGTGATTTCAATGTTCAGATTGATGATTCTGGCAGCGATTTAGACCTCTCTAAAGATAACGACAATGCAGAATATATTTATTGTGCTGGGTTATTTTCCGAGGACCACAATGGGGAGGACTGGATACGATGCAGCAAATGTTTCAAGTGGAGTCCCATTCTTTGCGTTGATTCCCAGAATGAATTGTTCGTTTGTTTCAAATGTAAATTATAAACAATATGTTTCACCTTTATTAGTTCTTTTTCTGTAATCAGAACGTGTTAATTTTGTATTTCCGTTATTATTTTACTTGAAGTGTGTATTATCATGTATTTAATTATATTTTATTTTCCAAATTAAAATCATAATTATGACATATTTACCTTTAATTTAGAACTTAGTCTTGAATGATGTTATTGTATTGCATGCTATAAATTTTCAAATGAAAAGAATAACAAAACCATTAAAATAAAAAAAATAATCATAATCGAAATTTTACCATTATAAAACATTACCTCATATTGAGAACACTTCCCTCCCCATATTAGGACACCCTGTTCCCAATATGGGGAGATCGCATGTTTTTGTTAATTTGTCAATATATAAAAAACTAATGGTAAAGATGGATGGAAATACATCACAATACCATCTAATATATATTTAAAAGCACTAGACGCAAAATTTCGAAATATTCCTCTATTTAGGCTGAAGCTACGAGCTACTAAAAAAAACCTCCCCATATTAGGCTACTTTCCTCTACTTAATGATAAAACCCAAATAAAATATTTGATAAATTTAAAATTATTATAAACCACTAAAGTAAATTTTTAAACCCGCAAACGCTTTTTTTTTTTTTTCCTTAAATAAAAAGTTTATTTGAAGATGATACTTAAGAGTTAATTTATTTAATAAATAAAACTGAAACTCAAATGTATACGAAATGAAATTAAAATGTTTATTAGCTAATTAAAAATCACTTTCTCTGCTGAATTGAAGTTTTAATTGATGCGAATGATACGATCTTTAATGTACAGGATAATATTGCTGCCCATAAACACTGTGTTTGATGTAAAAACGTTTGTAGAAAGTTGTATTTCTGCAGTTTTATGTTTCGGTCTTGCTTTTGTTTTATTATCTCTCTGCAAAGGCAAATATGATTCGATTTCAATGTGATTTTTGACATAAGGATTTGCTAACGCTAATGGTAATGGTTTCTCATTCACTACTCGATGCATAACAAAATGTGTACGGTACAGAGTAGAGATTAAATAAGACTTTTAAGTTATTAAAGAATACTGTAAGGATACAATAGGCAAAGCAGGTAAATTAAGTGAGATGCATAACTATCAAAAGTGACAGTAACAAAAAAAAAAAAAAAAGGTAACTAGTAATTTTGCCTGACTTTGCTTTTAACTTATACGAAAATACATTATGACTGAAGCCGAATTATCATAGTTACAGATTCGCGAAACTACTTTGGGAAAGTTTTGGGGAAAGGTTTCGGCATCAGTAATACCATTCTAATTTAAAATAGCTTATAGTTTATAGTAGAATCATGTTCTGTTGCATCCCATCATGATTTGGGCAATTCATTGAACATATCAGACTGTTTGTTGCGTGTCGTCTTCGATATGTGGAAGTGTGTTATCATTCATCATATCCAGCAAATAGAGCTTGGCATCACAATATATTATCAAACAAAAAAGATGATGCATGGAAATAAGCATGAACAATTTCAATTAAGAAGCATGTAAACACTATGGCATCACAATAAACACTTTGGCATCAGTCTTTTTCATCTCCTTTACAACAAACCTGTATAGAGAGGAATTGCCAGAGAGGGTTTTGCAGTTCATTTTCAAGCTATTATCATGTAATAATGCTTTAGGTAAAGAAAGTAGTAATACGTAATATCTCTCTGCGAATTTCAACATAAATAGCATTGTTTAATGCGTAATATAACTTTCAGAGCAATCATTGACGTAGCAAATTTCTAATTAGAAAGCCGTATTGTTGAACCAAAAGCTTCACGACGAATTAAGTTAACTGATAAACCGAATTAGAAATCTACTCTGATCTTGAAGCAGTTTCCTTAGCCTCAGTCCTCTTTACCGAAATTTCGATACATATTTCCGAAACTTTCTAATACTTAGATTTTTTTTTTTTTTATTTTGATTCGAAATGTACGTTACGATGGGTAAATAAGGAGTTAAGATAAATGTAAATCGAGCAAACAATTTCTTACCACAAATTAAAAAACAAATTCACATTTAAAACAAGAAAGTCCATATCTGAGATTTGCACGTCTTTGATTATTAAGAAAGATTCTTTTCTGATAACAGCAAGTCAAGTACGTAAAACAGAAAAAAAAATTGTCAATAAGGAGCTCTAATATTTCAATTTTTCGATTGCTTTTATTTTTATCCATCAGTTTTTGACAGCCATGTAAGCTTACGCTGGTGTATACTTGTATCTACGCTAAATATGTGGTTGAGTTCTTGCTATTTCTTCGCGGCTATCTTGTATTTACGAAGGAAATCTATTTTAGCTATCTATTTAATTAAGTTTGACATTTGGAGTCTTCGTGTGGTGTAATAATTAGAATAATTAAGAAACGGTCGTTTTGTGGTTTGGTCTGTTCTTGTTAGAAATAGTATTTAATAGATACGACCTTTCCAATTACAATAGCCATCACTGAGCCGTTTAATTTGTTTATTTTTTTTTTTATTGTTCAGCTGCTTCTTAGCAAAGAAACTGATAATTAGCGCCGTAAAGAGGTTCACAATGAAGATGGAGAACCAATTATGGCATTCTTCGGCAATGTTAATAAGGGTTTAAAACACCCACGCTTTGTTCTCTTGAACTTAAGGAAAACGATGCGCTGAGTTGAAACAAAAAATTTGGGTGGGTTGAGTTTATGGGATAAAGCAGCGGATGACCGAACCCCTTCTTTCTTTTCCATATGGCTGCTTTTTTTTTTTTTTTTTTTTTTTGCTTTTTGCTTTCTTTTTTTTTTTTCCAAAGTGCTACTTTTTTTTTTTTAATTAAAAAGAAATAGATTTATTACGTTGGACGGCGCATTCATGAGGCACATTCATGACGGCCCATATGATTCTAATACACAACAAAAATACACTAAATAAATAAACTTAAAAATTCGGTTAATTATTTAAAATTTGGAGCTTTTTTGATCTTTGTTCTCAAGCTTTTCCTCATGGATGCTTTTATTTACTTCCAGTTAAACAAACAGAAAGCAACTGTTACCTTCACCCTAAATTGTTGTGCTCGTTGCTTTGCATAAATTAAATCGGGTTGCGCGCGAAAGGGATTTAATGAATTTTAGACTTAGAATTTTGCGATATTGACATTTAAATTTAATACTATAACATTTCATTAAATAAATATTTTGTGTTTGTTTTATAATATATATATTTCCTTTTCTTTATAACTTTCAATACAATTAATCAAAAGCTCTCTCTATTTTTTTAGTTCATAGTAAGTTCTTGGAATAACAGAAATTTCGTAATTTACTTTTTTCATTCATACATAACAGATCATTTTAGATTATTAATGCACTTCATGCTGATCAGAAATCAAACTTTCCCTATTGTTTGTTAACAGTATTTTGAAATTTCCCATATGTGGAAAGTATCCTGCAAAATGGTGAGCTCATAACCATTTTTCATTTAAATAAAATTGGGGGGAGGGGAAGAATTGCAGTTCTTGTATTTCAGTAATTAACAAAGATTTGAATTGACCAAATACGATAGAACACTAATGGAATTTTAAAATGGAGCTTCTACAGCTCTACACTATATTGTTATCATAAACACTATCTACGACTTAAATATGTTCATTATAATAGGGATTATTTCTTTCAAAACTTTTAAGCAAAACAGGATGTCGGCTTTATAGTATAGTCTCAACTTCTGAGATAGCTTGAAAATATTGGAACTTTTCTTTTTTTTTTAATTGAACTTTTATAGTAAAATCCACGCCTCAGATCTGTAGCAGAAATGTTAAAACTTAGATAATTTGTTAACTTTAAAGGTAAAACTTCTCTATCTTAGCCGATGAGTGGTGCTACCATGAAGCTTAAGATTCTTAAACGATTGAAAGGAAAATTCCCATTGTATTAAAATTTCAATAATGAAAATTTTCAAGTAATTTAATGATTCGTCAATGGACTTTTCGGTTGATTTATATGCAAAAGGATTAGTAATACTTAAAACTTTTAGTTTTATAATTTAGTAGCATGCGAATTCTTTATACGTTGTGGAATATTTGTCAGACATCTCTGATATTTCTCGTTTTTTTTTATATAAGCAGGGTGTTTTATAACGAAATGTTATTACTTCCAATACAGCATTCTGAAGGTCATTACAAGTCAAAAGCTCTACATCTACAAATACCTAAATCGTTAAAGGAATGGAGCTTAGAGAAAAGAATCCTTCCAATGAAACACAGTGAAAGGCATTTATTACAAGTAAATCTACAAGAAAACAACATATGCCGTTATTTGAGATGCCTAAGAAATTCATTGCCTCTCAAACGGAAGTTATAAAAACAATGTGCTACAGACAGTTCTCCAATTGCTATATTGGAGAATGAACTTGCATTGAAGCCGAGACGTACATTTCATGTACAGTATGTATTCTCGTGCTACTTCTTGATTTCTTGGGCTTTTACTGAAATTAAGGCTTTTTATTGGTATATATTTCTTTTGAAACTTCCTAAGCTCGCTTTCTTTCACGATTTGGAGACATTTTTACGAACTTTTTTGAGTAACAATGGCCACCAGAATCAGCTTCGTTCTGAATCATCCTGTTTACTAAGCAAAAAAAAAAAATAGTGAGCACTTTAACATGCTTTTTACTTTCTCCATAACAGTATAATCAGAAAGTAATCATAGATAATATATACTATTTTTTTTATTATTACTTTTTTTATTTCAAAAGCAAAGAAAACGAGCAGCACAAGAATAAACAAAACAAAAGGAAATCGCCTTTCTGATTTATTT
>JAFIDM010006943.1:29639241-29685082 GCA_023159025.1 Thereuonema tuberculata
GGGGGGCCACTGCCCGATTGGCGGTGGCCTTCACCAAAGGGATCTCTCCTTTCTGATTCTTTTATCGGGGAGGGCGAGGTTTGGGCTGAAGAGTGCGCAGAAGCACGAAACAGCTGTTCCCAATTCCCTCCCCATAAAATAAATCAGAAAGGCGATTTCCTTTTGTTTTGTTTATTCTTGTGCTGCTCGTTTTCTTTGCTTTTAAAAAATTTCACAGCACGTTAAATGTTATGTTTTTTTATTTCAGTTTAATGTTTCCTTTATAAAATAACCATGCAGAATATCTAAATCCAACTTTAAATTCATTTTTCGATCTCCAGAATGTATGTAGTTTGTTTTCAGATGATATTGGTGAGGTGAATGATAGCAGTCTTGTCTGGATGGATGCATAATTTTTTAGAATGTTGTGAGCATGATAACTCAAAAAATATCGCACAAGTCAACATCATACTTGATATTTATTTTAAAAAGTGCAGTCTTTTTGTCTAGTCTTGATTAGATTATTGTATGTCTTCGATGTTATTATACTCCCATTATATTGATCATTTTACCGACTTTTAGAAATACTGTTTCTAAAATTACCTCGATAATAATCCATCATTCTACATCAACATCCATATATAAAAACTCAGTTTTATATTGTCTACCCTTGAGAAAGTTGATGTCTTAAGTTCTTAATATGCATTATCATAACCTAAAAGCTATTGGTTAATGTATTACTAGCCTCTGATATTCAGAATCTCTTTTGTTATTTTTTTTTTCCATTACGCGCACTTTATTTTCACGAAGTAATTTAAAATACTGCCACTACGATTCGCATTTCTACGAAATTATAAAATTGATACAGATGAGTGTTGAGTGCGCATTAGGTTAACAAATATTTGCATTTTCAGCAAAACTTCAATTTTACTTTAGCTGAAATCGACATTAACATACATATCTGTTATAAAACATAAATGTTCATTTACTATAAAAACCTACATTTACAGGAGCTGCTAATAAGACGACTGTTCAATTCATATGCTTGCATGATTAATTGAAAGACGTTCAATAAGAAGATCTGAAAGAACAACATTTAGGCTATACATATTTATGAAATACAGAAAATGAAAGGTTTGTTTTTCTCCTTGTAGCTATAGGGTATCAATTTGCTCATATAGATGTCATTGGGTGTCAGACGGAAACACTGAATCAAAATATTGAAAGAAAAAAAAAAAAACTGTGGCCTACCACTGAATAATTCAGCTTTTTTTTTTTTTCTTTTAACGCGTATGGCTTCGACCGATCTTAAAATATACTTCATTTTAGAAACGCTGTAAAGCAAGGAGATAGCAGCTGTTATATTAGATCACCTTGACAGCAGCAATCGGTTAAGGCGCAAGGGATTTGAAATGACCTTGTTCAGAACCCAGAGGATGAAAGGATTATAGCTTTTACTCTGTATCAAAAACTTTCTCATTCATTCAAAAAGGAATAGTACTTCGCTTAGAGAAAGGTGAGTTGTTTGTTCCATCTCTTCTGAATACCAAAAAAAAAAAAAAAAAAACTGAACCAAGAAGAAAGTAAACATTTTAACCCAAAATTTTCTTTCTTTTTTATTTCTTAAAATTAATAGGGGGGTGGGAAGTACACTATTAAAAATAAATAAATAAAATACAGTAGAGCGTCGATAATCCGGACGTCAAAAATCCGGACCGTCGATAATCCGGATTCAATTCCGGTGAAAAAAAAGTTCAAAAATCAATAACAGATTTTTTTAGGAGTTCTGACAATGTATAAACATGTATATTCTTTCATTAAAATACATTGTAAGTTCACATTAATTAATGGTTTTATTTATCTGTTCCAATATGTATTAACCACTAAATTGAATTATTAACCGTTTTAGCAAGTTTTCTTTTTGTTATGAATTCAAACAACCTTTTTGGGTTCTTTTCGATAATCCGGACAGGGTAGGGTCACAATTAATCCGGATTAGCGACGCTCTACTGTATAACTAAATGAAATATTTACAGTGGAATTTTTCGATGAATTCTATCTACCTAAATTTACATTAACTAATATTTCAAACTAGAAAATATTTTTTTCAGTACAGGTATGGATTTCAGTAGTTCATCTTTTACCCTAAGAAAAACAAGTCGAATTCGAAGTGAAAGTTTTTATTTAAAGCTTTCATTTTATTTTTTTCTGATATTTACTCTGCTTTTAATATTCACGTTTGCCCTTTCAGGTTTAAAGATGTGTAAAAGTCGATCATCCAAAATTACTCAGAAAATTATTTCTTAATTCGATGTTATTATGCAATTATCTAAAGACATTCAATTGTATTTTCTTCGGTTTTGTTACGGTATTCAAATCATTCTAGAACTTGTTTTGGACCAATTGAGCATCTGTTTATACGAATGAATTTCTCTATTGACTACGTAATGTGTGGAAATATTGGCTATTGGGATGTTTTAAACGAGAATTATTTTGTTTGCTGAAAACAGTACCGTAATAATTGTCTCTTTGAAATTATATATCGGAACTAATAAAACGGGAAGGCTCTGTTGTCCTAAAAATCTACACTGTCTTGTCAAAATTTCATGAACATCTCATCCCAATTTTTTTTTTTTTTTTTTATAATAATACTTTGATTTTATTACATATGACGTATGCTATTACTTACATTTCTAAAAACCGTCCATGTAACTTATGATCAAATTACTCAAAAATTTAGCGCTCTCTGAATTAGAGATTCTTCATGAATGATAAGTAAGGTTTGTCTTGGAAGCAGTGCTTCTCTGAATATATCGTATCATACAGAAGTTCTTTATCTGTTACATTTGTCAGACACTTTGTTTAACAATTGCGTTGATGAAAAAATATTAAGTAAAAGAAAAACAAAAAACAAATAGTGATGCATAAGATTTGTATAAACGCAGTGATTTCAATATTAGATCATCATGATCTTATATATGTGTGAGTGCCAGCATATATCTTGACTGGTAATTAACGAGAAATGTGTGCCCATTAAGTCGAATAAATATCTATGGAATTGTCGCTGTTTTTACGACTTTAATAACAAAAACACTGTTATTTTTTTGGTGTATGCTTGCAATTCAAATGGCACAGTTTCACTTCAGTAATAAAATTGTAAATTAAAAAAAAAAATAACTGATAATTGTCCACTATAAAAAAAATGAGATTATTGTATTCCTTAATGATCCCTTGAATACCTTAATTCAAATTTACATTTTTCAATTTCCTTTGACCATTTATGACATGTCGTAGTTAATGACGTGATACCATTAGTGTACCGAAGCAGTTACAGATAAAAAAAAAAAAAAAAAGTCCAATATGGGGTGGTGTTCTATGAGGGAAACCTTGTTTTTCCTTTTTTAATTTAGTAATGAAGACGTATTCCTCCGGGCCTTGTGCCATCGGTCCGGTTGCATCATGGCTTCCCTCCTTTGGCGCTCGATGGTTGCACAATTTCAGTTAATTTATGTGCATTTTGTCTCGGTCTCTATCTTTAAGCTGACCGTTTTTACATTCAGTTACTGAGAAAATGTATTTGATTACGGTCGGGATTTCAAAGAAGACAACAACGAGGTTTGTTTTTCGAACAATGTTGCTACTCGGTGGAGGGATGGAGAGGGGGAAAAATCATGTATAGGATTTCTTTCTTTTCTTTTCTGTTTTTTTTAATTCTTTTGAACAAAAGCGGTCGTTTACATTTGGAACGTGCTTTGATGTATATTTGATAAATAATGACCTGTCGTTTTTCTGCCTTTCTGTTGCAGATACTGGTTGCTAATATCAACTTCCTAAGATTCAAATATTAATTTTTAAATAGCATTGCAGCCAGGCTCTATGCCATTAAACTCTTCTCTTCTTTAGCTAAAGGACTGAAATTTTATTGATACGATAATTCTTTTGAGAAAATGAATCAAATAAAGATGAAGACATTTGAAGTTGTTGGCGCTTTCAATGTAGCAATTTATATATTTATTTATATAGAATAGCATTGGTGATCAAATAATCTTATTAACTCTATATTGTAATTCAGTAAGGCGTGATTTAAGTAAAATCTATTTTTATCCATAAAATTAATTGGCTGTTGATTAAAAAGTTTAGCAGTTTTGTTACATATGGACACAAAAAAATATTGAGCAATGTTTTTCATTTTTTATAAATTGTTATAATTCTATTTTTCTTACTTCATTTTCGGAGTCATATTTTAACAGGAATTGGATTCACTAATACATAAAATTTTGCAGTTAGAATATTCCATTATGGTTGTATTGTACCTCTTTCAATAAACATTTTTTCTTAGAGAATCAACAATATTTCTGAAATTCTCTTTTTATGACAGTGTATGTTTTTCGTATATTATTTGTTGTTTATCAGAGTATTAAATATTTTTTTAAATACATGAAGAGAAACCCAACAAATTTTGTGATTAGACTTTTTAGGTGAATAAAAGAAAAATCGTTATTTTTATCATTTCAACATTTACTGTTGGATGCTTTACTTTATCGTAATCCGGATATTCTGTTATAGAAAAATGTAACAAAGAAATGTCGACTTTAGGGAGTTTTAAGAAAGAAATTTCTTAATTTAATCATTTCTTTCATTTTTTGTAAACAATGCAAAAAAAAAAAATTAAGGATTTATTATGTATTGAATATTAATGCTGTATAAAGTGGCATTGTTTTGTATTTCACCTTAATCTTGGATTAATAATTAGAAAATAGCGTGATTAATACTGAAAGGGAAGGGAAAATTGAAATATTTTATGAAAAGGATTTTTAATACAGAGTTTTCGCTGCTGGGGATTTTCATATGGGTAGCCTTGCAAGGTCATTATATCCATCTCCTCCCCTGACCGATGTTCCCCGTCAGTGCTTCTCTGGAGAGCAAAGCCAAGCCGATCATTATGCGCCGAAGAGCCGACTGACACTCTGTGGAGAGCGGTGGAGTGGGATAGCACGAAGGCGTTGAGCGACATTCACTTCCTGGCCGTATTTGGAGGAACCGGCTGCCGAGCGGGACGCTCAGCAGAGAGTGGGTTGCCTTCTGCTGTGGTTTTGTTTTGTTTCTTAGTCTATTATTTTTTCCCGTGTGTGTGTTTTTTTTTTTTTTAATTTATGATTAGACAAAGCGGACCTTGAACGAAAGCCCTGTTGCATTTGGGCGGGTCACTACAGGGCTTCACCACGCGCGCCTCGGCATCCCTGGCCATTAGAGCGCTGCTTTCGCGGGACCCGCCCGAGACTCTAAAACTGGGCAAGCCTACAGCAAAGTGAAAAAGTCGCGCAACCCAGCATTCCGTGCTGCTGCGAAAGCCTCGCTCTCTCCCGGACCCGCGCCTGTAAAACTAAACCTGGCTCGCCTCGCCTTATATGGATCTCCGTCATTTTTAGCAACATGTGTCGTCGGGACTGCGGCTGCTGCCGGCAAACCACGCGGGAGTGAATGCTCGGCAGCGCCAGTGCAAACGAAAGCGTGTGTGTTGTGTGCATATCTCTTATGTCTACAGGAAGATTGCTTCTCGCTAGAAAGCGGGCAACGGTGTGGATTCAAAGGTTGTTTTAATCTCGAAGCGGACATCCGTCCTTTGTGTCTATTCATTAGGAAGTAGAAGTGTGAATGGTGAAACTTAGGAATTTGCTGACAGTCACAATTCGGTGGATGTTTGTTCCTGTCTCAAGGATTAATGCGAAGAAATTGTGTTCGTGTGTGTCGGAAGCTGATTATCTGATCTATTTTTTCTGTTGGAAGTGTTTTAGCAGATGGATGTAAATTAGTGATTCTTTCCTAAGGATACGTCGAAAAAGACTGATGTTGTTGTGGAACCATTATTATTACATCATTGAAAAGTGAGTCTTCGGTGTGTGCAGTTTTGAATTAATTACTCCAAATCCTCCATCTGTAAATATATTATGAATAATAACTATGCGTCCTGTAAATACATTGTGACGTCGGTGACACTGTATAGATCTTCTATAGTTGACCTACGGCACAGTCGAACCGTCCACAGCGTGGACAACCTCCCTTGTCTGCTTGACCCTCGCACGGCGGGTCACGTAGACTGCTGTGCAGTGCATTACGGCTTTTGTCTGCCGGTGGTTGTACGTCTGAATCCCGTACGACTCCTGGCCGTCCCAGGTCTCGAAGCAGACCTCGAAAGGTTAGTCACCAAGTTTGTGGCCGAGGACAAGGCCCGTCTGGCAGCTAGAAAGGCCGTAGAGCTACCGATGCTCACAGTGCCAACTGCATCGCCGTCTGCCTCTGGGCAAAACTCCCCTGCCTCTCCCCCCGGCACCTTCCCTACATCCCCAACGTCGCACCTAGGCATTGCCTCTTCCCAAGGCAAAGGGACTACTAGAGTGAAAACCCCTGGGAAGAAATCTCCCAATGACGATAGTGCAACGAAATCTCTGGCCAAAAACTCTTTGTACGTGTACGGAAATTCTACACTTCCTGGTGTATCGAAAAATGGACGGGATACCTCAGTTTTAAACGAGGATGTCAGCACTAATACATGGCCAGGATTAAAAAAGACTTCTCAGAAAACCGTAAAGATTCAGGATTTGGACTCCAACAAGTCACCTGATTCACCGACGTCCAATGTAACGAAAGCCAGTGTCACAGACTTTAAACAGATAGTAGTAGGCAATGATCTTGACGGCAAGGCAGCAGACACAAAGAAGACGAAGGTTCAAAAGAAGAACAATAATAAATCAAATGCTTCGAAGACAGAGTTAAAGAGTCCCTTACAGTTGAACGGAAATGACGTAGTTTCGGCCAAGAGCTCTGTCAAGGACAGAGCTGCAGACGAACGTGCAATTCTCCAAGAGGAATTGGATAAAATTTTGAAATTCCAAGAAACATCAGAGGATGTGGAACTGCATGACCCGGTGATACCTCCTCAGCAGATCACAATCCAGGTTGAACGTTCGCCCACTTCCAGTCCAACATTGATTCACGATACCGATGGCATTTCTCCCAAAAGCTCTTCCAAAAGCCCCGTTTTCATCGAGAACCACGTCCTGTCACCAGTGGATTACGCTAAGACTCGCTTCCAGAATTTTCAGAATCTTCAGTCGCAGCAGCCAAAAGGAGAGGAGGCCCATTTTAGGCTGAAAAATGGATCGACACAGCTCGTGACAGAGGCCAAACACAGGTTCGAGAACGGGCAGATTCACAATGCGTACGACAAATGGCGTCCGGAGTGGGTTCCGGGTCAGCATCTCATCGACATGGAGGCCGGCATGGTCCAGGCTGCCGTGGACGCTCTGAAGCGAGACGCCAAGCATCAGCGACTCCGAAAGGCGTCGTCGCCGGAGCCCGCCGGTGCACCTCCAGTCCTCCCCCACCCGAAACTAACTTCGATGCAAAAACAGCATATACGTGAGAGGTCCCTGTCCCCGACAGGGTTCAACACCCATGTGCCTATCCGCCCTTTCCTCACCAAGGGATCGGTGGCTGAAAGGGTCCTCATCTTTGAGAGGTGTCCTACGTCACTGGAACGTGAGCAACAGAAGAATGTGAATGTATCTTTAAAGACCAAACAGCCTCTTGTAAGCACCTGGAGAACGGAAGTACAGTCTAAAACCCAGGTAAGGAAATACCTTCAGTCTTTGAAAGACTAAAAAAAAAAAGTCAGATGTAGGTTCAGTATTTGCTCTTATTTTATTATAATTATTTTTTTTTATTTATTGTTGTTTTTCTCAAAATTTACAGGTTGCATATGAAATCGAAATGGATTTAATGATTTCGTTTTTTTTTTTTCCTTCGTCTTTTGCTTGAGGTTTCTTTTTAATAAATTGTATTTCATATGTTCTTAAAAATCTAATCGTTTTAAAGAATATAAGTAAAATTTAGCTTAAAATACCTTTCACGCATTTCTTTGGTTATCTTGAATTAAATAAAATAGATAACAACAGTAATTAACATATCGCTTAAGCATTCTGAAACATTTCATTATATTTTGTTAATAAAAAAAACTAATTAATTTTAAAAAACCAAAGTAGTTGAATCCTTATGAACGTTCATGATATAAAATAAAACGAGAAAATATGAAATAAAAAGTGGGATTTTTTGATGTGTTGGTTTACGGGTTGTCACTATGCCGAAACGCGCACCATACTTTGAGAAACGCTGACTTAGTGGGAAGAAAAAAAACTTTAACAAGTAAAAACAGATCGAAAGGAAGTGTTAAGTCGTTTAACGGGCATTAACCCTCGTGGTAAATAAAATTCCGAATTATAAAAAGCCAGAGAAACTTTGAAGTTGAACTAAAGGAACAAAAAGACAAAGTAGATAGAGTAACAGTGCCACAGACAAAAACAACAGATAAATACCAAGAATGTGATTGAGCAGAGTAAGGCTCTGGACGAATTAACCCATTTTCACATACATAACGATTCCTTTAGTTCTTCATATCCCTTTTTTGATAGAATTAATATTAATGTTTAACATTCGTTTTAGAAATAAACTATATGTAAGATACAAAAGAAAGCGAGTCTTGGATTCTAACCTTCCTTTCCATTGATCCCAGACAATCAATTTCCAGAAATTTCATTGGTAGTCTTTCTTTTTTTTTTCCACAACACAGTAAATGCAGAATGGAAATGATAGAATGTGACATTAAAATGTCACTGGTTGTGGGTTCTTCAGGCAGAGCTGCAACAACAAACGCCAGAAAGGTTAAGAGTTTTATCAGGACTGCTCATAAATGCTCCCTTTTGTAATTAATTCTTACTTTGTACGATCCTCAAATAGCTTAAGATCATTAAATTTAAATTTTATAGTTTCATAGGAAAGAATGTAAGTGGACGTTCTTGATGTAGTATGTCTAATCGGGCAATTATAGCTGAGACGTTTGTGATTAAGCCTTTTTATTTATTTTTTTTATTAACTTTTTTGATTTTTTTTTTAATGATGGACGAGTATTGGGCGTAGAAGAAGTGGGCTAAGCGATGATCTCATTTCACAGTAAAATAAAAAAAATAAGCAGAATTGAAAGAAATAAAAGGGTAGTTGACTGATTTGGTGTTATTAAACTTCCATTTCCTTTCCATTTATTTTTTTTCCTTAAAATATTTACTCTTATATTAATATATTTAATTTCATTTTCTTTTCAATGGAAGTTTAAAAACATCATAATGCACTGTTTTTCCAAACGCCATTTACTTTATCAAGGAGGGAAGTTCTTTCTCTTTTTTTTTCCAAAACCTTGTCGTAACTGCATACAATAAATGGATAAAAATCTGTGCAGAGAATGTGATATATTAAAAAAGCAAGAATAATGAAAAACTCAGCAGGGAAGCTCACTGATAATTTGAAGATAGAAATATAAAAAGGGGAACTTAAAGAAAGCACATTAACGGTGCTGTTTTCGTTGACGATTCAGACTGAATCTGTTAGTTTTGTATCGATACAGTAATAGTTAAAATGTTAGGGACATAGACTCTATGAGTATTCTTTACCATGGATGTTTCATTTGGGTATTCAGTGTGAGCTAGGTAGATGTGCTTCAATACGGTATTATTGTTGTTGTTTCTCCAGTATGGAAAAAGAAGAAAAAAACAATTAAAAAAAGAGAATGTTTTTATGCCTTTTTGGTTCCTTTCTAAAAGACTGCATCTTCATTTCGATAGGCATTTCTGTTAATTTTTAATCATAAAAGGTTAAAAGCGTCTTATTTTTGAGGAAATCCTGACATTTTGATGATAAAAGCAATGGGTAGCCAATAGTGGCGTGTGTCTTTATCTGTTACGAATTGACCTCTACAGAGAAGAGGGTCTGACTTATTTATTTATTTTATTGTAGTGGTGAAACCGATTTTAAAATCATTTTGATTAATACAAAGTATTAAAGGAAATGGTTATGATAGACAGAAAGGAATTACAAACTCACTATTTGTTCTCGTTTTATTTCAGGTTTGCTTATAACTCTTTGAGGTGCAAAATAAATGATAGTTAACAATTTCGTAATTATGTATTACTACATTTTGTTAAAAGAGTTTCGCACTCAATAAGAAAACGAGCCTTTATAGGTTATTATCAAGGACAACGAACTTCGGTTCAAATCATCCTACACAGTTTAGTTTATTAATATTAAAAAAAGATAAAAAGTTATGTTATTCAGTTCGGATCATTCATAATTGCTACTCAGTTAGCTTTTACTTTTTTTATTATGAACCATTAACCAAATGAGTCATAAGGCTGATATTGGTTATTAGGTACTTTGAAATAATAATATAATTTTGTTTCAGAATAAATTAAAACAAGATTCTTATTTTAGTTTCAGCTGAATAATACATTTAATCAAAAGTCATTGCAAAGGATTTAATTGCACTTTATAATTATAGATTTTGCAAATTCATCATTTCAAGTGCCCTTTCTATTTATCTTAATATTGCTATTTACGTATCACTTGAATACTAAGCACAGCAGCAAGGAAATTAAATTTTAAAGTTTTCAGAAACATTTTAACAGTTATTTATTTAGAGTATTGTTAATATCTTTAAATGTATCCAATATGTTAAGAGCAGTGCAGTCAAAATGATTAAAAGGAAATTTAAAATAACAGGTCATTATTTGTTATTATTAGTTATTATAATTATTTTTCATTTAGAGACCTCGAAGTTTTATTAACTCTAACGATGTAAGGAGGGAGACTGCTTTTGGGAGATTACCATAACAGTGTTGCTTAACAAAATTAAGTCTACCATGTTATTAAGAGAGCCAGCAACAGTTGCGAGAAATTTGAAGTTGGCAGTGTGGACAATTTCTGAAAGCTCTCGTTGATTCAAAACACTTGAAAAATCCATTTAGTGAAATTTTTACTTCATTTCCCACTAAACGTTGACTATAGTTTTGTCGTAAGATCAAAAGAGATGTAGTTGCCAAAACGGAAAGTACCCTACGAAAACTTCTTAAGAAGGTTGTTATTGTAGAAAAGATAGTTATTCTACTTTGTAATAAAGACTGTTTTCATTAGTTCATGAAGGAAAACGTGTTTACTCTTTTTCTGTATTGAAGCCTGAAATGTGATAAAATTTTCAATAGCAGTTCCAGCAGCAGCAGGGATCAGGTCCACGTAATGTTTATTAGAGAATCCCAAAGATTATCATCATTTACAAAGCCGTTAATAGATTAGCATAAATTTGAAAGTTGTACAAATCTGCGAAGGTCGATAACTATGGAAGAGTGGTGTTGTCCTAATGGAATGTATTTCAGTAAACGAACTTCATTTGTTAGAATATCCTGACAACAACAAGCGATAGCATCTTGAAAGTAAAAATCTCCGAGCGCTTACAGCAACAAATTGCACAATGTGTATTTTGCGAAAGAGGAGAAAGAGAGCGGGAGAGAGCTATTCATGTTCATCCTCCGTTACACCATGTGCTTTTCTTTATCGCGTGCCATTGAAGCTGACAAAAAGCGCACTCGATCCGCTGTGATAGTGGGTTATTGACATCACCCGCGGCACAGTGAAAACATTAGATTTCGCGTTAAGTTCTTAATCTAGAATGGAAAATCTCAAGACATTTCTTAATCTTGAATAGAAAATCGCGGCCTATTTAGAAGATATCAATTCCTCCAAGTTTGCATCTTCAAAAATTATTACAAGACTCTCAAGATTGTCCACTGGGAAGTGTCGTATTTTGGCAGAATTGCAATTTATGGAAAGACTATAAAAAGCAATCATGCACCAGTTGCGTAATTTTCAACTTTTTATTGAATAAAACGATATACACAGACATGAAAAGGAAGCGTCACGTCAAATATATTCTTTTGATATACTTTCAGGTATATTGTTCGATGGTGTTTTATTTCCAATAGAAAAATAAAGTGGCATTAAAATGAGCTTAACGTTGTTGAAATAAAAAGTGTCTAGTTAGGCCATTTGTGGTGTTAATTTGGGTATTTGTGGAGGAGATGCTTCTGCAGTTTCAGCAGTCCGAGGTCACAAAAGCACTAAAAATGGATGTTTACAGTGTAAGTTGGGTAATTGCGCAAAACTTAAATAGCTGATCTATAGAGATCATTTCATAAATAGAAATTCATAAGCAGTCGTTTACGTATTTCGTTTAACCTTTTTTTTAATTGATTTTTCCTTTATTAAGACTATACGGAATATTGAGAGGCATGACTTTTTTTTCTTCATTTGAAAGCTTAGTATTATTCAAGATCCATTAAAGAAACTTTTAAATGTATTTTTTATAGTTATTTCTTCGCTGCTCATGATCAAATTTGTGGTCATCAAATCGAAATTAATTTGATAATTTTTTTTTAGTTCTTTTTGTACTTTGTTTGCGCTTTATAAGGTTTTTGCCAAAAATAGAAAAATGTATTCTTATATTCTGGTAGGAATAACTTAAGGGAGATCTTGATGTAGTATTGGAAAAGTTTTCTGGATTTCTAATGAAGAAATAATAATAATAAGTGACGAAGATGATCTTTCGGAAAACCTGTTCTACATTAATATAATTATTATAACTGTGCAAAATATTCTTACAGAATGTCAAAATAATAATAAATAGAATAACATGACCATATTTCCAAATAATAAAAATTTATGAGACGTACTGTACATATCTATTCATATTGTATATAGGGAAGTCATCCATATTGAAAAATATCTTCAAATAATAATTTATAAAGTTAGAGAGCCCTCTATTATTATTATTATTTCGTAAAAGTTATTGTTACTATTATTATTATTATTATTATTATTATTATTATTATTATTATTATTATTATTATTATTATTTTGATATCAATTTAGAGAGTTCCCTGCCGTCAGTTAATTTCTAATTTGCGTATTGCTGAAGTGGCAAAAAAAAGTATGCGATTAATATTTTTTTTAATTATAATTTGTGAGATTTGAGCGCTTTGAATTTCATGTTTATAGGTAATAAAAATAAAAAAAAAAGGAGAAGGACTAGAACTTTTCTTTAACCTACATGCTCTCATTCTGTCTTTGAGTTCCGTACTTAAAAGAAATTGGAAGAGGGAGAAGATGAAACACGAGATGCATAGGGGTCCGCACAAGACATCGTCCCCTCCATTTCCGTTCTCAATGACACTTAGCAGGGGGCTTATCGCGGGATCTTATCACGATAAATCGTTGAAATTTTTCGATCTCGTTCATTTCGGAAAATTAGAGGTTTTCTCAAAGTAAAGGGTGAATCAGAGGTTGTTGAGTTTTATATTTTAATTATGGCTTGAGCCATAAAAAAAAAAAAAGCGTTATATTTATGTATTTTCTGTTTCTTTATTCTCTGCACAGAATTTTTCAACTAAAATTTCCATTTCAGAAAAGCACTGAGCTGAATCGACATGACAAAAAAAAAAAAGAAATGAAGTATTCTCCAGCATTTTTATAGTAATTGATATAGTAAATCTTACATATTACGTACATTTATGGGAATCTTCTGCAAGGTGAAAGAAGAGATGCTGGTAGACAAATTTCCAATAGAATAAGAACCCATATTGTGCATCAAAGAAAAGTAATGAAAGGATTATCTTCATACAGTGGAACTTGGATAATTTGAACGTCTTTAATTCGAAATCGTGGTTAATTCGAAGATTTCTCTTGGTCCCTTGAATTTCTTATTAAATCAATGTTAAAAAATCGTGGATAATTCGAAGTTCAACTTCCTTAATTCGAAGTTTTTTATAAAAAATTTCGAACCATAACGACTGTTCGGCGTTTCATCGTTAAGAAATTCGACACGTGATAACTGAAATCCCTTCCCGTTACCGTTCGGCGCGTGACGCCATTCGACACTTGACGCTTCAGACGCCATTAGAGCTTCCTGCTGTCAGTGTCACAATGTCTTTCAGTAAACCACGCGTGTACAAGAATTTAACGTTCGCTGAAAAGGTCGCCGACATTCGCGAGGTGGAAAAGGGTGTGAAGAAGAAATGCCAAATCGCCAACGAGTATGGGATAGCGCCGAATTTCGTCGGTGCATTGAAGGACAAACCAACGTAAGTGAAGCTGTTTTCCGTTCACTAAACATGCTTGATGATTTTGCTAACCTTAAGCGACTGAATTCTACAAAACAATCAGACATTGCACAATTTTTTGAAAAACTATAATATTCTGTATTGAATATAATATGTACTGTAGCTTACATAATATAAATCTTATTTTGTTTACGTATAGTGTTTCATACCATGATCTTTCTGAATAACTATTTACTTATTGACAGAATAATCTTTTCAAGCATTCAGTGGACCTGAAATTAAAGTTAAAAGATGTAACTTGTTTAATTCGAAGTTTTGTAGTGGTCCCTTCAGCTTCGAATTATCCAAGTTGCACTGTATCAAAATTATAATTAATATATATATTTTTCCATGCTAAATATCATCGAAAACGGAAATGAAGGGGGTGTCATACAGCTGCATTCAATCCGTATGCATTGCATGAAACAAAAATGATCGATCAACTTAATAACGTGAGAAAGACATCATGAACACGGCTATCATTCAACAAATGATAAATAGTTAAATCTGAACACTTAATGAAATTGCGTGATATGGGATCATGAATAATTGGAGAAATATTGAAGTTTTGATTGTAATATTTTTGTCTAATTCGATTTTATAATCTATGAAGAATATTCAAAATAAATCTTTCCGTGAGAGTTCAAGGTTTTGACTTTCCAATGCTTTCCTGTGGTGATGTTTTTTGCTATTGAAGACTTATAAGGATCCACACGAAGAAATTTTTAATTGTTACAAAGGACAAATAGGTTCAAATCCATAAATATGCACGCCAAATTTAAAGACGACCCAGTTGCTTGAATCTAGGGTTATTGGGGGGACACTCGGTCATACTAATCGTGTGAGAACCAACCTTTCCTTAGAAGTAGACTAACAAGATGAAATGATCGAGTGTAGTGTATCTTGTGACTTGCAGTGAAAGCTTGCTTGCATTGGCTTTTCTGTTCTTAAATCTGGTTGCATTATCGTTGCATTACAGTTTCTAAATATTAGCCAAGTATCTCCAGAATTTCAGGTTTTATTCTGCTACATGTGTCCTATTATTTTGAAACAATCATTTAGAATTTGTGCTGTGTTTACAAACAATAAGAATCCTACATTCTGACCTGCTAGCATCTGCCATTCTTTTTAAGCTGGTTTTTCATTTCCTAATTTCAAATTACAAATAATAATAATAATAAATAAATCGAAAATTTTAAATTACTTTATTTCAGTTTAAAAACGGCAGAAAGTAGCAAATTCAGAAATTTTCATCAGATTCTTAGTTACAAAACTATCAGCATATAGTTTAAGAAAGATTTGTGTAAAAAATTCAGCAAAAATCCTACAGGATTTACATTACTATGAAACGTAAATAAGTAAACGTAAAAAATGTAAATATTGTCTTTTGTCTTCAGGAATGATAATATTTATCTGCATTCGAATACTTGGTTGATCAGGTATTCACTTCATTTTAACGTGGAACCTATTAAACTAAGTTATTTCAAGAAACATGTAGATTATAGTTCACAGTACGAAATTTTCTCATTTCTCACTGTTGCAATAGCTTGTTTACAGCTACACGTCGCATCAGACAAGTATAATTCAAAGTTAATCTTTATTTGCTTAAGTGGAAAGATTCATGCTAGAAAAACCAAACTGTTACGAGAATTTACTGTTTATTTTCTTTTCATGCACGTCTTTACATGTTAATTAAGATATTATAAACTATTATTTGATGATGGTTTCTGTTATATTACGTCCGGAAGGTAATCATTTCTCAGATTTTTATATTTTATGCTAATTTACGTTTTCAGACGGCCATGCACTCAAGAAATAAGGCCTCCATTTGGATTAAAATATTGCTGATATCCCACTTGAGCTTTTAATTTCATGCTTTCATTAATTGAATGTCTCCAGACAGTTAAGTAAGTAAATAAACAAACAAACAAACAAAAATGCTATTAAAAAAAAAAATAGAAATGTTATTGATGTGTAGAGTTATTGTGGTTTTGGTTTGGTTGATAACTTTTACTAGGGAATTTTTAATTTTGACGTTGGGTGCTAATTGAAATTGCTAATCGATTACATCAAGCATTTTAATAATGTAGATAGACACGGCCCTTCCCTTCAGTTTCACGAAGATACAACCATGTGTTCTTGGCTCCAACTGGCTGCTGTATAATTGCGATCGATATTGTCCAAGGGAGAGTACTTCAGTTCGCGACCTCACGGGGAAGAAGAAAAAAAAATGAGGTCATCGATTGACCAGTGATTGGTTCGTTGGGTGATTTATGAGCTCGTGGCTCTTCGTAATTCTGTTTCTGATGAATAAACTGGAAGGTGGACTGGCATTGTCCTGGAGGTCGTCTATTGTTAGAAGATGCAATTAAGAGAGACTAGGGTAATACGATATTAAAACACTCAGGCGATTGATAAATGGCAAGTCAGTTATTCAGAATTGGATTTGATATCGGTTAACAGTCGTCTTTCTCTATTACTTGGTAAATTTATTCAGTGATTTTGAAATGGAATATTAACAGTTCATGCCAATTTTCTTCTAATAAAAACCCCATGGTTCAATCTCATTTAAATATTAAGTTTCAATATTTGATGCTATTTCGTGCTGCAGTAGCATTTATTTTGGTGGTTTGGACGAATAGTCTTTGCTTAAACGGACTTGTTTTTTTTAATGAGTGAGTTTATTTCTTGATCTTGGAATAGAACTTAAGTAAAATTTGCACCGAGACAAGCTTAATTGGAAATGGCGAAGCAAAGCTATCCTTAAACGTTGCCCTCACTTAGAATACAATTCAACATAATCAATCATTTTTCTCGAACGATTATGCCTATACCATAATAGCAGCGATTATGTATCTACTCCTTACATTTTTTTATACTACTATTTAACAAATAATAAAATATTACATCATATAGCACCTACTACTAGTTACATAATACATAAAGTATTATGTAACTCTTACATAGAGTTATTTTATTAAGCTATATTATATCTCAGCTTTTGAAATGTATACATTACAGTATCAAGGTATAGGCCGACACATCGTTCTTGATGATCCCGAATTTTCGCGATTTCACGTGATTGACGCGAGAATAGTCTCTATCCATGTCTTCTCACAAAATGGCGAAAAGCATTGCTATTCAAAACAGCGCTCAAAAAATTATATTGCAAGTTGAAGATTATTTTCGTAGAGAATTAATAAATGGAGGACCTCTCATTCCTTTAGAAAGAGTTCAAGACAGAGTAGCTGCAGCGACAGGTAGCAATTTCCTAGTGACAGACATTCAAAATTCTACATTCCTTGAAACCTGCTGAAGAGGCTAATGGCCAAATCTCGTAATTTTCGAAAATCTCGCGCAAACGTGATCATCAAGAACGATGTGTCGGCCTATAATTTCTATTTAAAAAAAAAAGAACATTTCATATGCTTAGATTTTAAAAACTTCACGAAATTTAAAAAAAAAAAAAAAAAAAAAAACATAATTATTACTTTATTTACAGCAAAACGTTTTTTGTTACTGTATTATTCTGGAAAGATGCTTAATAATGTTTTTTCGTAATGTCAACTTGTGGATTTTTTTACCTAGTAGAAATGCCGACCTCTAACTCAATGAAATTTTAAAAATAGTATGCTTTAGTGATCTTTTTTATTTATTTTACTTATTTTTTTATTTATTTATTTTATTTATAGAAAATCGCTTTTGAAGAATTTTGACATTTCTTCATTTTTCAAAAAGAAACCGTGAATCCAATTTTTGAGGATTTTTGTTTAGTTCCTTTACTCTGTGGCACAGAATGTTGGAAATGATGATTGCGCTGAAAATCAGAACGTAAACGAATTCTTCGCCCCATCAAGTGCTTGATAAGAAAAATAAGTTCAGTTGACCACAAAGAAGCAGTCTGTTTCAGAAAGTCTTTAAAACTAATTATAGGCTTGTGTTTTATTTTTATCATTAAAGTTGTCTTTATTTTTCAAATAAATCAAGAAAAAAATATTTGTTTAAAAAGTTCGATAATCTAGAAAGACGATGTGAATCTAATACTGTGAATGGCACAGTTCTAAAAAAAAAATTCTTTTCTATCTTTAAGTGTATATTTTACCAGGACAGGCTTAATAGCTTGATCTTTATATATCTCTGATTATTTTATTGAGTCGTCATATCTGAAGAACTTTTGTTTACTTGTAGCCTGTTCTGTAGATGTTGACTGACATCCTAATTATAATCCGCAGACTTTAATTTTTGCATATTTTTTTTTTAGCTGTTTCGTTTATTAATGGGATTAATCCAACTATACGTGAGATTCGTTTTAATTAGTAATCACTGTAAGAAATCCCATGATTTGACTTCCGCGACTGGGGTGTGGGAAGTAAGTAAGACGATACAAGCCCTCATCGTAATGAAATCGTGGTGCAAAAAAGTGTTTTAATGTCTAACTTCAAGGACAGGTTTTATGAATTTAATAACTATTCCTTTCTCACGAAAAGGGCAAAAAAGAAAGGAATGGAGTTTGGATTGGCGTTTCCTTGGAATTCTCTTCCTCTTCGCAACAGCTGTTGCTGCTGTGGATTTCTTTTTTTTATTACTATTATTATTTTTCCCTATCTTAGGAGAGGATACATTTGACCGAGGGATGACCAAAATCGGAGCCTCGATCGATTGGCGTTATACGAGAGTGGGAGGTTTGTTTACATGTCGATCACCTCGTCACAAGACTGTGTAGGGGTGCATGGCAGGTGTGGGCGTCTCCCTTGGTCGCTATTCCTATTTAGGAATTAATGGTCCCAGCTGTTCGAATTATCCTCAAAGACCATCCTTTTTTTTTTTTTTTCTGACGCAGCTCACTTACATTTTTTGTTAAGTGATTTGAAGCTGTTTTTATGAAGCCTCGCGAATTAAAAATGATATATATTTGCTTCATATTGTCGAAGGGAGAGATAGCTTATCCTTATTGGAAAGGAGCGATGAAACCAAATGATTCACGGTTTAGATGTTTACAATCAAAAAAGTGTTATTCCAGTTCTTTTTTCAGCACTCACTGTAACAAGAACCTTGTTTTATCAATCATACATTCTGATTGATTTGATATTATAATACTCAGATGAAGTTGTCTTTTTTTATCTAAAATAATAATAAAAATAAATTCTGAAATCTTTATACAAATATTTTTCAATAACTTATTTATTTTAATGTTCAGGTGTTGAATAGCTTTTCTTGTTCTTTTTTTTTTCTTTAAGCTTCCCTTTTAAAAGTCTTGCAACATCTTATTTCGTTGCAACAGAATTTGTGAAATTATAAATTATTCTCGTATCTGAAACCTAATTTTGAAACCTTATCGTACGTGTGAGATGCTCTCAGTTAATTTTACAATTTCCTCTAGTTTAGAAATTTACTTTGATGTTTTTTGCTTTAACTCGCTTCAGAACTCTTGCAGTGTTGGTGATAATCAGGTAAAATCAAGGCAAACTGGATACGATCCTTCCTCGTAGCAACAGTAGCAAAAAAACAACAACAATAACTGCGGCACAAGATTGGTTGCTTGCTAGTCCCTTGCAAGAGTTTTGAATGGAAGTTGGCAATACATACTTCTTTTATTGTCAAAAAAGATAAGCTTAAAAAAAAAAAAAAAAAAAATCTGGGGCAGAATACGTTGACAACCATTGGCTATCACTGTAACGAAACACTTGATAACTGTATCCACATGAAAAATTAACGCCAGTTTTTCTCACGATTCCATCTTCATGGACGTAAACCAAACCAAATAGGATTCACAAGTTAAGCAAAAAGTATTAAATTTAGAATTAGAGAAGTTATGGTTTCAGTTCAGAATACGTTGACGTCTGGGCACCTTAAGCACGTCTTGAGCAGCTCGAATGACGAAGTCGCGAGAAATCTCGGTCTCGTTTCTGTTAACTTATGTTTGCATCTGTGAAGTGGAGAATCATTAGAAAAATTTCCGTCAGATTTTTTTTCACGTGGATACAGTTAACAAGCATTTTATTATGGTGCAGTTCACAAGTTGTCAACGTATTCTCAAGTTGTGTCAAGTCTTGTAAAGCAATTGCAGTTTGCACTTAGATGATAATATCTTTTAATTGCTATCTTTTCTTTTGAGAAAAATCACTACAGTATATATACCACCTGCTAACAGATGTATATATGAGCCGTTGATTTTGAAAGGGGGGGCAAGTCCATATTAAGTTATTGTTGGATAATTAATGGTTAGGGTTTGAACAAACAATTAATATCATTAACCAAAATAAATTACTAGTAAAAAATTTACACTGTTATTTATAGATATGATTGTGAATTGATTAAAAACAATTTGATTCATTAGAAATTTTAAGTTTTTTTCTAATGAAAATTAGCTGTAACCCTTTTTTTTTTTAACAAAATGGACTTGCCCCACTTTCAAAATCAACGGCTCATATATCATGAGATGTGACAGGAAGGTGTTCCTGGGGTCCATCTTGACCGATTTTACACAAAATGCCTATATATAAAACTCAATATTACAGGACGTAATCATTAAAAATAGGATGAAAGAAAAGATGTATTTCGCTTACTTATTGACTTGTTTATTGTTTTACTGAAAAGGTTATGAAAAGTATTGTAATTGAGGACAATTGTTAAAGTTAGCACAGATGTAAAAATTTATGAAAGGTAAAAAAAAAGGAAATTTATGAAATTACTACAGTTTGTGAAAGATACAAATTATCATGGATTTAGCAATGGGTCTGATGAGGGTTTATCAACGGTGCCTTTTCATTTTTTCTTATCCCAAGAAAGTCTCATAATTTATTGAGTTTTTTTAATATAGATATTTTGGGTTAAATCCACGCTGGACCTCCTGGAAAAATATGTATAGGGAAAAAAAAACAACTTGATATTATTTATTTCTCTTTTAGAAGTAATTTTTGTTTAAACATAGAAAATAGATTTGGTTAATATTAATTAAACAACATCAGTATTTGTTTTTTTGTTTTGTTTGTAAGTTAATCTTAAAAATTAAGATTAATTTTGCATATGTTTTATTCAGATCTGAGATGATCTCTATAATTTTAATTTGTTAATTACAGACTTACTGAAACGTTGATCGTGAGATAATCATAAAATAAGTAATTTATTCCCTCTTAATGAAGTGGCTGATTATTTCTGGCAGAGATGAAACTGTTTTTTTTTCTGTTCACTTAATAAACAGAATCTCCTACTAGTGATCGTTTAATTTTCTTTTTCATTAAGTGCTTGTGTGAAAGTAAATGTTGGTAGTCCTTTAATTCGAAGCGTTATTCCGTTAAGGAAGATATTTGCTAAATACAAAAATTGATGGTTGTGGCCACTTAATAGTGTTAATGACCTCAATACGTTGGACGCGGAACTAAATCCTCTGAATAATGATTGTTATTAGGATGAAAGTTATGTGCTGCGGGAGAGAGTGATCAAATTCACTTTGATTGTTATTCGTAACTAAAGATTTTAAGAAAAAAGATTTGTTTTTTTTTTTTGTTTGTTTTTTGTTTGTTTTTTTATTCTTCTTTACGCGGGAGTATTATTATTTTTTCTTTTTTCCAGTTCGTTCGATTTAAGTAATCATAAAGAACTACGAAGAGATAAATAATAAATTAGGTCAATTTATTTCCGTGGGAATATAAAAGAGGAATTGAATTAAAACTTGATCCAAGCAACAGATTTTAAAAATCTTGTGAATTTCCAAGAATTTTATAATATTCGTTTATTGGAAACCAGTTTTCTTAGAGGTATGTAGATTTTCGATAACGTTTTTCATACGAATATCCTGCGTGTCTCCCATTCTGTGAATAATTCCACCAGCACACAAAAATAATAAAGCCTTAAACAAAGCATGAGTTAATAAATGGAAAAAATGCCAACAGTCTATATCCCATTGACAAGACAAATATTATTAGACCTAACTGTCTTAAAGTTGATAGAGCAATAATCTTTTTCAAATCATATTCAAAATTTGCATCTAAACCAGCTATAAACATAGTAAAAACAGAAATAAGAAACAAAATATTCCTAGCCACTTCTACCTCGATAAATATAGTGTCAAAACGAATCAATAAATAAACCGCAGCTGTTACTTAAGTTGAAGAATGAGACCAAAACTCTTGGTAATTCATTTTTTCTTTCATTTTATTTCTAAAAGAATGAAATTAGATGATATTCCAATTTTCCTTCTTCCAATTTCCTTTAGACGGGGTCAATGTTGATGGAATTTGAATTACCTGTAGAAAAAGAGTTGGGTCACAACAAACAAAAGGTTAAAAAAAAATTCTAGGAAGATATATTTAGCTTCGAATGCTATATTTTTAGCATTAATTCATTGCTTACACTAAACAAGTAGTAACTTGAAAAGCTTCGCAACATGACATATGTTTTGAAGGATTATCTCTTTATGAATGCAAGTGTATGATTCCCTGTTGTTTAGCTATCCCATTGGATTGATGGTCTTCGTACTGCAATGAATTTACAATGGGAGTCTTCATTGTTCGACCACCAAAGTTGAATTAGTTCAGTTGTAAGAAGGCAGTTCCAAATCTGTCGATTGACACAAGTATCTTACTGTGAACGAAGTGTGATTACTTCCGTCTTTACTTTTGCATCGGTCGCCCTTGAAGATTCCAAAATAGAAAATAGTTGGACGAGTTTCGATCAGATTAATTCTCATTGCGCACTGACGATATTAGCAAAATGGTTTTGGAACCATTTTAAAGATTAGCATCACTAAGATCTAAGTAGTTTGTTCCGACAGTTGCTGTCTTTGAGTTTTCTTTATGCGAACGGCTCGAAAGTAATTAAGAGACTAATTCACGCATTTCTCTCTAACGTTTTAATGTTTTTATTCCCCCTAGAATAGTACATTCATTCAAGCAAGGAAACTTTTTGTGACCTTAGATGGTATAGAACGAAAGAACTTCTTTGGTATCAAAGAACACTAGTCTGTTATGTCATTTATCAGAAAACTAAATTTGACTTTACAGATATCCATTATTTGTATGATGTTTATTCATTCTATTTCATTTCACCCACCCACCCCCAGAACTTAACAAAAAAATTGAATCGTTTTCAAAGGTAGATTCGAATAATGATTAGGTATAGTTGTGTGTATTTTTTTTGTTATGATAACATTTCGCAGTTTTGTCCCGTTACTCATCTAACATGTGAAGGGTCGTCCATTACTAACGACACAGTAACTTTTTTCTTGGTACACTGCATTCATAAAAAAGTAAAAATGTCTCCTCAATTTTCCCTAATCTTTCCCTTGGAAAAGTTAATCCTTTAAATATTGAGTTTATGCTTTCGTTAATCTCTTTTATTGGGTTGGCCTAAAAGTTCGTTCGGTTTTTTTATGTAAAAATAAAAGAGACATTTTTCTTTGTCACCAATACTTTTATTGAACAACGTCTTCAACGGTTTGTTCCACTATCTTCTGCCATCTTTCAGGCAACTTCGTAATTCCATCTCCCCACAACTTTTTATCTTTTTGAGCAAAAAAATGTTCCAGCTGCCTTTGGTGTCTTCCAGGGAATTGAATGTTTTCCAGTAAGAGAATTTTGTAAAGACCGAAATAAATGAAAATCCGAAGGTGCAATATCTGGTGAATAGGGCGGATGAATCAGAACTTCCCAGCCAAGCTGTAACAGTTTCTGTCTGGTCATCAAAGAAAATGCGGTCTTGCATGTTTATTTTCTTTCATCTTCAATATTAAATTGGCGACACAAAATTCACTGATTTTGATCAGTTTTTGTTTTAAATGCAGGCTGATATGGCAGATGTCACAATACAATCTAACAAAATGGCGTCGAATGACGTTAAAGACACCTAAGCGCTACTAGAGCCAACTTACGTAAAACAACGAACAAACTTTTTGACCAACCCAATATAATGGAAACATTTATATATTTAATAAAGCAAACTTTAAGTGAATTAGGTGCTCATTGAGATAGAGGACGCATACTATATAAATTCAATAGAAAATATATGTCATTTCTTTCTTTTTAAGCATCTGGTGTTTTTTCTACACTTATCAAAGATTTTCACTTGTAAATATCGTAAAATACGAAATTCCATGAAAATCGAAAATTAGGAAAGTGAGTATTTTGCTTTTAAAAAAGGCAGGGGGGGAAATATTTTGAAGGGCCCTTAATTTATACCTGAATATAAACATTGCTTGGTACGAAATTTCACAGAAAAATCAGTCCCTCGGTAGTCGAATTGCTTCAATTATAGAAACAAACACAAGCATAATTGTAATACTCGCTATACGCTTTGTAACAGTAACTTATATCGATTAAGGTTAGCAGTAATGATTTTATTTTAATTCTATTTAAAATTTCCATTTATTGCACTTTAATCCTCAGTATACTCCCAAACTACAAATAAGTGAGCTTTTGTTTTTAACCAATGAAGATAGAATTGTACATTGCCAGAAGTAGTAGTAAAAATGTAAAATCGAATCACGTGAGACGATTGGCCTAATTCAGTATATGTGATTCATTGAGATTCTGAAGGATAACGTTGGCAGCCGGATTATATTAACAAGTTCTTGTTTGCTTTGATTTCAATGAAGGGGAGGAAAAGAAAAAAGTTAATTTTAGTTGTGTTGTAGGAGGGAGGTAACTTTCTCGTCTTGGTGGGTCCAGTCTGTCGCGTTTTCCTTTTTTTTTTTTCAGATGAAACGTTACACGCTAGAGTAATACATTATCGTCGCCATTGTTTATTGTTCTTAGTTGAATACAGCAAGTTCTAAACAAGAACATAAGACATCCACTGATACAGAAAGTAAAGCGGAATTTTATTACAGGAATCTAATTTATTGTTTTCCTCCGAAGGCTGTTTTCATACTGGTTTTCTAGAGATCAAAGAGCTGAAATAATAAAAATGAATCCCTTAACATTTCATCATCTTGTTTTGTTTTTTTCTTAAGTCATGAAAACGACAGAAACAAATTTGTGCCCAGGAATTTGGAATGGGAGGGTTTGGATGTCCTCGCTGTTCAACCAAAAAAATGTTTTTTCCTTTTTCCCGATGGAGAGGAGAGAATGTTTCCAAATAAAACAAATGGTTTTCCATTCCAAAGAGAGAAAAAAAAAGGGGAGGAAATACGGGATTTCTCAGATGCATTGGGGGAGGGGATTGAATAATTTCCAAGTGCCATGTAAAGCAGTTACGGAATTTCCGGTCAGAAGGCGATAAAGCTGTCATTCATCCACAAATTGACCTTGAATGATTGGGAATCATTTGTCTAGGAATTACCTCTCAAAGACAAGAGTTGATTTTGAAGTTTTGTAGCCTGTAACCTATTTGCTTGAACATCATCAAACGACTGGTTTGGATGGAGACGTGTTTCACTGAAAAATCCTATGACTGACATAAAAGGAGCTGAGCCATTTCATTCGCTTCACTCGTTAGATATTCAAATTTAAACAAACATGAGTTATTGCTGAGAGTAAAGTTATTTCCTGTAAAAAATACAATACTTCGGTATTTTGTTTAAGATTTCCATAGAAATTTAACAAAAATGTAAAGAAACGCCAAATTTATTTACTTAAAATGCCGTAATATATTTTTTAAAAAATTAAAGAAAAAAGGCATTAAAATTCAGTAATTTGAATAAAGAATTAGGATCGTGAATTGAACGTGAATTGAATTGATCGTGAATTCTTGTTTTGTATTATTTTTGGATTCTGTAGTTTGGGAAAAGGAGAAAGATTCTCTTTTCCTAAGAATTTTGTTTATAGTATGAATAAGTCTTTGAAATAAATAAGACGAAATATCGCCAAGAAGATAAGATGTTACAGTAATTTAATAAGAAGTTTTTAAACGACAAACTGTTTTAATATCGCGGAAGAAAACCTTTCACACAGCGAAAGTTGGTTGCTGAAATGATGATCCTTTCATTCTGTTCCCCTTTAAAGAATTTTACATAGTATATACATTGTCAGAGTTAGTAGTTATATTCAAAGTAATTCAAGTTACGCTTTATTATGATTCGATTCTAAAGTATTTGATTCTGTATTAAAAGACTTCTTCAAATACTTTCTCTGATTACTTACTGGGCTTCAGTCAGTGTAAGAAAGATATCGATGTTACGAAGACGGAAACATTTTGATGTCTTCCTGAGAACTCTTGAAACATTTATAGAGAACTTCATCTGTATTTCAAGCGTTTATTTTTAGAGTTCATGGGAAGCAAAACATTGTCCTTGGTATTCCAGTGGGGAACGGCGTTCCTTGTTTAGTAAGAAAGATAAGACTCGCTATTCATCCCGTTACGCATTTATAGTGAGGGTGTTTTTGTTTTGTTTTTGTTAAAAAGAAAGTTTGTTTTTACTGCTGCTGCTGATGATTTTTTTTTATTAACTTGAAGTTTATTTATTGCTATTGATATCAAATCGCTGATATAAGAATCAAAGTCATTACATTTTTCTGATTTGATTATGCTAGCACGAGATCAGGAAATAATTATAAAAATTGTTATAGGTCATCTCTCTTAGAGTGGGCCTACCATGTATGGTTACTTCGACGAGCAATTATTTCTGGTGTTTCAAGTGGCTGGATTATTTGGTTGTTGAATCTTAGATCACGTGAGTGGTTACAGACCTATAAAATTCAAATCTAGAATAATTTGAAATAAATAAATGCCTCATTATGTTAGATTAACATTGTTAATCTGTTTTTCAGTTATTGAAGTAGCTGCTGGCTCCTGTATACCTTGTTTGGTTTATTTTACACATGGCTACTATTCATCTGTAGTTAAGTAGCATAGTATCGATGTCTATTGTCAGATTACTTAACTGACGATATTCTTCGTAATCCCAGGGAACTTAAAAAACTTCAAGAATACGGAGAAAACGGTATCTGCTAAAAAATGCAATGTGTTGTTTTTCTTCCTTTCATTGAAAAGTTACTTCGCATTTATTTACCTATAGATGTTTTCGGGTGATCTGCCTTATGCTGACACTGGAAGACCGACATTTTTTACTCTTCAGTATTTTTATTTGGAAGACTCAGGATGGAACAGACGGACGGATATTTGTAATAGGAAACGGGAAACAATTTGTCTTATGATGGTCTTCATTCTCCTTCTAGTGGAGAAAGGACAATTTTCAGATTTCACTTAAGGCTCACAGATGTTTTGTCGCGATGTTACAACAACGTCCAAAGGTTTTACAAATGGTCTCAGAATGATTTCTTAATTGTAGAGAAATTAAAGCCTAAAGTCTAACAGATGGATTTTGACGATCTCGTATTTTCGTGATTTCACGTAATTTACGCGAGAATAGCCTCTATCCATGTCTTCTCACAAAATATTGAAATCACATATTGAAAATATTGAAAATATTGAAAATACATACGGGGAAATGCATGAGACTTTTACTACATTTTAATATAGTTTTCATAAATTGAAAACATTCAATAAACAAACAATAAATTCATTAGGTAGCAATTTCCTAGAGCCAGACATTGAAAAAACGAAATTTCTTTGAGAAATTCTGAAGAGGCTAATGGCCAAATCTCGTGTTTTCCATAATTATCATGCAAACGTGATTATCAACATCCATCTGTTAGACATTAATTATATTTATAGTTCAGTTTTACTGTGAAAATCCAGAAATTTAATGTGCTCCATTCCTTTTATGAACTCGAAAGGATGGAGGCTAGAATAGGTCGGAAACTGAAGCGGATAATATCGTAAGGTTTCCAAATACCAAAATATATAAATAATTGAGATGTGAACATATTTAGCTTTGTATAAAGAATGACATGTAATATCTTAGTAAATGGAAATCGGGGTTTTTGTAAGGTAATTAGGTTTGACTAATAATAAAGCTCACTGTGATACGAGGCTGAAATTTTAAAATGGAGAGCTGCAATTGCAGTATTTTCTGAATGTCTTCAGCGTTATATAAGGACGTCTCCTCCTACTGCCCTTCAATCTAATATTCGCTGAAGGAGATTAACAAACAAAACTTGAGGCCTAATTGACTGTAGTGACCCAATCATCGTTATTGGTGTCTTATCTAAAGAATGTATTATTTTTAGAGTTCATTGCCTGCAGGCGAGATTCACTGACGGAAAATTTGTAATGTTTGGCTTCCGCAACTGTTGTTTGGAATTGTTTCAAATAGTTCGTTGGCAAAAAGAAACCTGCTATCGCGTGTAAGAGGGTATGAAGAGGGAATTACCTTATTTGTTCCTATGGTTTCGGTTTTGTTGTTCCTTTTTTTTCTTTTTTTCCCTCTATACAGAAATGCCAAAATGTATAGTTTGAAATGCATGGGATTATAACTTTAATATTCGTACTTCTAATTGCGAAGATTATTTACGAAATACGTACTTAAATGGTTTTTAAGATAAAGCTTGTTAATACCTGACAGGCGAAAAACGTTTCATTTTCTTAGACCAGTGGTTTCCGCAGTCTACATCCCTTTAGTTTTCAAATTATCAATGTATTTTCGAAATTCTTAAAAGGGTCTGATCGTGAAATGGATCAGATATTCAATGTTAGATGTGTCTGAACAATAGTGGAAAAGATAGTATTACACATTTACTTAAAATGTAATGTGCAGTACGGGGAGGAAAAAAGTAGTTCATTTGTTCATAGTACTCAGTATATTGGAAAAATGAATGACTTATTAATAAAGTAATAAATACAGACCTTGTGTTCACAGAACATCGTGAAGCAGCATGTTCCGCGTTTATTGGAGGTCATGTCAGGCCATGTAACCTCTGAACCTCCAGACCTGCCCTACGGAGATATGTGATTTGGAACTTCTTACGAAATGGTCATATGCATGCAAGACACGCACAGTTTTTTTCAAGAGTTTTAGTCTTGTTCGATGTAGAGGAATGGCGAAAATCCTACTTCATACAAATATATCCCACTGTCACATTATCATCTAACAGTTTCTTTGCAGTTAGGTTCGCAACCTGAAAACACATTTTTATTTAGAAATGATAGTAGGGTAATCTTCTAGAAATGTGTAATGTTGCATTTATCAGTGGCACATTTAGGATAAATTTTATGCAGGACGACGACAATAGCTAAAGGGTATAAAGGTATATGTTATTACAGACACTACTTAAAATTGTTAATCACTACTTAGTCTCTTCAGTATTCTTTGTCAGCCTTCGCCCTGTTAATTACTGGTACTTGTAATGTTGATTCAGTGTTTTACCTAAGTAAGCATCAGAGGTAAAGTCTCGTATCAGGCTACGTTCTTTACATATCACAAAATAACAGATTTCAAAGGGAAGGACAGCTTTTATGAAATTTAATCGTTGTTTCATTGACGTAATGAGTAAACTTTTTTTTTTTTTAATTTAAGAAAATAATACTTAAATATCCATTTTAAACCAATATGAAAAATTATCATTAAAAATATAAACTAATTAAAAAAATTCTATTTTTAAGGTTGGTCTCGTTACTATTTATTTAAGTAATTGCCTTGCTTTGAAAATTCTCGCGAAGGAGAAACAGGTTCTTTGGTAGTAATCTGAGAAGTTGCGCTTATTTCAGTCTTAAAACTTCTTTTTTCTGAAGTGAGATCTGAAACATATTTAATCAGCTTTAATGTATCATGCATGTTTCCATTACCTTTCTAAGGCTATTTTGTATTTTTGAAAGTGATCATTTACAATACCATTGATATCACATTCCATTTTTAGTTTATTTTCTGCAGAGATCAGTGCGTATAAACTCGAATTTCCCATCTGATTTTTTTTTTCCATTTCAGTTTAATTATCGTAAGATTAATGATAGGTCATATCATTTTTGAAAAATTAATTAGTGATCCTACACTTTTTCAAGCATTATTTATCAGGTCACAGGTCACTCACTTTTAATTAAAAACCAGTTTTGGCCAATTTGATAGTCATTTACTTTAATACAGTAGCCATTTTCTCACTTGATTACCATATTAACTTAGGGCAAATTAGAGATTTTTTTCTGTTCGGTTCTCAGCCTTGAAGCATCTTGAGTTCTGAAAATCTCTCTTAAGTAACCCGGGGCATATCTGTTTGGAGGTTTCATCTCTCGTTAGCGAAGATACCTCAAAAGATTGCAAGTCTTTCCATGATTTCATTTTTTACTATTGTTGACCTCTCTGGTCCTATATGTACTGAAGTAATAAAAATTACTTCACTACTGTCCTCCAAATGAAAGTTGGCCGGCGGAAGTTTGAACTGCGCAGCCCTTCCGGTAGCTGATCAATTATGTTTTCCTGTCACAATGGACGATGGCGTCTGTTTTCACTGAGAAAGACATGTTGATAACGCCAAATTAAAACTTCTCTCGACTATTTAGCGTTATTTCAATACCAGTTGCTAACAATAAGTATTTATATAAATAAATAAATAAATATATATTATTTATAAATACAATGCTCTTTTGCAAAGTAACAAGCGATTACCGTCATGGCGGCGTCTTGTCATAAAATCAGACGGAAGTGCCTGACCAGACTAATCGATCATACATGCGCAGATCTCACAAAAACAGGGCGGCCATCTCTCATTTGGAGGACAATACAGTGTTCACGCCGAGAGTTGAAACTCCCAGAATGCAACGCAGATTATAGATTTTCCTTTCCTGGCCGTTCGCTAACATTCAAATAGAAGAGAAGCGACCTCTTCTTTTTGTATGTTAGCGAACGGCCAGGAAAGGAAAAATCTATAATCTGCGTTGCATTCTGGGAGCTTCAACTCTCGGCGTGAGCGCACTGTAGTCACTTTCACTTTTTAGGTCGCTCACCCGTACTGCCATTTTTCGGTAAAGGAAAAAAAAAAGTGAATTGTGAATTAACTTGGTAGTAACTACGAAATGAAAGATCATGGAGATTATCAACAAAAGTTCAGAATCATGATTAAGATTCATCATCTCTTAGTAGAACCAGAAATTTGATGTCGTTTTTGATTTTGCAAAATTAAGTCTTTGAGGAGAATTTCTTAGGATTGTGAACATTTCTCGGATATTTGCATTAAAGAGATATAGAGATAACCCGAGGAAGCAAATTTCCAGCATGAAATTTACATCCAGCCTCGCAACAAAGAATGGGCAACGTGCCCAGAACCGCAGAGAGATCGGTATTTGGATGAAAAAGCTTCACGTAGCTTTTAAGAGAAACCTCAATAAACAATGTGAAAGTTAACTTTCCATAGAGAGAGGAGGCGCAAGCGACATGTTCTGGCCACATACGTTGATATTGGACTGTTTATCTTACCACATTTATGGAATATAGATGAAAGTGCTCATAATTAAGCCATTTAGAGCTCTTTTAGTCATGTCGTACGTCCGATGAGAATAAAAAGGTTTTCGGAGGGATATTTCTAAGATTAACGCTGTTTTTTGTACGATTCCTTTCCTTTCAGATTACATAAATAAGTCCAAATATTCGTCCTGTGATAACCTTCAGTAGTTCGTCGTATACATTGTATACTTTTATACATGTGGTGTAATCTTTCAAATCCATGAATTAGTTACGGTCCATTTTCGGTATTCCTTCGGAAGAAGGATCGACCGCACCTAATTCCACTTATATTACCAAATTCTGGGCGTGTATCTCCTGCATGAGATTTTGAGATATAATTAAAGAGCTTTTAAACTTTGATAAAATTCACGATTACTGAAATGAGAATATTCGACGCCATTTTGTTTTTAATAATATTTTCCGATAATAGAGCTTCTATTTGGCTTTGAAGGTCTTGAGGTTCAGTTTTTATTTTGTCACCAGTACTTCTTATTTCTTCGTTGTCTCTTTATTTAAATCCGTCTTGTCAAGGCTGTGCAGAGTCAATTGGTACGGAAGCCCTTGGAGAATGATCGCATTGGAAATTCAATCCTTAGGGCAGAGTTACACGCACGGAAAAAAGATATCTTGTTTAATTTACTTGTTGAGAGAAGCCCTGTGTTTAAAGCAAGCATCATTCCACTTAAAGTGAATGAAAAATTAAAGAAAACATACTCTGTTCACGACGCTTTCTTAGAAGTTCTATTCTAAACCTTCAAATTAGCATTTTTTTTTTTTTTCTTTTAAGATTTATAGTAATATTAGGTTTGTGATGAAAGTATAGTCAGGTTTTGAATCTGTCTTAAGACGTAATTTAAAAAAAAAAAAAAAGTCAAATGTAAAAAAGAAGTGAAATTTATTCCAAAATTCTTCTCAGAGAAATGTGACGAGAATAGATTTTTAATGGTTCAAGCTATCATGATTACTTGTTATAAAAATTTTTAAAAAAAACTCATTTTTTGAATATCAAATGAAGTCGAAATCAATTTTAAATTTATTGAATGTATTAAATGTACATTCAAACAAGAAACGGATTAAAATCATAATCAAAGCAACCTTTTCCGTAAGGTGGCAATATTAGCCCGAAATATCAGTATTTCCTGTAATAAATTTTCGGACGTGTAACTTATCCGATTACCTGATATATACCTAATCAAATTCATAAAAAATCTCAAAAATATTGGAGAAAGATTACCTCATTTATTTTTTTTGTAAACTAATAATGCCACCAAAAGAAAGAGGCTAAACTGATTGTGGTTTTAATATTTAGATATTAATTATACCCTCAGTTAAAACAGTAAATTTCGATATTGGATTTACAAATGTTTGTAATACAGGCGGTCCCCTAGTTACGGACGACCCGACTTACGGCGTTCTGCACTTACGAACGGCCTCTCAAGGCTACCATAAGAGTAAGAAAAATAATTAAATTAAAAATTCGGGAACTAGTTTCTTTTCCTAATTAATTAATTATCTCTTATCTATTATCTAAGCTTTTTGTATGAGTTTTGTTTTTATGTTCTGTTTATTTGAATTAAAAGAAAGAGATCCTGTAATTTATTATTACAGTGCAGGGATATTGTTATTATTATTACTACCATGTATGCACTGTTCATCAGGGATCCGAGTTACAGACAAATCCAACTTAAAGACGTTCTCAGGAACGTATCTCATCCGTAACTCGGGGACCGCTAACCATAAAAAGTCACCATGATGATATGAAGTGGTAGCAAACTGAAAGACAGTGTAGCTTTTTTCATGAAACTTTCCTATAAAGAAAATTATTTGGTTACAGCTTAAAAAACAAACAAAAGAATACTAGATGAATTTAGGACCTCAGAATTGCAATCGGATAATTTATAAAGTATCAAGGGCAGGTTTTTTTTTACCTTGATTGGATTAATGTTTTGTAGAATTTTGTATATTATTTGCACAGTCATTTTGAAAGAAAAATGCTGTTTTGTGTATATATGTATATATACCGGTATAGTTTTATATATGCATTGTATACATACATACTAAGTTTTGATTTTGGGATGCTAAAAAGAAAATATATGAGTTAATGTGGACCTGTAATTACAATTTATCCCCTCTTAAGCCGTCCTATGAATTTTGCTGTTATTATTTCTTATTTCTGTGTGTATTTTCTTTCATTTTTCATGCCTCCATAAGGATGGACAATTGGAACAAATTGCTGAAAGCTCTTTTCTGCCAAACAAAATCCATTCATAGAAAATATTCTTTGACTACAAACAAAACTTTAAAACTTTGTTTAATACAAATTATTCCAGTGCTTCTCTATTTTTAAATTGTCAGTTTTTAAGTAAAGAGAAGGATTACTCACAAAATGAGTGTTGATACAGTTTTTTTTTTTTGAAATATCGAGATGTTAGCGTTTGTTAATCTTGACTTCCATAAGAATAAAATAATGGTTTATTTTCCCTAAATTCAGTGACATTTTCAATACAAATAACAAATCTTTCGTCTAGAAAGAGCCAGTGTGTAATGATTCAGATCCTTTAAAACCGGCTATTTGACTACTGAAACTTGAGAAGCTTAAGAGAATGTCATCAACCTGAGCTGATACTCATTTTCTGTTTTCTTATTAACTTTTTTTTTTCACATCATCTAAAAAAAAAAAAAGAAAACGTTACTTTCTAACTGGTGTCAGTTTAACCAGTTCTGTGTTGTTCGATAGTTATCTCAAACCACTTGTCTTTCCTGGATGAAGAACCAATTAATTTCATAGTACAGTCTGATTCATTCACTACCAAAAAAAAAGTAAATAAATAAATAAGCAGATTTGTTTATTTATTTTTTAGTTAAGACAAAGTTTATTTTCATTTTCGAAACTTTTTACGTATGATGTGATATTAAGTTCTCAAATAATTATGTTGTATAATGGTTAAATTGTAATTTTTATTCTTTCTTATTTTCGAATAAAGAAAAAAAAAAACCTTCAAACCAAGAAAGGTTTGAAACAAAAGACAAAAAAAAAATAAAAAATAAAATAATCCTATTATCTCGTTCCTTGGTTGAATAAAACAAAAGAAATATTTCTCGATTTCTTTGGAAATGTTACGCTATGCTGCTCTCCAAAGAATCAAATAATTTTCGTTGTGTTTTAAAAAGGTAGGGTGTAGCCTTCGTCTGTATGTTTGTTTCTTTGTATTTTTAATTTTGTTATTTTTCTTGACTATTTTTCATCCAATTTTAAGAAAGCTGTTGGTTGTCCATGTGGGAGTTATTAGGTCAGAATTTCGCTTAAAAACCACTGACTTGTAGTGTTTTGGAAAGAAGCGGACCAAACACTGCTACAGCTACAGGATTACGTTAGCAATTTTTTTTTTAGAATCTTAGTCTGGAAATTAATTTTGAAACGACCATTAGGCTTATAAAACCTAATAGTCCGAATAGGAGTATCGATTGAGATAAGTGCTTGATTTGATATACTAGAAACAAATAACAAACAAAGTAGACGCCACGATTTTAAAAATAATTGCGAAGATTCCACGACTTTTACACAGAACATTTACGCCTGTAGCTCTTAGTAATTAGTAAGAACTAGAGCCTTAAACTTGCTATACAAAAGAAACACGGAAGCTCTTTGACAATGGTTTGTATTACAGAAGCAAAGGTAATTGTCATTGTTCGTAGATCTATTATTGTACATCATTGTTTGGTAGCTAGCAAAGGCTTTCTTTCAATTGGGTCGCCTTTAGTAATAATTGAGTCATGTTGTTGTTCCTGGGTTGACAGGTAAACCTGGACTATAATGCTGTAGGAAAGTCTGGAAAAGGAAAAAAAAATATACATAAATAAATTAAATTAAGTCATTAAGTCTATAATTAGACTAATCATATTAGGCGTATATTTTCATGTATCTGTATATTGAATGTGTTTTAAATTGAATGCTCGAGTGCAAAAGTTACAACATTTGTTAAAACGGAAATTTTTCACATGCTGCTACATCTCGTCTTTCTTACAAGTCATAAAAAGCATTCTTACCGAAATGCAGTTCATTGACAGTATCTTTATGGCATATCTTTATAGGAAATACAGTATCTTTATAGCATCTTGAACATTTACTATGACGTGTGCGTTCACCACATTGTGGTATTGTACAAGCTACATGCCACCAATAAAGATTCTGTTCGTGTCCATTGTTTCCACTGTAGTCTGGCTTCGTTTCTTTGGATTGGAATAACCCAGCAACCATGCACTTCCGGTCATATGTTTATCTGACCTTTTTTACTTCATTTGGTACCCTCGCAGTTTGTCGCCCTATTTTTAGATTCACCCTGTGTATGTAAACACAAACAAATAAACAAAACGTATCTTCTTCATTATTATAAAGAAATGCTAAAGATTCTGAATACGATTTGTCTGGATTCAAACAAAGCGAAACAGAGGTCTCAGAAATTATACTTGCCCGGTTCTGTTAAGTATTAGGGATGACTGTAGTCGTTCTGTTTCCTTATTAGAAACAACAGAAAAGTTTAAAATCTTAGCCTAGATATCGTAAAGCATTTTGGAATTCAGACGTTTGGTTAAGTTAATTGATTTTGAATTTGTATTAATTGAAGTGAATCCCTTAAATAAAGCCAAAGGAGATATGGTGATAAGAACTAATTGAACTGGCTTAATTTTTTAATTAGATTAACTGAAAGGTTGGTTAGTTCAACTTGGCTGAGCTTAGCAACCTCAAGACTTTGCACAGTGCATATAAAACTTAATTTCGTTTTCTTTTTTTGTTTTTTTAGAAATTTCCTAATGATTTTATGCATGCTATATAACAAGAAGGAAATGTGAGATGCGTATTTAATAAATACTTTTGTTTAACAAGGAAGGAAAAATAATTTTAAAATTCCTGTTCCGAAAAAGAAAAGAAAAATTGGAGAATTTTAAAATTTCTGATAGTCTGTCATTTTGCTAAAGCAGTGACCATCCATTAAAGGCTAATATAAAACAGTTTTTGAAAGGTTTTGTTTCATGAAAACTAGGAAATAATAACAGAGGTCTGCATTTGCTTATTTCGTAAGGTAGGAGTACAATAGATTACATACAAGGCGGTGGATCACAGCTGATGCAACTGTTTTATCTTGTGATGGGACACTTAAGTGGTCTACCTCCGGGCATCTCTTTGTCATCTACAGTTAATTTAAACTGCATTTTATTAAAATAGTAATGTTTCAAGAAAGTGATTTTAAATAAAAACTTAAGACGCTGAGTTTTAAATCTTCTGAAGCGCTTTCAAGGGTTTCTTACGAAAACAGAGTGAGCAAGATTGAGAAAGACTTGATCTTTGAAGGAGAAAAAAAATTGTTCGATTGTTAAGCTAACAACAGATATAAGCTGTTTTTTGTTTTGTTTTTTTCAGTTTTTGAACATCATTTCACAATTCTCTGATTAAGTCTAAGACAGTTGAAGCCATACCTCTTGTATGATATTATATTAGAATAATGAATTACATTGCATTGATATTGTGCTCAGTATATTTCTTAATATACTGTAATTTCCCAAAAGGTATTCTGCTATTGTTTTCTAAGAACAAGCAGCAGCATCTTTTATCTTATTCTAGTTCTATTGATTCACGATTATAGAGTTATTGTAAAAATGGTTGTGAGATATCCTCCCACGCGTATAATCTTGTTTCTGCCTTCTGTAAATCCATCCAACAGCTGTTGGAGATCAGATTTATTGCGTTCCACTCCTCCAATTCTGTCTGCAAAAATATTTATTTAGTTCGTGGATTGCTTTTGTTTTATAATCTGGGCATTCGGCCACAGTCTCTTCCGCGACCGTTCGAAAGCAACTGTATTTCCCGCGCCCTGTCAGTGCCCTTGCACTTCAGTTTCCTGGCGAAAAAAGCATACCAAACATATTCCCACGTAGCTTCAGTTGTGTTCCGAATTACTGTTGTATTACTGAAAATAAATCTTAACGACCTTCTTAAATAGAACATTATCAACCTTTAAAGACTTTTACTAATTCTGATGATCATTTTTTTTTTTAATTTATCTCAATACAAAAGAAATATTCTATTTACGTATCATCGATAACAGCGATGGCTGACAGATGGCGATCGTTGTCATTCTTCTATAGTGATTGTTTGAATGCGACAATCATTCATTTCCAGGGATTATTGGTAAGGACTTAATCGATTTGGAATTTTGATAACTAATAACCACATCCTCGTTAACCACTACCAACTATTACTGTGCTCGATCGATGGCTTTTGGAGGAGAAGCAGTTCCATTTGAAAGGTATGCAAATGGTATATTAGAAGCTGTGGTCGCTTCGCTTCAAAAATTTAAAGATTTAAGCATGTAAAAGTTAAAAAAAAAAAAATCCTCATTAAATTCTTGATAAAAGCTTGATTTAAAGTCTTGATAAAATTCCTTCAATATTTCAGGGAATTTGAAGGAAAAAATAGGATCACAGAGCAAGGAGTCATTAAAACGGTTGACAAATCGATCGGCTTCGATTTTCATCAGGTTATATGAAGGAGTAATTCTTTAAAAGTGGACTATTTACAAGATTTAGAGCAGAACATTCTAAACCGGAAGTCTATTATTTATAGTATTGAATGAAAACATAGTAGCGTTCTCATTCAATACTATATTCCCTGCTGCACTTAGCCTTTTTATCTCCTCATAAAATAATAATAATAATTAAGCTTAGTAGTAGTCTATTATTTCTTAAGAAACAATCGACAAGTCCAATAACAACGAAATCCCAATAATTAAGTGATCATTATCTACTCAAATATGTATTAGTTTATTGAGAAATGTTCCATACAAAAGTCATGAAGAGGGAAGTTGATTCCATCCATTATCTGATGGAATATAAATTTACCAATTTCTAATTCAGTTTGTTAAAAATAAAGCGTTCATAAAAACCAACAATGGACGAGACCAAATTATTCGTAAGTGACATCCTGGAACAGCTGTTTCACGCTCCTTGTTTGGTTTTGTACACCAGTAATTAACTACTAATTTCATTCACCAGCAGTTAGGAAACTGCTATGAATTAGAGAAATGTTTTAAGCAAATAGAGAAGGTATAGCTCAGTTTAATAAAGAATATAAATTAAATATTTTTCCATCGTTGTTTTGAACATATGACAAATACAACGATCGAGACAGAAGCTTTAACAATATTTCAGAATGTGGCTACTATTACAACTAACCAGAATTCATATGTGGTGTTCATATTCCGCAAAGTTAAAATTGATAATTCCCAAAATTTGTTGAATTTTTCCGGCTTTTTTAGCATAATTTTACAAGATCAACTTTCCATAACTGGCAGATTTCTTCGAGCTTCATTATTGAAATCGATTGTGGATTTCAATAGTGACCTTATTTTTTTTTACTGTTTTCAACCCTTACCCTTTGTAGTTTGAAAGAAGGAGAGAATGATTTCCCTAACTATACCAAATAATACCATAATAATGTCATATAAATAACTTACACACAAAAAATCTCCCCCCGTAGCCTTAGTTTAATGGTATTTCTAAATTGTAGTACTTTTTAACATTTCAGAAATCAAAACGGCTAAATCTATACGTGCTTGTTCATTTACGTTCATTCTGATGCTGCTGAGGATGATAGAAAACATTTCAGACACATCGAGAGAGCAATCCATAGAAAAACCCCATCAAATCTACAAACAAGAAAAAATATACACCTGTTGTGGTTGTTCGTGTCGATTCATTTAAAACTCTTGCTTTATTCATCCAGTACCAGTGATAATTAATAAATTAAAAACAATAATAATAATAATTTCTTTTAATATTCACAGATCAGATGAAAAAAATTTCTGAAGGTCTAAATTAATGTAAGATCATGGAATATCACAAGTTTATTAATTGGTTAAGAAAAGTTACAATTTACGAATCTTAATTATTATTACTAAATGGAATTGTTAAAAATGTCAAATGTGCAAAGTAGAGACTAAGCTCAAAATTCCTATAAAATTTTGGCAAAGTAGGTATTTTCTAGGTATTTCCTATTGAATGAAAAGCTTTTACTGAGTTGTATTCTCGAACGCAGTCTTTTATTTTTTTTCTCGTCGCGTGTTTGGTGCTGTAGTACGAGGCATTGCTTGGTTCGTAAACGCACTGACGCCCAAGAGAGGCGTCGTCAGCAGAATTTCTCAGCAGCTGTTTGGATTCGGGCTGCTGCCAACTCCCTCCCTCGCGGAGGCCCCTTGTGCCGGACGATACACGGACGTTCGTCACCGGAAAAAACACAGCAGTACACCCGCAGGAACATTCTCGGGGGTCCTTCCGCCCCTAGATCTATCACTAGAAACATGTGGCAGCGTCACTGTCAGGGTCGATCAGTTAGCACGGCAATTTTGACCATGAAAAATTGCACGGGACAAAAAAAAAAGACGTTTACATTCTCTTCTTCCTTTTCATTCCTTTTATGAACGAATCAAATTTAACAAGATATTCGGTTGCGGTGTTTTCTTGGAGTTTTTTTTTAAAAAAGGAAGGGAAAAAAAACTAAACTAGTTTTAGAAACTTATTCTAATTTCATAAAAAAAAAAAATTGTAATATGTTAAATACTTTTTACCCTTTATCTGTTGGCATTATTTATTAATAAAGTAAATTAGATAGGATGTTCTTTTATTTTTATATTTTAAAATCCTAAAATTGGTTTTCGTATTCTGCACCTTTTTTTTACCATTGTTTAAAAATTCTAATTTTTTTTTAACATGTTTTTGTTTGTTTCTGTTTTTTAATGAAGTAAAATTTTAGAGCATTGAAATTAAGATATAATCTGTGAGTTCTTATGTATTTCCTTTATTAAAAAAGGATAAGAACTATAGGTTTACTCATCGATTGGTATCTTTTACTGGCATCTGGTTTCAGATTTGCTATTAATCTGTTTGGCAGTGCGTGTGTTAGTGTGCTTCCAAATGAAGATTATGTCTTTTTAACCTGGAAACCAGTTCAATAAATTTTTAGCCTATTTTTCGCAGAAAATTTAGACTCACCAGTTTCTATGTCGTGCAGAAATCTTACATTTCTCTCCTATCTTATAATTTCTGAATCAATGAATAGATGGATCTTCCTGAAGCGTAAATACATGTATTTAGAAGCATTCATATTTGGAAATGTATCCGCCTGAATCGCTAGGGAGAAATTTGTCGTGACAAAACTACTCATAGGAGAGCATTTAGAAGTGAAACAGTTATTTATTCAGTGACAAGAAGCAATGAATTTCTATTGATGTTTTAAAATTGTATCTAATATGTATGTACTGCTCGTTTTCGAAAGCCAGAAACGCTACTCGCGGATGATTCTATTCCGCACAGGGTTGATATGCTGAGATGGGCACTTTCCTAAGACATGTTGACTGGATCTGGAACTTTCATCCCCCCCTCTCCGCCCCCACAAAAAAACAAAAAAAAAACAATAATTTTCCATAAGTCTTTCCCGAAAAGCGCAAATAGAAGGCATCTACTAGTAAACTAACACTGATAAAAAGTAAACATCCCCTCTTTATTTCTCCTCACCCTTATTTTGATGTAATCGAAGGAGACCTGACGCATGCACAAAACCGCTGAAGGTTCTCGTAAACAAAAACGAACAGTAATTGCTTTGAAACACCTTTTTTTCTGAGTGAATTTGGAAGGTTTTTGGGAAGTCTGATCCAGTCTCCATTTGTTATTCAGTTTTATTTCTTTCGAAAGCGATCAGTCTAGCGATCTGGATTATCTGACAATGTAAGATCCCTCTGAGACTGCTGATACCATCTGACAGTGAAGATCTGTCGAAAGTGCTGTTGCCAGATTCAGCTTCTCCACAACAGTTTCCTATCACTCCGTTCATTCTGTTTCTCGTCTGTTTTCTTTTTTCCCCTTCTCTCCATTTTATTCGTAAATAGTAAATTATCAAAATAAACAAATAAACACCTAATTTGAATTGTCTACTCAAAAAGTTCAAAAATCGCCATTTGATCGTCGTTTTATTCACCTTCATCAGTCAACGATGGTTAATTTTCAGATTTACTTCATAACATAAGTTGACACGAGATTTGTCTTTTTAAAAAAAAAACAAAAAAAAAAACAACACGATTATAGCCTTCTGCAGGGAATACAGCAGCTGTCCTTTCTTAAGTTTATTAGCAGTAATTTGAGCCAATTTATTTAATTATGCTGCTTCTGAAGATGGTATAACAATCACGGGTAACCTGTATGATAAACAACGACAGGGAGTTCATTAAGTGAATTTTATTGGACTGTTTAGAGATTGTAAAAATGCAATAAGTCTTTCGTTCCTATAGGATAATTAATAAGTGAAATGGCGATTTTTATTTCTTAGTTAGCCGGTAATTTTGCCGCCTCGTTATTTACTTTCTCCCTTCCCCAGCAGTAATATGACTACAGTTTCAAAAAAAGAAAAGCAATTGAGTATCATTAAACAGGTTATATTGAGCCATGTATTTTCTTATGCCATGTTACGTTGATATACTTGAATATATGATTTTCTTTCATTTCCTTTCATATTAAGTCTTCTTCTTATAACAAGAGTTTATCGTGTTTCACATTATTCCGTCATCTCAAAAAAAAAAAGAAAGAAAGAAAGAATCTGGAGCATTTATAAACGTTCAAATATATCTCGCCGTTATATTTAAATTTGTCAAAACAATCCCAAGACACGCTTCTTGGCATCCGTGGTTAGCCAATTAAATCATAAAAAATCACGTAAATGCTTTATTTTATATTTACTTACTTACTAATTTTTTTTTTTCCAATTTCGTTTCCTTTAAAGTTTATGTAAATTTTAAGCTAACATCGAGAGGCTGTCTTTCCTTAATTTTAATTTAATAAATAAATATTTCAGACAAAAGGTTACTGATTCTATAAGAATCTTTCAATTTAGCAAATTTCAAAGTTTTTTTTTTCTGCAGTTTCGAATTAGATAACATATGTAAACAAAATACATTGGCATCTCTCTGCCATATCTTTAATTTTTGAAGATCTAACTATATGCCAAGTTTCAAGAAGATCCGTAAACAGGTTTAAAAGTTATTGGCGAGGCGAGGGGGACACATACATACAGACATACGATTAAGTTATAAGCCTTCCTTTCTTCCGGAAAATATGCTGAAAAGGGAAATATTATCATTATGCTTGAGTCATTGGAAACATCTTGAGAATGAGCATTGTTACATGAATTTTAACTTGAATGATCTACATTCCATAGCATTGAAAGGCCAGTGATATAGCAGTAGAATCTCTCATCAATGAATTTACATGTATTTTGAGGGGAATGTCTGTAGTTTAAAAATGGGGTTTTACAGTTAAACTCACGCGAGCACATCTAATGTTTAGATTTTCGATAAGTTAAATTCTTTGAATCAAAAATTGTAAATAAATGAAGATATACTTAATTTTAACAAATCCTTATTAGCTTAGATTAAAGAAAAAATAAATCATCTTAAACACTCCAATCGATATTTCGTCTTTAATTCAACATTAAGATTTTTTCATAGGTTTTACATTTCAAATCATAAAAGAGAATAAGCTTTTCAGTTTAGAGAAGGTTTATTCTCTTTTATGATTTGAAATGTAAAACCTATGAAAAAGTCTTGATGTTGAATTAAAGACGAAATATCGGTTGGAGTGTTTAAGATGGTTTATTTTTTAATCTAAGCTTATATTCTAGTGATACAGGAGTATTTGGAAATCCTTATTATTTACTTTTCAAAGAATATTCATATAACAGTAGTTTTAGCTAGACTTGGATAACTTTCAAGTTTTTTTTTAAAATGCATTTTCACATTTACTAGGCACTGCCAAGACATCAGGCTGTGTTGATTCATTTTGGAATTTACTAATCTTGAGGCGGATTTAGTAAAAAACGTGGTTAATAGCTTAAGTGGTTCTTTGTCAGTCTTTGAGATGAAATGGTAGATGGAAAAGAGATGAGATCTGTAAAGCTTTCTAGTGATTTGCAGATTTACCTACAGTTGTACTAAAATATTGGTTAAGTTGCAAACGAGACAAAATGACCAAGTGAACATCAAAACCATGAGGATGTTTTTATAAATTTAACAAATTTACTGTTTGATTCTTAATATTAGAGAAAAATATCTTTCTATAACAATAAAATTAACATAACTGATCTTAAAGGGCTATACGCACTACTCCGTCTTCCGTTATGTTTCTGTAACGTAATAAAAAGTGACGTAATTATGTCTTCAGCGTCACAAGAATGGGGAACAATTACGTGAAATAAAAATCACATTTGACCATATACTTCTATTAATTTATATTCAAAAATTTACCATCCTAAAAATTTCAGTGAATTGTTCCCCATTCTTGTGACCCTGAAGATATAACTACGTCACTTAAGCAATTACGTTACAGAAACATAACGGAAGATGGAGTAGTGCGTACAGCCCTTTAGAAACTAAAAAAAAAAAAATGCAGTAAATTAAATAAACGGTTCTCGCACCCCGGGCCTTAATCTCGGAAATCTGAGACTTGCCTCAGTATGACGTGCGTCATCAACTAGATTAATCCTTGATGATAGGCACAAAGTAAGGACGCCACCAACTCTCCCGGGAGTGGCATCCCAACAAAATCACACAACATTAAAAAAAGCATCGTGGCCAGAACGACCTCAAATTCCTATCTATTTGTCTTCTTTGTGCGCATCTCTTCCTTTTTCCTGATTTCACATGTAATACCTTATTCCTGGCGCAGCTTAGTTTCAGTCGCCCTTTCACCATGAATATAAACAAACCAACTGATTTCTATATCAAGAACTGTTCATCAATGACTGATCCAAGTTGATGATCTGCAGAAACCGTGACATAGCTGTTACTAGGACTTAAATTGTAGGCTTACATACAATCTCTCTCACTGAAGTCTTGATGAATTTCATCTTGTTTTTCTTTATTCTGATTAAACTTCAAATTTTGGCTTTTATTCTTACTTTAATAAGTTATCAAGATATTTGGATGAAATTTGAAACTATTATTCTATTACGTACTTTATTTAATTGAATAATCTAATCTGAGGAAAAACCTTTGTTGAAATGACAATCAAGCAATCAACATTTCAATCAAGTTTTGAGCTAGCAATGTTGGTATTAATTGTATCCAAGAAAGGAAGCAATCAAGTATTCTGGTTGAAGAGATTTTTTTTTTCTGGTTGGAGAGGCAAACTCCCCCCCCCCCCCCAAAAAAAAAAAAAAATCCGGTAAATGGATTCGACTTTTTTTTTTTTAAATGGCAGAGTTTTTTATAACCCCCACCCTCACTCCATTCTAAATTCCTGGGCACGGTCTCAAAAGCAGATTCGAAATGCGATGTTGCCAACAAAATTATCCAAGACAAAGAAGATTTTATTACACTGTTGTAATGTTTTAATAGTAAATCTACAACGAAGAAGCCTGTTATAATGTTTTAGTGTAATAAAACTTCGTTGTTAAATAAAACATTCCAATGAAGAAGACTATTGTAACGTCTTAATTTTACGGTTTGCACTTTATCTTTTTCTTTGAATTTTTCCCGTCTATGGAAGCTTACATTTAGGTTTTTAACGACTTCAAACTATTTTGGCATTTTAAAAAAAAAAGTGCAGTTTTATTCTTTGTTTACTGCCTGGGAGTTGTAAATGCCTGAAGGTTTAAATATCACCTTCGGGAAAGCGTACCATATGGTAGGTCGGATACCCCTCTCTTTTGACAGAGATAAATGGGGGAATTCATTTCCTCTTATTGGTCCTCATGTTTCTTGTTGTCACATTACAACCCTCTGAATGTGATGCGTAAGGGAGGAGGAAGAAAAACACTAGAGAATGCGAAAATCTGTCATTCGCATTGAAACAATGAGATAACGGAGACAGAGACAGAAGAGTGTTCTCTTCCAGTAAAACTAATAGGATCCTTGTTTCCCGATCTGCCTGCCTGTCGCGTGTGTAGGCTAAATAAAGTTAAACACAAAGGATAGTTAACACTCAATGGGGATGTTTAAGGTCTCTGGGTCGAGGCTGGAAAAGTCACGTGACATAGGTGTGTCACTTCTAAAAACATGCTAAGACTACCAAAGCACCTCTGTATATAAAAGATTTCTCAACTTTAAATATATTGAATTATCGGCATACAATTAAGGAGGCGTATGGAAATAATGTAGATACGTCATTTCTAGATGAAAGGAATAAATATATTTAAAGAGAAATTTGTTCTATTCCTTTCATCTAGAAATAACGTATCTACATTATTTCCATACGCCTCCTTAATTGTATGCCGATTATTCAATATATTTAAAGTTGAGAAATCTTTAATATACAGAGGTTTTTCGGTAATCTTAGCCATGTTTTTAGAAGTGACACACCTACGTCACGTGACTTTTCCAGCCTCGACCCAGAGACCTTAAACATCCCCATTAAAAGTCCTTTGTAAAGAATAGAAGTAACAATTTTTGAAATGTAACTTCAAAATTTTATTTGTCAAATTTCTATTTTTTTTAAATATAAGGTAGTCTATTTATTCTGG
>JAFIDM010006943.1:29705017-29729454 GCA_023159025.1 Thereuonema tuberculata
GGGGGGGGGGGTCCGGCAGAATCTCACCAGGGGGAGGGGGTCCAAATTTTTTAAAAAACACCTCACGTAATTAATGGACGTCCCCAAAGCCTTGGACAGAAAGACCAGTCCATTGTTAAATTTAACTTGGCAAAGTTCATTTGAAACATAGATTGTAAAGTTGGTGAAAACCTATAAGGGCTTTTATGAAAATTTTCAAGGTCTCCTAAACTTGCATGCCAGATTTTAGTTTTTAGATTTCCTGCTTTCAACTCTTAATGTTAGCACAATAAAAAGAGAAAGCCGACACTACACATTGTCTTTTGTCCATATGATGAGAAGCATCTGACTTCTGAGTGTATTGTTGATAAGAAGAGGAACATGTCTGCTACTCTTCACATGTGGAACAACTTCAGTTAGATTCTATAAACCTTCTGACACAGAAATAAGCCGCATTAACATTTACAGCATTTAAAAGTGAAGGGATGAGTTCATTATCATATAGCTGAAAGAAAATTATCAAGAAGTAAAAAATTATAAATCTAAATTAAGAAAAAAGCTATTTATCTGAAATATTTAAATTAAAATTTATTAATAAAAGTTCTTTTTTATCAGTAGCCTTTAAAAAAAAAAAAAAGACCATTTTCATTGTTAGATAATATGTTCATTACAAATAATAATCTTCATTATGTCGATTACCTTTTGTTTCAAAGATGATGTTTTGAACGATCTCTATTTCTGGAAGATTTTTATATTTTTCATCATAAGATATATTGTTATTGCTCCATATTATTAGTAAAAGAAAAGGTGGTTAAGTGATACTGTATTATAGAGCAATCATTTTACATTTTTTGACCCTGTTTCTGTTTAAAACAACATAATAATTAGTTCTGAAAAAGCTAATCGTTATTTTTAAAGTGCATTTAAATTTCAAAGTTGGTACAATTTTGGTACAACATAACTATTTTAAGTTTGCAATTGAATTTTATTTGCTGTCTTTCCTGAAAAACTAATGAAATTCACTTTATCAACTGCCAACTCTTTTCAACAGGAGCAGAAATGGATACAGTGAGTTCCATCAAGTTTTCCTATAACATGGGAAGATCAGATCAAGGCTTTTCAGAAATTAATATGAACTTCTGAATGCCAACAGAGATTGTTATAGTATTATTGGTATTCTAATAATTGAGCAATTCGGGGTCAGATTTCATGGGGGTGAGAATTATGGTGTTAATCCCAAATCTCCACTAAATTCCTATATTTGAAACTGGTCATATTTTAGCTATTAGGAGGCCACCATAGGATCACCCCAAGGTCACCCCCATATTTAGTAGGATCACCCCCATAGTTAAAAATGGTGAACTTCCAAGTAATAATAATGTTTTAAGAAAATTTGAAGAATAAAAGTTTTATTAACAGTGGAGAATTTAATAGAAATTCCAATTGGTGTGGGAAATTTTAATTAGGAAGTCTTCTGTATTTAAATGCTAATGATTCTTTTAAGAATTAATTACAAATTCAAATTTTTATTTTTGTTAACTATCATTTTATTGAAATCTGAATTGCCAGTTTTAATATTGTAGAAATTAAATTTTAATAAGAAAATCTGTTTTTGTTTATTTATAGATATTAGCGTTATTAGAAGAAGAAGATGATATCAATCAGATTACGGAATATTTTTCATATGAGCATTTTTATGTAATATATTGTAAATTCTGGGAATTGGACAAAGACCATGATCTTTATATTGATAAAAACGATCTTAGATGCCATAATGATCACGGTAATTATTTTACTATTTGTTTCTTGCAAGAATAAAAGGGTCAATGTATAATGGAATCGATATATATAAATTTTGTATTCTCAATAGTATTATTGATTTTAGTAGAAATTATTAACAATTAGTGACCAAATAACTGATAAGATTTTTGCTTGGATTTTACACACTGATATACACATTGTAAATATTAAGCTCTTCATGTATTCATAAAGCAAAAATAATTCATTCATTCAAATAATATTTTTGTCTTTCGCATTTCTAACTGATTTCTACATTGTCCAGTTTTTATTAATAGAATTTAATATTCTGTATATTTTTATGGAAACAATTTACTGATTTTGTTCACTTAGATAAGATTAATTGTTCCTACTGATAAAGAAAATACAGATAAGAAATTTACAAGATTAAATTATTTACAACTTCTTAATATTAGAATGAGCTAATACTTATTTTTTTTTTTTTGGTTATTTGAAAAAGAAAAAAAAGTATAGAAATTTACATATAGAGTTTTTATTTGTTTCATAATGGCAAACAGAACTACTGTGACATCTTAAAATGGATAACCTTTATTACATCTCTTGCAATTGATTAGTGGCTTCTTGCAATTGATTAGTGGCTTCTTTACAATGTTGAACAAGAAGTTTCAGTCTATTGAGTGAATATTAGATTGGATTACAGTAGAACCTCGATTAACCGCAGTTGTCGAGACCGAATCTCTGTCGGTAACTCGAAAATTCCGCATAAGAGAGAGCACAAGGGGAATGGAGGGGAAGAAAATGTTTCTTTATCCAAAAAAAAATTAAGGAAACCGACGTTGGTTAAACGAGGGTCCAGGTAAAACAGTGTCGGATAATCAAGGTGCTACTGTATCATATTCTATTGCTGAGTAACTTAAAAGTTGTCCACAGTAGTATTATTTTTGTCAGTTGTGAAACAGCAAAAAAAAAAAATTTAAAAAAAATGCTATGATGAAAGGTAGAATGTCATTTTACACAGTTCCTGAATATTTTTTAATTATATCCCTAGATCATGTTTCATCCCAGAGTAATGAAACAAAGAAAACAACAGGCCACACTGTCCAATTAAAACAGAAATCACTATTACTGTACTGAAGTTTTGAAAAAAAACCTTTTCACTCTTAATCAATGCATGAGTGACTTAATGTCTAGGGATACACTAGAATTCATTTGTAATTTCTGTCAGTATTAAAACTTTGATCTGTGACAGCCCTTAAAAATTGGCTCCTTGCTGCCTGCATTCAGCTTTCATTATTCCAGTTCTTTATCAATCCTGTTGATAGAAATATTTTAGAGCAGTTATCATTCAAGTGATTCTGTTTATAATTAATTAAAAGATTTTTAGTCTTTGTAGCCACTTTCTAATGCTTATCTTTGTGACTTCTTGAATAAAACTCTTTCCAAATCCTAAGTGTAGTGGATGTTAACCTAGCTCTCCATCTCAAACAGACGTATTTCCTTTGTGAGACCAGGTGAATGTTGTTTCAGTTTCTCATTCCTGCAGGATCAGTTAAAAAAGGGATGATTTCCATCTTAGTCTTATTTTTTGTAAGTTATTATTCTAATTATTTATTCATAGATTCTCTACTTAAGGTTGATTACTGCACATTTAAGAGCGTAATACTAATCTTTTATAGCAATCAGTATAAACACACAAATACTCCATAGATTGTCAGCCTCAAAATAAGGATTTTTCAGTTTTCATCATTAAAAAATGCAATGTAAAAATTGCTATGATGTTGTGTCTTAACTAATTTCGTTTTAATGGGATTCTAAATTCAACCAATCTTAGAAACTTGCAGATCATTCTGAATCCATTGCTTCGATTAAAGTAAGGACAGGTTTTCCTGTTTCTCTGAAATCTTTATCCATTTAATCTTTCTGTTTCTGTTGTATTCCTTTCATTTTCTTTTTCTACTACATTTACTTTCTTTTTTTAACCATTTCTTATAGCTACCCTAGTGTCTGAAATTTATATCACACTCCATTTTACTTATTTAGATTCTCCATTTCAGTTGAATATTCTTTCCCATCCATAAAAGCCTTTCTGCCTGTTCAATTATTCTGCCTCTTTTACAAATGTTAATAAACTGGATTTCATCCTCTTTATCACTTCATTTTCCTACTTTGCTTTTTTTTTTTTTTAATTTCTATTTATTTAACATTTACATTGATAGCTCATTGTTTGGACTTTGTGTGACTTATAGCATAGCTCCTATTACTTTATCGTAGCTCTTTTCAGAATTCAAGGGTTGAATTTGCAATTTTAGTTAGGTGTTAGGATGTGATACTTATTTCCAGAAGTTTTGTGTTAACATCAATTTTATCTTATCTTTTACAGAAAGAGAACACTCGACTAAAGAGCATTTCAGTCCAATATATATATATGCCGGGTAATTCATAAAGTACTGGTGGTTTTCACCGCTCCACATCTTTTAAACTACTGCTCATAAAAATCTGAAACTTTTTATATAAAATCGTCAAACATATAAGAGTTATATTTTCATGTTATTATTTATTCATTATTATTGAAATTTATTTTATTTGCATTCAAACACCCACAATATATCGGATGTTTAAATAACTGTTGTGATGTTGTTTAAACTCCAAAAGTCTGGATCCAATATTCAAATGATACAGAAATCTAATTAGGAAAATTTAATCTTAACACTTTTGTCATTAATTCCTTTGTTTAATTTAAAAAAAAAAAAAAAAACTGTATTTTTTTTGAAAATGCATTCTGACAAATTACTTTTTTTGGGAGACAGTTGAATAATTTTTTTGGATAATAATTTCGATGAATTGGGGGTGTTTGAACGCAAATAAAATGAATTTCAATAATAATGAATAAATAATAACATGAAAATATTACTCTTATATGTTTGACAATTTTATATAAAAATTTTCAGATTTTTATAAGCAGTAGTTTAAAAGATATGGGGCAGTGAAAATCACCAGTACTTTATGAATCACCCAGTATATATATAACTTTTTCAAAAACATTGATAGACTGTAAGCCAAGTGGCAGAAAAAGGGAATTATTTGAAGGACATTGATAAATAAGTCACACATTAGATAATACAGAGATATATCTTTAAAAATATATTTTATTTGTTGCTTGTTAAATTAATGTAACTTTTGTATTAATTTTTCCTCCTTGCATCTCTCTCTAAGCAGCAATATCCTCTAGGATGATTGATAGAATATTTTCTGGAGCTGTCACAAGAGGACGAGCTCAAAAAGAACAGAAGATGAGTTACACAGAGTTTGTGTGGTTTTTAATGTCGGAAGAGGACAAAAGACATCCCACAAGGCAAATATTTTAGTTAGTCATTAAAAGATTTAGTTGATTGTCATTTTCCTTCCCTCATTGATAATTTGGTTTTTAAGTAAATAAGTGCAGGAAATATATTCATATTCTAAGATTACAAATATCTATCATAAATACTTTGCCGAAATCTTGTTAATGATTTTATAATCCTTAATGATTTACATATTAATGAAAATAAAATTTAGATAAAATTCTTACTGAAATTGTAACCATTTCCTTTGTTTTTCAAATATGCTTTATATGTTTCATACGATAGAGCTAAAGCAATGGCACCCAATAATAAATTTTGTTAAATATTAAATCCTAATTTTTTTTTCTTTATTTTTTCATTATATGTTCATTATATTTTATAGTATTGAGTATTGGTTCCGCTGTATGGATATTGACGGTGATGGCTTTTTGTCAATGTATGAATTGGAATTCTTTTATGAAGAACAGCTACAGAGAATGGAAGCCTTAGGAATAGAAACACTGCCATTCAAGGATTGCCTCTGCCAGGTAAATGTTTTGTGACTTTTAATTGCTTTAGAAACAGATATGCATCCTCTACACACACAAAATTTACAAAACTTTACTGTTCTTTTGCAGATGTTGGATATGATTCGGCCGAAGACAACAGGTATGTAATACAGACATTTAATCAATAATCTGTAAATATTTGATCTTAATGTTGACATAAAAAGTTTTATTTACATTTTAATTAGAATACATAATAATATATTCAGAATTTCAAATGCAATAGGAGAAGGAATAAGAAGGAGAGCTGTTAATAAAATGATTCAAAAAGTTAAAAAAAAAAGCTTGTATCTTTAACTTGGATATTAGTATTATGGGCTCTTCATAAGTCATTATGAATAGCCCATAATAATAACTATTCATCATGCAGATTACATCATATGTTTTAAATATACATAAATATGTCTTCACCTCTTTTATCATATTTCTCAGCTCATTTGAAGAAAGTTTTTCTAAGAGCTATGGAGTATTTTCCGGGAATATTCCCTGTACAGACTTTAAAGATAGGGTCAGGAATACAAAAACAAACCGTATTCATAGTGGAAGGTATGTCCATAAACGACATCCGAATGTGCTAGAAGGTACACTAAGGTTCAGAAATAAAAGACAACAAGTAAGGTAGACAACATATTTATTAGCCCTAAGTTTACTATATGGCAGTAAAGTGTACACTTACAGGTTCACAGTAGGTGCTTGAAGTTCCTTTCACCATCAGTAGTACACGTCTCACAACGTCGATGCATGGATTGTCGAACAGGTATAGAAAACGCGAGGCCTTTCGTGGACACATCCGCCACAGTGACTCTTCTGATGAGGTCAGCATCAGAGTAAATGGGGATCTCATACCTTTGAGGTAATCCCAGAGGAAGAAATCAATATAACTTACACTGCCCAACTATAGTGCTACCAAACAGCACCATCTAGCACATTCAGGTAGCATTTGAAGACATGTGTTTCTCTATGAATACCGCTTGCTTTTGAACTTCTGACCTACCTTTAAAGTTTGTAGAGGAAATTTTGAATCATGCTGTATAGTCTGCTGAGGTTTCCTATATTGTTAGAAAGTACAGTTTACATGAGCTCTCAGGAAAACTTTCTCCAAATGAGCTGGGAAATATGATAAAAAGAGGTGCAGACTATTGGAAATTTGAAACTGTAACAGTATCTGTTGGAAATTTGCTTGTAGAATAACACTTGATGCTGCCAACAGTGCAGGAGTATTACAGAAACTTTGATTGTATCAGCTATTTGGGCAAATAAGAGCAGTCATACAGTTGTAACTTACATACAAAATTAAAACACACACACAGAAAAATCCTTACGTTCCCTGTTTCTAAATATAATAAGTGATGAAATGTTTAAGGAAATGGTGCCTTTCTGAGTATCATCTATCAAATCAATATGGGAATTTACCTCACCATCTTAGATTTTAATAAAATTTAGTATAGTTCAAGAGTTGTATAAGAATAATACAAAGTATGAAATTTTGTTTAATGTTGTTTTTGAGTAAAACCTGGAATTAATAACGCTGGACCTAATGTAATAAAAGGTCATTCAATTGTAAATCTCTTGGAAGAGATTCACAATTTCAAATGATATAAAATGCTTTACCTATCAATGAAAATGACTTTTTGGCTTTCAATAACAAACACTCACATCGTAAGTTTGTGCACAATTTAAACTTTTTTTCAATCATTTATTTCATCAGTGCATATTAAGCCTATGATTTTTTTTTTTAAAGGCTGCATAGTTTCTTAATTATAAATTCAGTTTAGAGTTCATTTAAAATTATTCAAAAATGATCTGAGCCTGAATTTCTCAGAGTTCAGAGCTTTTGTGAAGCAAAATAAATAAAGAATGAATGTATGTATGTTCGTAAATAGCTTAAGTTTCTGTGTTTTTTATCAAAGTTGATGTGCTGCCAGTATGATGAATCCTAGTTAATCAGAGGTGATAGCAAAAAAATGGCAAATATTTTTTTTTCTAAGGTATTATGGTGTTTTCTATCAAAAATATTGCTACAAGCTTTTTAAATTAATAAACACAGTTGACAGAAATTTCCCAAATCCCTCACAAAATGTGCCAAAAGTTGTAAATTAAATCAGATTATTAAATACTCAAGTGAACTTACAGTTAATTATGCAACATTTTTTAAACACTTTTCTGCATATTCCAAATAAAGTTGCTGTTTCCTCAAAAAAGAAAAAATCCCTGTGTCCTATTTTCTTTAAAAAAATGTTGTTATATGATCCACGGTGCATCATATCATGATATCTATAGTACCAAACCATTTCAGAAAATTTCATAAAAATGGAAAGATATATGTTTTTTTGGGGTTTTTTTTTTTGCTATTCAACTTTCAAAAGCCAAATTTTTAAATTTAATCGATATAAAATTCAAGAGCTTTATAAAACTATTGGATTTATAAAACTTCCTATGCTAAATTTAGGGATACAGTTATAAATATTTCATAAAAAAAAGTTTAGAACTAACAAACCAGAAAAGAAAGAAAAATTATATTTTGTAGTTTCTGTCAACAAACTACAAGCTTTCCAACATTATTAAAATGCAGAGTTTGACTAGTGTCAGTTCTCACCCTTAGCTGTTGTTGCTGTGACTTGGAATGACTTCAACATTTCTGTTATTACAAAATGTCATTGCCTTACAATTTATTTTCATACAGAAAGCTTACAACCTGACATTATATCATGGAGATTCATGATGATGATCATATGATAAGCCATCCTAATTCGTGAAATCTTTCATTTTTATGTCATTAGGATGCCTCAAATTCTTGATTGAAGGATCTATAAGCAGATATCAGACTGAAATGCCAAGAGTCATTATCATCCATATCAGGAGTCTTTTAACAGTTTATTTAGTTTATTTTCTTTCCACAGTTTTAATATGAACAGCAAATAATGTGATTTTTTTTTTTAATTTGCTGCTTTTTCTTTCTAGGACTGATCACTCTTGCTGATCTGAAGCAGTGCAGAATGACTCCTATCTTTTTTGATACTTTCTTCAACCTTGAAAAATATCTAGATCATGAACAGCGTGATCCCTTTGCTTCTCAGAGGGTAAGTAAATTCAATTTTTGTTTGATGTACAAAATGAGGGCAAGGAAAACTCAGTCAAGATGGCTACAGTATGTTATTGTTTTGTTTTTTGTTTTTTTAAAAAACAGATTTTCTTAATTTTTTTAAATTTAATTCTAATTATTTTTATTACAAAAATATACATTGTTGAAAAATGTTTGTTTTTTTTTTTAAATTCAGGATTGAAATTCTTTTCATGTTTTTTGGACCTTTTATACCATGATATTTAGGCTTAACTCTCATTAGTAAATAATCACTTATGGGAGAATGCACATACTTAGATTAGCAATGTATGTAAGTTCTGATGGTTTCGGAGTCTTTGCACACCATCTTCAGAGGGAAAATGAGATGGCATGAACATTGAGGATAACACTAAACATATGGTACATGGAGGGAATTTAACAGTAATAATAGGTCTTTTGCCTGTCAGTGAAGGAATTAGAGGTTCTAAGTTGGATAATATAAAATGTATCTGCTAGGAGAAGTTGGTGAGTCGGTTGTGGTGTGAAATTACTACATGGCTATTCTGTAAGTATGTGCGTTTCCCCTCGACTTTTAATTTACTTTTATAAAGTGACAATATTAAAATAAGTAATTTGGTAGAAAAGAAAAAATCCTAAATGACATTTTTTTAGAGAAATTGTAATTATATTTTTTTAAGATTATAATTGAAAGTTGAAATTCTTAAATAGATCTGCAAATAAGTGGTTGCAACACTAAAAAAAAAAAAAAAAAGTTTTTTTTTTTTCTTTGAAAATTTTTTTTTATTAAAAGTGTTTTGTAACTTTACCAAAATATTTATTAAAAACATTTATTTATTTTATTTTTTTGAACAAAAGAAAAAAATCAAAGATTTTTACAAAGCATTTTTGTGAATATCTGACAAGCTTTTGAGTATTTTGTGATCCATGGAAACCAGTTAACTGTTTAACTTTGTTGTTAATAATTGTTATTATGAATATTGAAAGATCATCCAAAAACTAATGCCACCTTTTTTCTATCTTTAAAAAAAAATAATAATAATTAAATTCTTTGAGATGCTAGACTTTGAATTTCTCTACTGTTATGAGTGTGTTCAATTGATGTTGAATTTTAGGAAAGGCTTACAACCAACAGAGATTTATAATTTACATAAAAAATAACAGCTTTTCCTGAGATGTCACTAACAGTTCAGTTAATCATAGCACAAAGTGATTTACAAAAAGTACAGTTTAGAAAGAATTTATGAGCAACTGGATGTAACTATAAAATAATAAAAAGTAACTGATGAAATATGACCAGTGGAATCATCTGTGATCATCAATGAAATAAGTGATTAATTGGAATCTTATGGTTTCTAAAGAATGTGAGCACAGTGGATACAACCATTCTCACAATAACAAACATAGGCCCCATGTAGCTCAACCTTTAGTCTGATATTAATTAATTTCATAACATGATACTGGTTTGGTAAGCATTGAATTTATTACATCAATGTAAGAGCACATGAGAGAGACATTGTTGCTATTAATGCATTGCCCATTGTATAATTTTTAAACTCATTTAATGCTGAGAAATTGACTTGTCCTGGACTAGAACAACTTCATCTTTCCAACTGATTAACCTTTTCAATTAAACACTTCCCGAAAACAATAATAATTATAAAAAAGAATCTTTTCCTCATTAAATTGAAAACTTAAAGGGATTGTTTGAACAAAAAAAAAAATAGTTACTAAATATTTAAGCTTGCCCACGCAAAATTTGGAACTTCATTAAAAGATTTCTTTAAAAAAAATAAAAAATAACAGAGGAAGCATGTTTTAATAGAATTCTCATAAATATTAAAGCAAGAATTGCAATATAAGTAAAATGTTATGGTGTTTTTTTGTTTTACAGTTTGACAAGAAAAAGCCTCAGCATTAGTTCATAAAATAATTTACTGGGCATTCATTTGATAAAAAATTAATATTGTTCACTTTTATTTAGGATCATGATAGTGATGGACCTGAAATATCAGATTGGGATCGTTATGCTGCCGAAGAATATGAATTTTTGGTTGCTGAAGAAGGTGCCAATGATCAACAAGACCATATGTAAGTTAACCTTAAAGACTTAATTAAAAAAAAAACCTTTAAAAAAAAAAAAAAAAATAAAGGTTGTGTTTTGTTTTTGATAAGCAAAACAGTACAAGAAATCTCAGAATCCATTTTAAATTCATTGTAAATTTCATTTTGTGTACTCATTTGGCGTGGATGGTATAATCCTTTTATGATATTCTGTAGTCACAAATTATTATTTTGGTTTTTGATAGATAGCTTTCCTCTTTTATATATCTAAAAGCTCATTGTCTATATGTTTGTTTGTCTCTGTGCTCCTTATACAGGCTGTTCCAGAAGCATTCTGGGAGGTCATAGTATTGGTCACTCTTTAAGAAAAAAAAATACGAACATATGTCCTATTCTGAATGGTTTCCAAGATAGAGCTATTTCAGTGTATCAGGTTGTTAGCAGATAGAATTTTGTTTTTTTGCAACTTCTTACAATTGGTACAGATTTTTGAGGAATGCAAATGTCACTATTTGCTAGTGATATGCAAATTTAAAGTGGCAAATAAAGCAGTGGTCATGTGGTTTGAGGCATCAGTTCCAAGTGGAGTATGGTCCTTCAAAGTCGACTATAGATCCGATTCAACTTTGCGTCATTTTCCAGTATGAGTTTAAACTGAGACTTGGTGCAGCAGAGGCAGCTTGCAACATCAATACAGCATTTGAGGAAGGTACTGTGAATGAATATGACACAACATTGGTTTTTAAAATTCTGGTCCAGCCTCACACAAGGAGCTATCGATGATGCCAAGCTGAAGGACTTGGATTGAATCTGACACTTGTGAAAAGTTCAAGAACCTGCAGAGAAACTGGGAGTATTTTATGCAATTGTTTCCTGACATTTGGCAAAGTGAGGAAGATGGATAAATGGGTCCAACATAAGTTGAAGAACAACCTAAAACACGACAATTAGATGTCTAGTCTTCTCTGCTTCTCCGCAAACAAACAAACAACATTTTGTGATGAGAAATGGATACTATGATACTTGGTGATGTTTAGCACAATACAACAACACATACCTCAAGCCCTTACTCCATCCCTGGAAGATGATAGTCACTTTGGTGGTCCATAGCTAATGTCAATTGGTCCACAGCTCTGTGAAACAATAAGGGTCGACAAGTACTGTCATGAAGTTGATATTCTATGGAAAATTGTCAACCAAACAGTCAGCCATAGTTAATCGTCATTGGTTCATATTTTTCTACGATAACGTGAGACCCCAGGTTGCACACCAGACAATCTAGAAGTTGTGCCAGTTGAGCTACTGAACTGCTTATGTCATCCACCTTATTCACTTGCTCTATCCCCTACGGATTATTGCTTCTGTAAGCACCTGGGTACCTTTAGAACATGTAGAACCATGTAGAACATTACTAATCGAATATCAGCTAAAATCGCATTCCAAGAGTTTGTTATGTCCTGTACTTCAAAGTTGTTGTTGTTTTTTTTTTCTTTTTCATCAAGGCATTCACAAACTTGTGTCTTGTTGACAAAACTGTAGCTGCTGATGGTTATTATTTTGATTAATAAACTTCATTTTGCACTGAGGTTGGTGGTGTTTGAAGTTAACATTTTCCGACATTTCATCTGCTACAAACTGATACAGTTGCACATTATCGATAAGAGATATTATATACTGTTTCTAATATTTATTGTTCAAATGATTAAATTTGTTACAGTCATAATAAATTTCCAAAATTTTACCATCAACATCAATTCACTTTTTAACTGTTTACTTCAGACTAATGATACATTACTGTAGAAGAAAGACAATTTTGTGCACCAAATTCAAAATACATTCAAATATCTTTATCTCAAAAGCCATTTGGGAATAGGGCCCATATTCATATAAATTTTTATCTTAGAATGACCAGTACTACATTCCTTTAGTACCACTCATCAATAAATGATTCATTCTTGTTATACATTCTGGTAACTTCAGCATACAACTATTTTTTTTTTTTTCAATCTTAATTTAAGAATTTTAATCTGCTTACTTAAAGGAAGGTCTTTACTGCTTCTCGTTGGCTTGGCAGAATTGCCAGCATCACTATTTTTGTGCTTTGGGGCCATATTAAGCAAAATAAGTTATACAAAGCACTATATAGTGCTTATACTTATTATTTATAGTGATTCCACAAGCATGGATGTTGTTTACACCGTGAATGCTGTATAGCGTGACTAACTGTGTGAGTGGGAAACTGGGAAACAGTTAACAAACGGACGATTCATGATGCTATCAAAAGAATTTATGAATTTCTAATTTTTGCCTTTTTTATTTAATATTTTCAAATCTTTGGTAACTGAAACCAGATTTGAATAAAACAGGGGGGGGGGGGGGGTAATACTGTATTGACCTTTACTCCTGGAATGCCACGTATATTCAACTTTTTTGTACATCATCTCTATCATGTCTGATCAGTCTTTTGTTTGTTATGCTATTAAATAAAGCATTCTACAAAAAAAAAATAAAAAAATATATATATATCAAACATTGTTTGCTTTCATAAGAGACTTTGGGGAAAAAAGTTTTTTTTTTTTTTTTTCTTGTTCAGAAAATGTATTGTAAGGAAAAAGAAAGAAAAAAACAAAACAAAATAAAACCCTCAGACTAAAACATTTCTATCCTGCTGATACACCTCCAAACATTTGTTCATTTTATATAATCTGTTCCATCTTGACCAATCCTGATTCCTCCATTTACTGCAGCATAGCTTAAAGAAAAAAAATAAAGCTTTTGGCAGAAAATTATCCCTTTTTAAGAAATAGTTTTGTGGGAAGGGCATTTCAATAACAGGAAGAGATACCTATTTTTGTAGGTTTAAGTTTTTGTTTTCCTTTTCTAAATTCCTTGTGATTCCCATTGATATTTAAGTATCATATTGAATATCTAAAAGCAAGATGTGATAAAGTTTATAGACATTGCAGATTACTATAATAAAAAGATGTGGAAAGAGTGCATATTAAGTTTTTTTACAAATTTTTGATTTGCTAGGACTGGGATATTCTATTATTAAAAGGAGCTCTGCATTTAGCATGTTGACCGATAAAACTAGTTTTGGCATATAATCCTTTGTACCACCCTGCAGTCTTGTTCCTTGAGTGAGTTTGGTGGGTCGTTCATTGTGAGAAGCACTTGCAATAAACCCATGTGTTTTTATCAGTATGTTATCAGTGACTTATCTTGAATGACCAATTTTTTTTCGGTAAGTTGCTGCACACATTGACTTATATGGCATCCTATCACAACATCTCGTTCAAACTCTGTCAGTTCCCTTTTTTGCAGCCATTCTATGTTCCACTGCCTTGAGTGCATTGTCAATAGAACATTTATACTAGGTACAGAAGTATGACATATAACACTATACTGTTTATCCTGCCCATGGGAGTGTCCAGTGACTTTCTTCTCAGTGTTTATACAACAATATATATATATACACACAACACATTTATAAAACTAAAGAATATACAGTTAAGCCTATCTTGCCCGACTGTCTTCTGAAAGCATATTTATAGTAAAAAGAAGTTTTGTTTCTATTCCTGCAAGTGAAAGTGAATAAATAAATTCCACTTCTGTAATTATTAAGGTTTTTTTAAATTTAAGTTAAATTCTTTAAATATTAATATTCAAACCTAAAAAAAGTAATTTAAATATGAGGCTCTATAATAACTATACTAATACATTCAGAAATATTTCTGTGACTTTTATGTTTCTTAAGTAGATCCGTGTTTTTATTTTATTTTTATTTTTTTATAAAGAAAGTCTTTTAAAAGATAATGATAAACTTGTGCCTAATGTCTTGCTAGTTATAATAAAATCTATTTACAAATACCTTTACAGATTTAAAAGAAACTATGCTTTAACAGAGTGCTTCCATTTGGAGGCATTTTAAAGAAATATAAAGTAGTTCTGAATAACAAATTTTATAGTTAGATGAATGTATTTAGGAGAAAATTCTAGTAATTCACATCATTGATATTTTCAGGGGACATGAAGATGAATATGAGCGTGATGAAGATGATCTCTCGCCAAACTTAGACAAGCTGTCAATAAATGAAGGTATTAAAAGAAAGTCATTACGTAATGGAATGGATCTAGAGGATGACTATGCTGACTACGCAGATTACGCAGATTCTGACGACTATCAATATTAAGTGCAATTAAAGTAAAAAAATAAAATGAAAAATTATCAGTACACCGTCCATAAGAATCATTTTCTGTAATTGGCCTAACTGATTCTTTGGGTCAACAAGTTGCCAAAAGATGGATTATTTTTTTTCCAGAGAATAATCCCGTCAGAACAGAGCAGCTATTCATCATGTTTTTTAAAGATTATGGTTTGTAGCATTTTGATCAAACATGCCTTTAGCCAGATAGGACAATACTGGTTTTTGATTTGCTCACATGGAACTCAGGAGTTGCAAATGCCTCAAATTGATATTAAACACATTATTCTTTTTCTTTTTCAAGAAAAAACAAAATCAAAGCGTATTAGTGTTCATTGTAGAACACAACATGAAGTCTCTCTTATAATGATCTTTGTGGCAGTTTAGCTTTATGATTATTTATAGTAAATGGAAGGTTGCAATTCAGTTTTACTATACAGCAGTTTAAATAGAAAAAGAATTTGTGGAGTTTTATTCTTATCATTTTGTATTAGTTGTGTTCATTCTTACGTTCTGATATTTTTACTAAGTTTTATTTCTTCAAACATTTCTTCCAAGTATTCTAAGTTTGCTTTCACGAATCTTATTTATACACTTATTTAATTTTATAGAAAAACTTATTTTAAATTATATATTTTCAGCTTGGAACAGAACTGTTTGATAACTTTATACAAAGAACAGCAAATAGATTTTACATTGATAAATTAAAGGAATTACAATAGATGTTTAATTCCTAGTATGGTGTGCGACTTTCACTTTGTAGATTTACGTAACATTATTTATTTTTCATATATTTAAGAATACAAACCAGTTTTGAAAATTACTTAAAGTGCCTAGTAAACAATTGCTATTACTACATTTTGAAGATATGTGATTTAGTAATCTTTATTAAATGTAAAATGGAGATGCAAAACAATTTCATATAGGTGTCCGAAATTGTGTTCCTTTGATGCTCCTGGCTTTCCAATTCTATTGATCTAGTCGTATTTTTAAGTATCCACTGGCTGGATACGTATTTCTATCTCTCTCTCTATTTGTTTTTAATGCTTTTTGAGGGTTCTTATTACTTGCGATTACCCTGGTGTATGAATGTAGCTTATAAGATGTATAAGTGTAAGTGTTTGTTTGTGCAAAAGAATTATCAATCAATTGTTCCAATTAGCAGTATAATCTTCTTAAATTGCTTGTTTTCAGGCAAAAAAAAAATAAATAAATAATTAAATGCCAAATTCTTTTGCGTGAACCTATTATGGTTCACTAAAAAATATAACCTTTTATATTTATATATATGCATGTATATATAAATAAAAAGGCTCATAATATCCACCTTCAAATATGCTTAAATTGAGTGAGTTGATTTTAGATTTATAGTGTTTTGGTTAACAGAGGAGCTTATTAATTATATTGTGAAATATTTTCACACACTAATGAAGTAACAGAAAAAAAAAGTTAAATTGTCTAGAATTGTGTACTTAATGTAAATAATAACTTGATGTTGTACTTTTGGTGATTATTATTTTGTAAAATTAAACCCAATTAACAAACTAATTACAAATTTTAAGTTAAAAGGAAAAAAAAAAAACCTCCAACATAATATTCACAAAGTGCCATATATAAGTGTTAGCAATATTTATATTTTTAGTAACGAGTACACTATAAATTCTACAGTTTTCTTATGTTCAATAACAGGAAATCTCAACATAAGGAGTTCAGAAGTTGAATTGCATTCTGAAGGCCACACGTTATTATATTGTTTAATGTCATTGTAAATAATCATTTTGTTAATTTATATGAAAGTATTTATTTAGAAACTAATATTTCATAAAATGCTGAAAAAACAAACAAAAACAATAACTACATTCAATTTTCTGTTCTTTTTACTGAAATTCTTTTAAATGTACCATTTTTTTTGTAACATTTTTCATTTTATGCAACATTTACAATATTCATTTAATGACAGATAATTTGACATTGTTGCTGTTATACTTCTTCAAAAAAGTTTGTTTCATTAATCCTATCAAAATTCCTTATCTAATAATTTTATCAGGTACAACAAATTTTTGGAGAAAAAAATAATAAAAATTTCCCGATGTATAACTGCCATCTTGCAGGACAAGAAATGGCCATTAACTGCTAAGAAAATGTCTGATTTTCACTTTTTTTTTTTTTAAGTTTGAAAAATCGCTGTACAGTGCAAGATTTATTTCATCAGTACTTTTACTATCTGTTGTAGTGTTTGATCAAACTATGTTGTTAACAAAAAATAAAGAATTTGATGTTTCCTTATTAGTGTAAGCCTAAACTGAATTACATAAAAACCTGCTTCATTGTAAGGGGCTTAAAAGCAATAGGATAAAGGATCCCTCCCTTGAATGCAGGAAAAGAAAAGAAAATTACCAAGACTTTTATGAACAAAAAAAACCTAACACCTATGTAAATATGTACATTACAACAATAAAAAATGTGATTTGAAAATCTACATGTATTGTTCATGTCACCACTTAAAATTGGGACAATGTTTTTAAATATTTTTATTACATTTCATGTTCTTAAACAAAAACACCGAAATTAGCTTGGCTGTATAAAATATATTTATTTACAGAATTTAGCCACAGAGAAAGTCAGAATTCATGATGGACCTATTGGCCTTGGATAAGAATGGTCCTACATATAAAATTAATGTTCCAAAAATGTTATTTTTTAAACATTACAGTAGCTCTCTTCTTCAATCCTACAGTGCCATTTTGACAGATTTAAAGGTTACCTTATTGTTGACTTGTAATAAAAAATTTCCAGATTAATCCATAATCTAAAATAAGCGGGTTTTTTTTTTTTTTTTTTCTTTTTTTGAAAATTTCACTTTGTCTATTGAATGTTAAGTATTGATTTTGTAATGTGAAGTGCCTGCTTGTGGACAAATTTCAGTCGAAAATTATTTAATGATTTTTTTTCAGTGCTAACTGTTTCTCCGTCTATTCATCTTAATCTCTGAGCATACAACTTTCAGATCATCATTAATAATTTCCAGTATTGAATTAGTAAAATCTGAATCTGTAGCCCCTTCAACCAATATGTGTTCAGAACTAAAAGTTTGTTATGTTGATCATGGGACATTAAAAACACACACTAATTGATAGTACTATACCTAATTCATAGGCTGATGTGAGTAACAAAGTGAAGTATACAGAAAAAAAAGGGTTCATTGCTTAAAAGGGTTCATTTTATATCCCCTATTCATTTACAGTTTATTTTTAATTTCATTTTGTGCTTTACAACATCTTTCACATTGGATAGTGTATTTTTCATTTTACTGTTCCATCTAAAGGAAAACATTTTTTACATCTATGTATCACAATTTCTGTAAAATATTAAGAAATCTGAAGACCCTTCAGTTGACATTATCAGCTAGGGTTTGCTATGAGAGGTGGGTATTTACTAGAATGTAAGTAAATAATTTTCTGTAATGCACTTTTATTTGTAGGTAGGCGGCTACTAGATGTGTGTTCATCACTCTAGATACAAGCTTCTCTTTATAACTATAGTGTCAGTTTGATTTTCTGTCACTTTTGTTGTCAATGTCTTGACATTAACTGTGACTTCTCCACCTTTAGTTTGCATCAGTGGGCAACAGCAAAATGTTTTTGTCACAATGGAACAAAAGGCTTTAAGAAAAAGAATGGTCCTACATATAAAATTAATGTTCCAAAAATGTTATTTTTTAAACATTTCAGTAGCTCTTCTCCAATCCTATGGTGCTATCTTACAGATTTGAAGGGTAACTTAAATAAAAAGACATGATATGGATGCACATTGCAATTGCCTGGTAAAAGCTCAAAACACTTCTGTTAGCAGTAAAATTGACAATAACAGTTTTGTTTTGTTTTTTGAAGATATCAGGATAGCAGCTCAACAATAATCATTGCTAATGTGTGCATTTAGAAAGACTACAGTCGTGTATTGTTGCATGACAATATCTGTCTTCGTACAGTTGGCTTCACTGTTGAAAGATCTGGAATTGAACTTTTAAGTTTTGAGAACATCCACCAAATAGTCCAGACTGTGCTCCTTCAAACTACCACTTGCTTGGCCCCTTTCAAAGGCACTGTAAGAGGCTGACAATTTGCCATGGAGCAAAAAATGACAGAAGTGGTAAACCAGTAACTTGCCTCTCAATCAAAAATATTGTTTTCTGAGAACATAAAGAAGCAAGTGTGAGCTTTCCAAGCATATATCATTAATTCACTAACTGTAGAATTGCAAATCTAGTAACTGTTAAGACAGATGGTAAGAATCATTTTGGCTTCTTTGATAGAACTTAATGAAAGGAACTGTAATCCTGGAAGTATAATATTACGGAAGAAGCCCCTGTTAGCAGCTACATATCAAGCAATTTACACTGTGATCAAATTATTATAACCTCCTCTAACCCAGGGGAATATCCCAAATCCAGTCATCATAGAATAGGGGAACAGATAATGCTCCATCAGCATGTTGATGCACAGTATGAAAATGGTGATTTGACATCCAATGTGGGATGATTGCAAGCTGCCACCTGAAAGATGCAGTATTTTCAAAACAGCACAACTGGTGAACTGTTCCATGCAGCTATTGTTAAGGTGTACAACAACTGGCATTGGTTAGACATGAGACCATTTGAACCAAATGCCATTAGGCATCCAGGGCGTCGTCATTGTCTGTCACGAATGATGTCCACCAACAGGTGTTTGACTAAGGAATACAACTGGAGAATGTGTCAATAGATCACCTTTGCAGAGAACCATTTTCTCAATGGACCATTGAGTACCCATATTAACTGACACCTTTTGGTAAAAGTGTCTAATATTTTGCACAGAAACTCAACCATTGGACCACGGGAAGATTACCTTCTATGATGAGTCACAGTTCTAGCAATTTAGGGTGATGAGCAGGGTAAGATTAGATGAACCTCCACAACATGCTTTGCCCTGACACCACAGTCCCATGCAGACAGACAGCCGGCAATATAGGTGTCAGCATCTGAAGGATATTCTTGCTTGACAGTTTGAGACTCCTAATGTGGAGTGAGGATCCCCTTGATGCAGTTGGATATTTGTCTATAGCATTGTTCCATGTGCTGATGTCTTTTGAGGAAGTGATGCTGTATTACAACAGATTAGTGGGCCGTGTTGTGCACAAATGATTTACTGAACACAACAATAAATTCCAGCTCACAGACTGTGACCTTATTAGCCTGATATGCATCCAATTGAGCACTTAGGATCGTTTGGACAGAGGAAATAGCCATTTGGAAACAATCAAAGATAAACAACAAGAAGACAATTTAACATGCGTGTATTAAAATAAAGAGAAAAATGAAAATAAAATGCACTTATACAAAAGAATAAACAGGATTAAAATGATGGTAATTAACCAACAGTTTCAGAATACTGAGCTTTTTCCATCGTCAGGGACAATACAAGGTGAGAATACATAGTGGGACTGAGGAGAGTGAATACTAGGTATTCTCACCTAGTGATGTCCTACATGTTTGTGCCATCCCTGAAGGAATATGCTCAGTATTCTGAAACTGTTGATAACTACCATCATTTTAATTCTGTTTATTCTTTTGTACAATCAAGGATAGCAGCCCAGCTATAAGAACACTGTTGAAAAGCTGATATTGCTACCGAACTTGTTTCCCACGTTCGGTGGCGCTGGGGGATAAAATGCGACAAGAGCAGATTTAAATAAAAATCAGAGAATTTATTCAATTAGAGCAAATACGTCAGTTACAGTTATCAAAAATATCGATTTGGTGGCTTCGTTCTGGCTAACAGGCGTAATCCTCCTCGTAGCCTTCTCGTGTCGGGACGGTCCTGATGTCTTCTTCTCGTAACTGAATTAAGTGGTGCAGCCCAGAGTGTTCTTCCTCGTAGCCTTCTCATGTCGGGACGGTCCTGATGTCTTCTCCTGGTAACTGAATCAAGTGGAGCGGCCCAGAGTGGTCTTCCTCGTAGCCTTCTCGTGTCGGGACGGTCCTGATGACTTCTCCCGGTAACTGGATTAAGTTGTGCGGCGTAATTCTATCTTCTTCGTGCTCTTCGAGAACAGGACGGTCCTAGGTATCTTCTCTGATAATTGGATTGAGTGTTGCGGCGTAAGTCTATCTTCTTTGTACTCTTCGTGAACGGGACGGTCCCAGGTATCTTCTCCCGTAATTGGATTGAGTTCCTCAGCTTGCGAACTTTGGATTCCTTCTCTGTGGCATTTAAGCCACCAAACCCCTCTCTATTCTCTGGCTCCGGGTTGGAGACCCCTGCTGTGGCCGGCTGCTGCCAAAACGTACCCTTCTCTCTGGCTCCGGGTGGAGACCTCTTCATGCGGCTGGCCGCCGCCAAAACTAACTCTTTTTTCTGGTTCCGGGTGGAGACCTCTTCGTGCGGCTGGCCGCCGCCAAAACGAACTCTTCTCTCTGACTCCGGGTGGAGACCTCTTCATGCGGCTGGCCGCCGCCAAAACTAACTGACTCTGCATCCCTCTGCGCTGCATTATATGCCTGATCTCTGCCTCCCTTTCATCCTGGAAGAGTCTACAATCAGAGGGAAGTATGGGTTGGTTGAACCTATTCTTCTCCTAAGGGAGTCAGCGTCAGGCAAATCCAACAAAAAAAGATGGGGGAAATTGGATAGTTCCACAGGTAACAATATATCACAGCTGCAGATAAAAAGTAAAGATGATTATGGAGGCTTGCCGTCCAGAAACTCATGGAGTCCCTCCCTCCTACCTTGTGTGGCTGCAAAAGGAGGCAAATTTGTTGGTTGGTGCACTCGGCCCTTAGTAATTTTATCATCCTCGTCCTTCTATACTACTTGCTCCCTCACAGGATTAAGCAATCATTTCAATCTCGTTTCTTCTGCAGCGCTACTCTTGCTATCCCAAGAATATTCCATATATGAAATGAAATTGATTTCAGCTGATGTTTCTAAATCCTAAAAGAAATTTGTCTTAATATTTCCATCAATCAAAAAGAGTTCTTTAAAACCTCAAAAACTTAACATTCCAGGCTTTTCTTGTCTTTCTGGAAAGGCCAAACCCTAACCAATTTATATTCTGGATCAGTTGTCACAATCAGAAAATTCACCAGCGTTTCCTTCTTTTTAGGTATCTCTGCAGGCTCTTTTGCTTGAATCAAATCATTCCCCTTGCAAAAGTCTGGAAAATATATTTTTCATTTTTTCCTCATAAAGCAGCTTCGTGTTTTCTTTGTGAAGCTCACTGCCTACGAAACTATGGACAGTTGATGAGTTGTTATGTAGTCAAATGTGAAATGGGATATCTTGCTCTTCGTGAGACACTGAAACGTGACATTGCATAAGTGTGTTAAAGAGATACGTGTCTAACAATACATTGTTCTCTTGAGTTGTTCGTGTAATAATGCCTCCAAAATTGAGTTCTTTTTGGAAAGGGTATATAATTGGACTTTCCAGGGCAAAGTACAGCCTTGAGCAAATTAGGTGTTAGTGTTCTAAGGATGGTTTGAAGATTTTCAAGGCTGGCATTGATAAAGTTATCAGACGGAATGTGAATGGTGTCATTGTTGCTGTAGCATCACAATAAAATTGTCCAAAAAACACAACCCATGACTAAACTCACCCATCCAATGCTGGCACAACTGAAGACAATGGCAACTAGGGAGGAATCTCCCCAATGCAGCGAGCTATGGCAAACAGGCTTGGAGTGAACCAATCAACCATGTCCTAGTCTCTCATTTAAACCTACGGAAGGTCTACAAGGCAAGTGGTCAGAGGGTCCTTCAACAACATAAGGCTGAGAGGAGATGCAACTGTTGACGGCTGTACAAGACGTTCCTAGAAGATGACGAATGGAGATACAGTAAAACCTTGTTAAGTCGTCACTCCGTTTAAGTCGTCTTTTTCCTTTGGTCCCGACAAAGTCTCATACACAATAATGTAAAATAACCCTCCTTTACCCTTCAGCAAATTTAATTCTACTCCGGATAGCTCGTCACCCTCAAAAATGGCAAAAGCATCTTTCTTCTCCATTTTGCATGCCATCGTGTTGTCTTTTCAGCCCCGCCCCTTCACTTTAAGAAAGCCAAGCCTTTACGGGGAATTTTCAATCATGCCTATCACTTTATTCCTTTCCTACCCCTTCGTGGGATTTGGGTTCTTGGAATCTCGCTGCTAATCATTCAAAGCACACTTCTCGCTGCGACTCTTATAATAAGAGTGTAGACATTTTTCTTGACCGCTCCTTAGTGTGACTTCATTTCATAGCGACTAAAGCCCCGCTATAAGGGCTTTTTTTTCTCTTGCAATTTCGTGGTTCGATTACGTTTTTAACATGCCAGGGAAACCAAAACTTACCTCGTTATCTTTCAAATGTTTCAAAAAGGGTCCGTCCATACATTACGTCGTAAATTTTTGCCGATTTTTTATCCCCCCCTCCCTACAATCACCCTGCCAAAATAATCCAATACCCCTACCTCTCGCAAAATGACGTCATTTTCTAAAAAGCTATAAATGTGATGGATAATTAAAATTACTTCGACAATTAAATTCCAGTTAGATTGTAAAGGTAATTGTTTATTTATACTGTATTTTCCCAAGGGGGACATCACCCATTCCTCCAAACTGAATCACAAGCATGGGATTCGCTTCAGGTTCTCCTGTTGAGCTCGGCTCATCCACGTCCACCTCAGCGCACTCGACATCAAGTGCCTACCCCGTGAGGCTGTCCCCAGTAGCAGAATTTTCTGTATCAATCTGCAGCACCAGTTTCAGAAGCCAAAATTCCATGCAACTCTGAACGATGCAGAGCCAAGCTTACTTTCATAATAAATTACTGTCATTTTAAAGCAAAATTTGCATTTTAAAATATATGACCAATAATATATGCAGACAATAAATAAATATCTGTACCACACGTGGGCAAATGTGGCTCCGAGAGCCACATGCGGCTCTTCGTTAGGTTAAGTGCGGCTCCCAATATCTCTTGATAAAAATACAGAATTCAAAAAAAAAAAATACAAAATAATTAGTCCAAAATTTAATATTTGTCTTCTTTTTCATTTTTTATTTTCTTCTATATGTATTTTTTATACTTTATGTGGCAGTTACGATGTGTGTAGAAATGTAATTAAATTTAAATTTGTGTATTTAATACTATGGAACGTGACTATGGTGTGGCTCTTTACACATATGAAAATCCAGAATGTGGCTCTCGATGACCTCTTGTATGCCCATACTTGGAACAACATACAGAACAACAATTTAGTTCCGATTGTCGACACGGTGTGGCGTTTCTGTACAGAACAACAATTTACTTCCGATTGTCGACAAGGTGTGGCGTTACTGTACAGAATAATTTACTTCCGATTGTCGACACGGTGTGGCGCTACTGTGCGGAACAACAATTAATTCCAATTGTCGACACGGTGTGGCGCTACTGTGCAGAACAATTTAGT
>JAFIDM010006943.1:29754451-29774826 GCA_023159025.1 Thereuonema tuberculata
ATCTGAAATGGTGTCAAGGATGGTTGTTGGAGGGTAGAATGGAGGTCTTTCTGTCTGTGGATGAGTGATGATTGGTTGTTTCCGACAGAGCTCTGAAGAAAAGCAGTCTGAAGAGTGTATTTGGGTAAGATACACAGGTCCACTGCAAGTTCTCTGGTGTGGAGAGATAAGGGCTATAATGGTCATACATATTTGGTATTTGTGGAAGGAACTGCCCTTCCTACATCTAGTTCATCATCCAACCAGTCTTGATATCTTTTCTGCTTGGTACAGAGGATGGGTTATTCCAATACGACAACATATGTCCATGTGCAGTTCATGTGACTCAACGTGAGCTACCAGAGTAGCCAGACGGTTACCTGAACTTTCTCTGATTGAGAATATCTGGGACTGGATGGGAGAACATGTTTCTCGTGTCCAGTCAATGACTATGAACCCCACTGATTTACACCTGCAGGTTAAACAAACATGGAATGACATTCCTCAAGAGCATATTTAACCATCTCTAAGGTCCTACGCATTCCAGAGTGCAGACTTACATTACAGCATAAGGTGGTTATTACCAAAACTAGTCCAGGTTTAGTGTCACAACCTTTGCACTAATCATACACTATTATACACTGTTTGTAATCACCTAAACAACCTTTCTCACCAAATTTCAGCTTTCTGCCATTATTCCTTCTGGATGTTTCATTTTCATCACTGTATCTAAGGGAATTCCAATCAGATCTATACACATTATTATTAACAAAATAAACATAGTCTGTTCAGATTCCTCCAATAATTTCTAGCTTTTCCCTTTAAAGAACAATTAGCACATTTAATTTTTTAGAATAGAACTAATATAATCTCTTTGGGAGAGATAAAAATAGACATTACCTTTATCCAATCTCATATGTAATAATCTAGCTTCCTCATACATTGAATTTCCTTGTTGATATGTGAAGTAATCTTCATTTTCATCTTTAATTAAATATCTAATTTTCTCACGTCCAACAAGCAATACTGTGACTTCTAGAAATAATAATAATATAAAAAAATGAACTGCAGTTATTTTTTTCAACAAACATAAATTAAAAAATAAACATTGGTTGGGGGGGGGGCACAATAAGATTGATTAAAGCATGGAGAAGTGGAACAAAATGTTTAAATCATTACTGAAATAGAAATCTAGATAAGGACAAATAGATATTTCTTAGGAAAATTCTGTCATATGTTTACATACATTTCTGAATTTGTAATTAAGTTTCCTACCTGGCATATCTCGATAGAACTTCTCCATTTCTCTGCGAAGTCGTTCTTCATCTGGAGCAGCTTGATTCCACATAAAAATAACTACCTATTTCCAAGGAATAAATGATATAAGAAATATGTTACTTTGTTATTTGACAACTATCTTGTTTTATTTATTATAACAAAAAGAAAGTTCTCAAGCTTCTATTAAATTTCAAATTTTACAAATTCTTTTCAGAGCAAAAATAAATTTATCTATAATACATTCAACAACAGTTTTATTTTGATAATGTTAAGTGCAGAAAATTTCTATCACTGTAAATACTGAAGTAATCCAGTACAGTAATTAAAAAGGAAAGTGACTAAAGAATTCGTTAGTGAAGCCACACATCATATTCACAGAAAAAAACTAAGCAAAATCTTATCTATTTGCTGAAAAGATATCAAATTCTATGTGAAGAAAACAGATTTTTAAGAAGAAGCATTTATAACGACTATTAAATAAAAAATACTGAATTTCTTAAGCAAAAAAAGGAAAATACTAGAACAAAATGAACATTTTACGAGTGAGTTACATTAAATGTATGAAAATCAGTGCTAGGAATGGACAAGTTATTTTTTCAGGAAGGAACTATTTTGGAACTAAGTTTCGCTTCTGTGTGACACTGATGGGTACAGTTCCTTCCAGTTTTTTTTTTTTTTAATGTGTAATAAATTTTTGTTATAAACTTAAAATACGCTCAAATGGTTGGGCTATTATTCCTTTATTTCAAACTCATTGATCATTGCATAAATCTGTAAGCATTCTACAAAATGAATAACATATGAAACATATTGGGTTTGTATCAATTTATAATTTTTCCGTGATGAAATTTTTTTTTTATATATTGAACAGTGGTTATATATTAGTTGCATATAAAATTTGAATTTTTTTCAAGAACTTAATACAAAAATTTGGGGAAATAATTCTGTAAATTGTAAAGGAGTGCTTGTTTGTATAAATTTTCTGTATGAAAGTTTATTTCATACAGAATTGAAATTGCATCTCTTAGTAATTGAAACTGTTTATAAATTTCAAAGTAACCTTGGCATTGGTTGTTTGTTTTTATTTATTTATTTTTTTTCAAAGAGAATGTTCAATGTTCAAAACTAAAACTGATTTCTTTACAATCTATTTGTCATCTGGTCATCTTGATGCCTCTGACCAAACAGTCAAATACTTCTGGTAGTTCTACCAGTGCTACATTCTGGTGAATAACAGTATTTGTTTGCTTCATCTGCTGGATCACAACTAATCTATCTCTTAATCAATTTATCTATGATAGACAACCATACTTTGTGGTTTTCATCCTTTCCACACGTTGACTGCTGTCATTGTAAGGATTGGCGATCCATAACTTAGAATACTTTATGCTTTTATTATAATGGTAAAATACGAAGTCAGTTCACATCATATTTCAATCTGACCAATAGTGTTTGTCTAGCCACACAACATGGTGCCAAATAATCGGCATGTCTACTATCCGTGTAGACGGCAATTAACGTGTTAAGAATCCTTTAAAGAAAACAATTTTTCTATATTTTCTAAAAAGACAACGATATTTCTAAGCTGTTTTATGATACTGCTTTAATTAAGAATATTTCAAAATTTTAAGTTTGTAAAAAACAAAACAAAACCTTAAAGATTATTTATAAAAATACTCCTAAGAAATGTGATAAAGGAAAATTGTATTCTAATTCATTTATTCTGTTTCTGTTTTATTTATTACTGAAATAAAGAGAAATTAAAATTTTATTTCCATCCAACTTACTTTGCCAGGTGTTCCTATAATTTCACTTCTATCTTGCTCATATTTTACTTTCTTTAAAAGTTCATACATTTTATTTAATATTTCAAAAAAATTTGGCTTCTCGAATACAAATGAGTCTAAAAAGGAGATTTACTAAATTAGTAATCAAATTTAAATAGCTCATTAAGTAAATCTTTAAAATGTAATATTAAATTCTTATTTTAAAATTAATTTCTAAGAAAAATAATTTTTCAATATAAATATTAACACCTCCAAAATTATAACACCAGCCTGTAATATCTAACCGTTACATTATAAAAATTAGAGTTATAATAAATTGTAATTAAAAGTATTGAAAGCAGTAAGCTAATATTTTATTTACTTATAAAATAACTATGCCATAGACAAATGTTATGTCATCCAAGCTAAGTTTCTATTTATCTTTGCCTCAGTTTATAGATACAGAAGTTTTTAAGATTTAATTTATAAGCTGCTTGTAAAACACATTGCAAAATACAGATTGAAAAGCTTAATAAAAAGATAAAGAAGATTCTGTGAAGGATTTAGAGTAATTTTAAAATGGTCTATGTTTTAATGTTTCATACATGCATTTTACTTTAATAAAAATACATCTAAAAGAATATTATAACTAAATTATAAATAAGGCAAAGATATTATAAAATATAGTATGGTACTGTATTTGTTTAACCTTGAATAAGCTTTTTATTTAAACAATGTTTACTGAGATGAGTTAAGACAGGCTTCAGTTAATACCAAACATAAACCATAAATACAAACTGGGAGATTCTCTTTAAGTGAGGTGTTGAATAATTCACATTAAAAAGAGCATAGAAGAGGCTTTCTATATTGTAGTCTAATCAAACAATTATCCCAGAAATCACAAAAAAATAAATAAATAAATAAATAAATAAAGCAGAAAAGTTGTCTAGAAAATATCCCATTAGCTGGAATGGAGTACAGCAAATCAAGCAATGTAACCAATGGTAATAACAGATTAAAATAGGTAAGTACGGTCATGTTGCATCATATCAGTTCTAAGAAGACAATGAAATGAATCGCATCTAGTAGAAAACAATTATATCCCTACTGTCATTAACTGGCACAAAAACAACATGTAAGAAAAAGTTTAATGACAAAGCAGGTCGGATATATTAACTAAGCAGTTGTGCCTTAATAAAGGAAGGAGGCATCAAACTCCCATGAACAAAGTAAGAGCTTATTACTGAGTGTATATAAGTTTAGTGTGACTGATCTGTATTTACGACAAGTCTGTCTTCTATGGAGATTGGTATCTTCTATGGATTGGAGATTGAAATGAAGATAAAAACTCAAAAGGAAAATGACTTTAAAAACTTTGATGCCTAGAAAAGTTCATGTCAATTATATACATGCAATGCTTAAAAGCTTCAAGTGTAACTGAATTACTGAAGATACATGTGACACCACTGGCTAGGAAGCTACAATGTTGCAAGAGAAGTTACAGTCAGTGACTGAGTCACGAAGACTTTTTCAAAAGCAATAATACAAAAAGTTACAAATTGAATGTACAGGTTGTCTATAATTAAAGTTCACCTTATTCTGCAGCAAAAACTACTTATTGGAATGGCACCAAATTTACAGTATGTCATAATGATTTCATAGGAAGGACATTTCACTGAAAAAAAAAAAAATAGTTTCAAAAATCACCAAGGGACGTTTATAGGCATATACGATATCAGAAATGCAAATTTTCATTACCGGTAGTATTTTTGTTCACCTCGAAATCACATTAAGTTTATGAGAACTGCATTACTTGTGAAATTGTTTTACCAAAACGCGAATTCTGCACAAGAAGCTTTACAGGGGTTTAGGTCGTTAAAAGGTCTTCGACAAGGTCCAATGACTGCGAATGGGTTACAAAAAATGATCCACAAATTTGAAGAAACAGGGTCGTCGAATGTGAAAGCCGACAGAGGACAAAAGCCTGTGGCTGCACAGGTAGTTGACGACATGCTGACCAAAGTGGAAGAGGACAGGATGTTAAATGTCGGTGCCAGCGTCAGTGTTCGGCGCGTTGCACATTCGTTGGGCCAGCCTGTTGCTACGGTCCACAAAATTGTTCGGAACATTATGTGCTGCTATCCTTACAAAATTTCTCACATTCATAAACTGCTGCCTCCTGTTCAGGTCATTGAGAGACGTTCGCACTACAGTACTTAGCTCGGATTGAGGTTGACCCGGAATGGCCCTGGAACATTCTGTGGATGGAAGAGGCACATTTTCCATCTGCATAGTGCAGTTTATATGCATAATTGTCTCATTGGGCAAGAGAAAATCCCAATGCCTACCTGGAAATTCCTTTACATTCCATAAAAGTGATAGTATGGTGTGGGATTACGGCCATGCTGATCTTACTTTGAGAAGACTGATCCATGTAATAAAAAACATTCATTGCTGGATCGTTTTTCTTCGAAGAGTGTGGGCGCACAGGTCCTACTCCATGTTCCTCTACTGGCAATCAATGTGCATCATTACTAACCACTTCAGTGATTCCAGCAGCCTTCAATGTCAGTGTCTCTATTCAACAGTGTTTATACAGGATAGTGCCCCTCACCACATTGTCAATTGTGTTAAAAGGTTCCCTGCAATCATTTCACTAATGACTGCGTCATCAGTGAGCATTTCAGCTCTGCGTGTCCCGCACACTCACCAAATCTCACCCCATGTGATTTTTGGCTGTGGGGTTATCTTAAAGATCTGGTTTATTGTGGACAATGTAGCAACCTTGGTGGACCTTTAAAGCAAGCATATCATGTCACGTGCTCAACATTTCCAGGGACACCTTGCATTCATGGTCAGAATACAAGCACCCCCTGGTATTAATTTTTTTCGATGAATGTCCTTCCCATGATGTCATGACGACGTATTGCAAATTTGGTGCCATTACGATAAGTAGTTTTTGCTGTAGAGTGCATGGAATAGGTTAACTTTAATAACAGACACCCTGTATTAAGATTGTTTTATCACTGAAATACTTTAAAAAAGACATATTACAATAATATAAAATGATATAATGATATTCAGGATGTTATTATAAAGTATAGTTATAGAAAAAAAATATATTTATTCTAACCTAGATTTTTCCTTTTGAGACCACACTGCAATTCCACTTTAGACATAGTATAATTCATAGGATACAAAGCATTAAACAGTGATGGCAAGTTGACGTAGATCCCGACATGGCTAGCATTTTCTGAAACATCCAAGAACTTCATCAAATTGCTAAAATAATCAAAATCAAAATTTTAAAATTATTAAAAGTCGTGATAAATTAAAATACATTTCATTTTAAACCACACATAAGTCAGATTCACTTAACATTTCTTGCAATTAAAGGTCACATAAAATCATGATTTGACATTCAAGAGTTTCAAAAACAATTCATTCATTCATTGTTGTCTGCCAAGGGCAGGTCCTTCACTGCAAACCCAGCATTCTCCAATCTTTCCTATTTTCTGCCTTCCTCTTCGTCTCCACATAAGATCCATTTACCATAATGTTGTCGATCATCTGAAATCTTCTTCTGCCTCAAACTTTTTTACCGTTCACCATTCCTTCCAGTGCATCCTTCATTAGGGAGTTTCTTCTCAGCCAGTGACCCAACCAGTTTCTTTTTCTCTTCCTGATCAGTTTCAGCATTATTCTTTCTTCACCCACTCTTTCTAGCACAGCTTCATTTCTTATTTTGTCTGTTCATTTCACATGCTCCATTCTTCTCCATATCCACATTTCAAATGCTTCTAGTCGTTTCTCTTCACTGCGTCGTAATGTCCATGTTTCTGCCCCATACAATGCCACACTCCACACAAAGCACTTCACTAGTCTCTTCCTTAGTTCTTTTTCCAGAGGTCTGCAGAAGATGCTCCTTTTCCTATTAAAAGCCTCCTTTGCTATTGCTATCCTCCTCTTGACTTCTTGGCAGCAGCTCATATCACCACTTATAGTACACCCTAAGTATTTAAAGTTATTCACTTGTTCCAATGTCTCATTCCGAATACTTATGTTTATCTTCTTTGTCTTTCTTCCGATAACCATAGTCTTTGTCTTGTTTACATTTATCTTCATTCCATATTGTTCACAGCTGTCATTCAGCTGCAGTAGCATATCCCTTAGTATCATCTCCTCTTCTGCTAACAATGCCATATCATCAGCAAATCTTATGCACTTTATTCTTCTTCCTCCTACTATCACCCCTCCCATGTTCTGAAAACAATTCTTCACTAACTCCTCCAAGTAGATGTTGAACAGCATAGGTGATAGAGGGCATCCTTGTCGCACCCCTCTCCCTATTCCACTTCCCTCTGACAATTTTTCTCCTATCCTGACTTTGACTCGTTGTTTCATATAAAGATTAATTATTAGCCTTCTCTCTTTCCAATCCACACCAATTTTCTTCAAGATTTCCATAAGTTTATTCCAATCCACTCTGTCAAAAGCCTTTTCCAGGTCCACAAATACTGCATATACGTGTTTATTTTTTTCTAGATATCTTTCGCCGATTGTTCGCAGCAGTCCAATTGCATCTCTCGTACCTTTTCCTTTCCTAAAACCAAATTGCTCTTCTTCCAACTCTCCTTCCACCTTAGAATATAAACGTCTGTTCAGTATTCGCAGAAGAATCTTCGCAGAGTGTGATATAAGGCTGATAGTCCTGAACTCATTGCACTTCTTTGCATTATTTTTTCAAAAACAATGTGAAATTGTAAAGAAATTTATCTTCAAAGGAAATCTAATATTACAAAATTAAGTAATAACAATAATGCTGTGGTGTAGCGGGGGGCAAGGGGGTCTATCATGCTATGGGCGCCTCTCGCAGAGGGGTGCCAAATGGTCCCCAAGACATATATTAGACGTATATTACTATATGGTTTTCGGGGGCGAGGGGGCACCAAAAAGGTATTGTGCCCCGAGCGCCAGTTATGCTCGCTACGCCACTGCAATAATAACAATGGGTGAGACCAAATTATTTACAAGTGACATCCTGACGATGTACAAAATTACGTAACTGAAAAAATATGTACTACGCAGACTTACTTCAACTTTTTCATCAAAAGTTTTCATCAGGAATATATTACATAAATGAGAAAAGCATGATTAAATCACTCTTCTTCTACATAAAAACTGAAACAGAAGAATAATCATGAATTGAATATCACATTACTCTTTGTAACTATTGTTGGTAACATACATAGTAACCATAACTTAACTAACAAGTCTTGTATCGATTGTTGATAACATGCAACGGTTGTTGCTAACTTAATTCTATATAATAAAAAACGTTGTCAACAAAAACGCTACATATTCATTGTTAAGATACATTATGGTAGTTTGAATTTGCTAATAATCTACTGACTCTTACTTTATAACACATATTAGAGTATAAATCATCATTACTTATAAATTTAAAAATTTAAAACATATACTGGATTTTTTATAATTTTAATTTCTGTTTTACATAATTATTATTATTCATTATTTTTTCAAAAAAACTGAAAGAAATATCATTCATTTTTAGAGACTGAAAACTTTTGATGAAAAAGTTGAAATATTGAAGTAAGTCTGCATAGTACATATTTTTTCAGTTACTTAATTTTGTAAAGAAATTTGTTTGAAGCTACTGTTATTATTACTGTGAAGACTTCCAGATATGTGTATTTACCAATATAATTATAAATCTATGAAAAAGAAGGAAAAATGCAATTTATTTAATGCTGAACAAAATTTTTCATAGAAATAGTATGAAAACAAAATAAAATAAAATAGGACCAAAATGAACAAGCTTTTAATTGCTTTTTATTTTAATCCAATCCCTGGGCTTTGGTAATTATACCTTCAGAGGTAATTATTGAGGACTATTCCACTGAATTATTATTTTGCAAGATACATCTTGGGAAACATCTCTGTATCCTAAGGTGTACAGAACACCTACGGAAGGAAATAAACACAGAGGAAAAAAAAAATTTAGCAAGTAAATTAGTCAAAACCAGAATGTAATTTTCATGTTGGTTGGCAACAGAGTGGTTAAAATGGTAGGTGTTTAAACAGAAACACCTACATTTGATGTTATTATTTAATGTTATGTATGCCGATTGATCACAAAAATATTAGTTTTATATACCATACATATCGGAAAATGAGGCCCAACTCCATTTTATCATTTAATTTTCACTGAAAACAATCAACCTGTTTAATATAGTTGTACCAATGCTCACATACAGAAACAGCTAATATTCAGTTCCACTGTTGAGTGAATAAAGGGTTTATTTCTAAGAAACTGATTAAAATATATTGACAACAGAGAAAGGCTGGCAGTTCCATTGACTTTTAAGTGAAGCCATCTTTCATAATGAAAGATTATTAGTTTTCTTCAATGAAGATATTCAATTTCGTGACGGCCCTGCATGTTGAAAAAGAACATAACAATTTTTTTTGGCAAAAATATCAACAAAATGTAAAAGCCTCAGGTAGCATTTTTATCAACTAAAATTAATAAATAAATGGTTTGGTTTCATAGTGATTTTAATTTTCTTAATTTTTTTCAATTATGTTTGCGATCACTGAAATATATAAAGTTTTTACATGATCTTTCTGGGATCCTAAGAACATACTTTGTTATAACTTTGATGTCTGATCAGTGCAAAATGCAGGATGTTCATTATCCAGATTTCTGCATTGAGCTTCCTTTCACTGCTGAGTGAATTCTAGAAGATGATAATTACTTTGTAAATCTTAAGTTTACATAAGTATTAGAATAAGTTTCCATTTCAGCATTTTCTTAGCAAAGTTCAGAATAAATTTACATCAACTTACAATATGAAGTATTAACTTAAACAAAATATAGAAATAATTATCTATACCCAACAAAATTAGCCTGCTCTTCATATAAGTGATGCATTGAAAAATCATTTCCTTCTAATACAACGAAGATATCCAGTCTTTGTTCATCTATTAAAAGAAAAAAGAAAAACTTTTAACATAGGAAATATTCTTAGGAGATGACTAAAATATTTTTTCCCTCAAATTTTAATCTTCAATAATTAAAGGAAACAAGGTTACATCATACTGATTTCATACTCTATTTTAACATTCTTTCCATCATCAGCATTTAATAAATATATCTGCTTTTTTTTTCATTTTCAAAACTGACAAAGCAGCATTTCAAAAGAACTTTTGAATAATCTTTATTAAATAACTTTTAAATAAAAAAACAAAAACAAAATGCTGTGTGTTCTCTAGTAAACATAACATTTGATTTAAGCATTAAGTATGCATAAATTAGGCAATAAATAAAATGCACTTCTTTTTTCTAATGCAAGATATTTTAAATTTAAAATTCTTATTTAATACATTAAACAGAAGTGCTGCAATTTTATTAAATTAATTTTACTGAAATGCTAATTTACAGTATTTAGTGGATTAAGACAACTTCTTCTTTTTTATAATAATACAATGCAACAATAATTAACTTGTTCCCTAGAGAAACCTCAGTAATACTTAATGGTTATCTGAAGGGATTGTTAAAAAATTTCAAAAGGTGAAAAAAAGGATAAACAGAGGTAAGACAAGAGCAATCTGAGTAGATTGTAACATTTGCTTTTGATTGATGCAATTCTTTATCCTACAGAATAATCCAATAGGACAATACAATATCAGCCAAGGATCTGTCTATGAGAGATCTTTGAATGCAATTACTAAAGGATTATTTTTAATGTACTGAATAGTCAGATATGGGTATGTAAGGTGCTATTATTAATATCTAGATCTTAATAACAGCTGTCAAAGACTGATTAACAATTGCAGTTTTAAGGCTGATAGAGGAAATTAGCAATTGAGTACATTACCTTATTCATGTTCATTTCACTACATTTACACTTTAGCAATGCTCATGCACTGAGGAAAAGAGTACGAGGCAATAAGGATGAAGAGTGCTGGGTAAAGGATCTTGAGAAGGGAAGCTATACTTTACTTTTAAATCCTTTGAGATTGGATGAATGAATTACTAGATAGTCGGAGTGCAGAAGTCCAGAAGATGATAAAAATGTATGGATTCAACCAGTGCTCTTTTTGTAAAAAAAAAAGGTGGTGGAACGCTAATAAAATTTATTTATTTTTTTTTTTTTTTTGCAGTTTTATATAATATTCATAATACTATGAATACAGTGCACAAGCAGAACCGTCGTAATAATTTTGTTGCCGTTTGCAGACCTGCTCTGCTCAACAGGGCGATTCTATTTGGACCAAACATCAATTTAAATAAAAATCCGTCGAAAAAAGGTGGTGGAACGCCGTTCCAATGCGTTCTATGACAAAAAGAGCACTGGATTCAACAATATAATGTAAAGGTATATGTATGAAGGATTTGAAAAAGAAAAAAGAAATGGTAAGTTAAGTTCATAGGAATGCAGGCACTAATAAAAGTAAAAAAATGGTAAAAACTGTATAATAAAACTGTAAAGAAAGTGTTCCATCTAAATATTTCAATGAAATAACATTTTGCATAATACATACTTATCCAAAATTGGTTATTCACTTCTTCACAGGAGTCAAAAATATTGAGTTTTTTCCCTACAAAAAAAAATAAAAATAGATAAGATAAATCTTCAGTAATGAGACATAAAGATGAAATATAATTTATTGATCCTCCACTCAAATTTTCTTCAGTCTTAAATAAATTTCAGAAATAGAAACCTGGGGAGTTCTGATGATGTAATTCTACTATTAAGAATGAAAATTAAAGTTGCTTAGTAAATTGAAGAATTAAATTAAAGAATTAAGCAACTTAAGATCTCTGTATCTTAATCATATTTTGTTTATGTTAATTCATTCTTCTATAGAAAATACACTTCTGAATTTGAATTTACATGTTCATTGAAAATGAATTAAGCAGAAAAGTAAATTTGGTAGGAAAGTCTAATGTGCATATAATGTAACATGAATACAAGAGGATCTATTAAATGAGTCGCATTGCCGTAGATAAAAAAAAAGTAAATTTCTTTATATCAAAGTAAGATGGTTGAGCAAAAAATACAAAGAATTGTTATTAATTAAAAAAATACAATATTAAAACTAATAATATCAAGGAATGTAATTTTCTTGTTAGTTAATTCAAACAAGCAATAAATAAATAAATAAATAAGAAAGCATGGGAATCATACTTACCATTGAAACCATTTAAAATATTCAATATCTTTTCAACTTGGTTATTAGAATCATCCAACTGCCCTCTTCCTCTTTCAATTTTATAATTCATTATTTTGATGGCTTCCTTAAATTCTCTTTTATTTACTAACTCTTTCAACGTCTGTAATCGGTTGCAAGCTCTTACTTTTGGTTTCTTAGCAAATCCTTCTCCATAAAACATCCTTAAAATATGGCTAAGTCGAAGGTTACGACCATCAGACAGAAATTTCAGTTCATTTCCCAACATATAACCTACAAAAAAAAAAAAAAGGAAATAAAGTATTATTATTAAAATATCTTTCTTGTTCCTCTTATTTTTCATTATTTAGGATTGACGAAGACTTTGATGACAGATGTTAAAAGAAATCATGTAATGCTAATGATTATTTTTATTGTTATCAAATAAATGGGCCTTTTAATTTTTGGAAAACAATCACAGAAATGAATTTCTCCATTGAACCCAGGAAAAACAAGTAATTTCAACACTTATCTTATGGTAGAAAACAAACATAATCAACCAAATTTTAAAGCCTTCCAGAAAATGTGTTCAAAATGGTGCCCATTCAGACCAACACACAACTGTGGATAATGAAAAAAGGTTAAGGAGAATATATATATATATATTTATTTATTTATCTATTTATAATCATATGTTACTTTTCCACCTAACAATAATAATAAGAAAAAGTCTTGAGTAGCCCCCCCCCCTTTCCCCACAGGATCGAATGCTGGAACCTTCCATTTCCAGCCCAATAACTTACTGATAACGCTACAAGAACACTTGCTTTGAAATTGAACAGGAAGTTAGCAAGCTAATACTCCAAAAATCGATGAAAACAATGTCAAATATCTTGACAGCACTGAGAGTTGGCCCCTAACTCATACATATTTGTGAAGTACTCCATGTGTATTTTCATCTCACAAAAGGGCATTGATTTTCTTGATATATAAACCGTGTCCTCTTTTTGTTAGTATGAGGTTCTTTGCGACTCCTGATTTTCTATTCTGTGTTGTTTATATATAATTAAAAATGTCATGCATTCAAAAGCTGAAATATTCTCAGTCCCAAGCATTTCAAATTGAGAATACTCAACTTGTATTTCCATTATTCATGGTTATAAGAATGAAGTGATTGGGCCACGTCTCATTGTCAGTAAAGATGTTTGCCCAATAAAAGCCTACAAAAAGTAAGACACCATGTTGAACTGTCACAATACACTCTCTGATGCATAACTCTTCAAATCTTGTAACACTTAATCACATAGCTCTCCATTAAATATCAGCATTATTTATTATCTAGGTTGATTAATAAGATTTTATACACTTTTTTTTTTGATTGAATCATATGTGTCTGTATATTAAATTGCATGGTATTTTACAGCTTCCAACTTTCTAAAAATTAATGAATAACTTACCATCTAATCCACCCAAAACTTGAGCATATGTAGCAAAACTTGCAAAAGTATCCAATTCATATTCAGTTGGGCAGTAAGTACAATTCCATGTACCTTTGGGTCCTAAAATATATGGATTATTTGGCTTGTCATCATTTTTTATTGCTAATGCTAGATCATCTGAAAATAAATTAAAATTATTAATAATTGTGTAAATAATAAAAAGTTGAAATCACTGAAGTTTGTCTAGAGTTTGCATACAACTTGTTTATCAAAGAACACTGCTAGATCTTGTCTAAAATTTGCAATAAAGTATAGTAGAATCATAGAATTATGATTCATTCACAGATTTACTTTTAAACATAATAACTGCTAAATGAAAGGTTAATGATGTTTATTAATAATGCTTCATGTTTAATTCAATAATTAGCAATTGGTTAGCAATCAATGTTACTGTTGGGTGATAACAGATGAAGTAAGGAATTCCCAGTTGGAAATCCTGAAACATGTTGGCTAATGAGGCTATAGTTCTATCCAAGTCAAGGTGGATTGAGGACTGAATGCTACACAGATAGTGAAAAATTATGTGCCATAAATGATCCCTATCGGGCACCAGGCAAAACTCTATCATACTTAGCGTTCCACTAGGGATAGGGAGGATTACCAAGTGGCAACCTTTTATTTCCCCTGTTCTCATGAGACATGCATGGTTAAAATGTCAAAAAAACAAAACAAAAAAAACAAGGGTTAACATTACCTTTGGGAAGTACTCACTCACCTACAGCATCTACCAGAATAGTTGAACTAAAGGAGCAGGGATCTCCCTACTATTATAAATCATAGCTCCACAAAGATAACAGATAGTTCCAAGTTATCTCCAGCAGCAAAGAAAATCAAATACACTGCAATATCAGCAGAATCACCTCAGTGGTTTATCTAAAACAGCCAAGAGGAGGAAATTGAAGAAACAGAGGTAAGCAGGTAGTACACCTGTGGTGGAAGTCAAGCAAAACACCTGCCACAGACACCACAATGTTCAGACAGTGCTACACCATCCTCTCTGAACATACAAGGCCCTACAAAAAAAAGCTACACCCAGGGAACCGAACCTAACACTTTAAGATGGCTTTCATCAAGGAAAAGTTTCCTGATGAAAAAATTGGATAACAGTGAAATAAGTACCACCATATAGACCTTCTTGGGGGACCCCAGAAGGAAAACCTCTAGTAAAGAACTTGAGTCTAAATGGAGAGATTCTATTTTATCTGCGTGAAGACCAGACCATTGCGCAATGGCTTTGATGAATGCCTTTGATAATAACAGTGTTCTAAGAGCATGAGGCTCAAGGTTCTGAAAGTCAGTGATCTACCAAAACCTGTAAGGAGAGCTTTCAATATGGACAGACCATCAAGCCTATCTGCTGATTTTCCAAGCAGACAGGGATCATCACTGATGGAAAATGTTTAGTACATGCTGTAGTCAATAAAGGAATCGTATGTGATCCTGAAACTGCAAAAGTGGAGGTTGAAACTTCAGAACCTAAACTTTCTGGAACTGGAAGGGATTACCACAATTACTGAAGAAGAGAGATAGGGAGAAGCAACGATGGAAGTTGTACCGAGAAATTTGACATGGATCACTTACATTGTATAGCAAAGACTCTTCATCATAGGGCAACATTCCTGGAAAAAAAAAACCTTTGAACATAAGGAACTGTTTTCTGGATATTGAGGGAACCTTTGATAGTATTCAGCAGAAGCTTAATACCACCTATAATCAGGGAACTTTCAGGGAAATCAAATTAAATGCTCAATAATATTTCTTAATACATCCTATAATGACATGACTACTAGCCATGTCAGAATATATTAAAACTCAATGGTGTAATTCGATTCAATTAAAATCCTGTTTTTCCTATTTGGCAAAGAAAACAATGCTGTTAAAGATCTAGATTATGATCACTTATGGCCATAACAACAACTTGTACAAAAAAGGTTATGGCTATTCAGTAACCAAAATAGTTCATTTGAATTGAAATTTGATATATATATATATATAAATGGTATTTTTTGAAAGTGAACAAGAAGGTTATGTTGTGTGTCGAGAATTAAAATCTCAAATCTCTGCGAATAGTATAAGAGTGAAAAGGGTGAGCATAGTTGTTAAAGAGATTACATTAGGATTAAAAAGTATATGGGAGGATTTTCAGAAGAAAGAGGGGTCATTACTTACAGTGCCATCTAGCAGCACTTTTTTTAATTATCTAAGCCTAATCTTAATTACCTAATCTTAATATCAATTAAATATTTATTTATTGCAAGGATGTAGCACCCCTCTATTCAGAAAGAAGTTCCAATGCTCTTGTTGCTTCCTCCCCACCACCTAGAGAAATTTCTGCAGATACCCATAAAAGTCACCATAAAAACGAGAGTCATCTGACATGATTGAGAAATCTCAGATGTTGAGCAGCTAGCCTGTCACTTTTGAACATAGGTTTAATCACACAACTCACTATTTGGATTAATCAGCTGGTATTTGCAATTTTAGCATTCGCACTAACTGTTGCATCTTATTATCCAGTCAGAGAATATCAATGAATTGATAAAAAAAAACAACACAAACACATAATAATGTAAGAAAATACTTACATCCTAAGGTAGCTGCTTCTATTATTGGAACTTCATTATTTCTAGCAGGATTAACAGGACTTAAATTAGGAATTCCTAAGTCAGAAATGTACAGTTTCTTATCAGGCTTTCTGTTGCTTAAAGCAATACCCATGAGCAAATTTCCAGCAGATATAGTTCCATATTTTGTGTCAATTACACCATCTTCCAATGGTCTGCGAGTACGAATCATTCTCGACACTTGTTTAAAGTAACTGTAATAGATAAGAAATAATGGTTGATCAATGGATTTACAAAGTCTGAATTTTACATAAAAATTTACAGATTTAATAAAACAATGCAATACACTAAAACAATACCTTTTCTGCACACAGTTACAACAAGGGAATAAAATTTTGTGCTAAAACATGAAATTAAGGGCAACCCATATAGTAAAACAAGGTAATTAATGCTTTTAGACAATGTCAAAAGCAAAGCGGCCCCATAATATGCACAATTTTTTAAACAAACTTTTACAAACACAACTTTATCGGAAGCGACCACTTTGACCTCCAACCTCCTGTCAGGGAGTGGTCCTAGAGGTCACTACTTTTTGATGCTGAACACAATGGTGAAGGTTTCAGTCCCCTATGTTTTACAGGCAAGCTGTAACCTAGGGGCCACTAACATTGCTTTTATGCTGTCTGGATGGCACCCTCTGTAGTGGCCAAAAGGTTAGAGATATTCGAATGAAACCTTCACCATTGTGTTCAGCATCAAAAAGTAGATGAACACGTGTAAAAAAATTAGACATCCACGACCACTCCCTGACCCCACCCCTCAAGGCATTGTCTTTCTTTTAAAAACACCTTTAAAAGACAGAAAATGCCTTGGGGGGGGGGGTCAGGGAATGGTCCTAGAGGTCTGATTTTTTTGTACATGGTCATCTATTTTTTGATGCTGAACACAATGGTGAAGGTTTAATTCTAAAATAAAAAATGCTAGTTACGGTACATATTTGAATTCAGCGTGAAAAGATCTAATAGGATTAGGTACTTTTCCTTGTGTTTCAATAAAAAAGATTCATTTTGTTTCCCAGTGATATTAAACATCATCTTATATGTTAAATACCGTATGTGCTCCAATAAACGCCGAGGCTCTTATTGTCGCCGGTCTCTAATAAGCGCCAGGCTGCAGAGGGGACACGGCCAAATAGTAGCCGGTCTCTAACAGTAGCCGGGTCTTTGATATTTGCCTACCAGTACTAGTGTAAGCGTCCGTATCTTTTTATCGTACGTAATATCTTATGATACATTGTCTTACAAAATGCCGCCGATACGGTCATTTGACATTGCCTTTAAGATTCGTGCAATGGAATCCGCGAAAGAAACTTCCGGTGAGGCAGCCGCTCGTCATTACGGTGTTGATCCAAAAAGAATCAAAGTGGAAGAAACAATATGATAATCTTGTGTCTGCAAAGTGGACAAAGGTGCAAGCCTTTGCAAGTGGGCAAAGGTTGAGATTTGAAATCTCAAATGAAATGATTCAGGAATCTATCAAAAATTGTGGTATCACCAGTTCTACTGACGGCAGTGAGGATTCGTTAATTCATTGCCTCAAAGAAAATCAGCCATGTTTTGAAGGAAGAGAGAAATTGTCGGCGGCAAGAATTCAAAGCGTCGTGACAAACCTGGAAGAAGAGGAAGACGATAGTGAACTGGACAATAACGAAGCTGTCATTGTGGATTTAGACGATGAGTAGCACCGAAAGATACAGAAAGACATTGCCATTTATCTTTAACAGTGTTATGTAGCATCTGAAATTCAAATATAGTAGCTGTTTGTAAGATTAGCCGGTATTTATGTGTAAAAATATTGCGTTCTGAAGGTTTTTGTTAATAATAGTCGGCCTCTAATAGCAGCCGGTCTCTATTAAGCGCCGGGAGCCGAGGCTAGTTTTGCAAATGCCGGGGGCCTCTATTGGAGCATATATGGTATTATATAAGATATATATGATAGCCTAAATTAACTATCTGTGTTAAATATCCAATTTCGTGATATCCATGATTTAAATTGCCATAAAATACAATTATACTAGTATAAAATAATCTGTATTCTGTTATTAATTTTAAAAATTTATGTTAATATCAAATATTACACCACTGTTAATAATGTAAAGCTGAATGCTGAATACTAATCATATAAAAACAATGAAAAATGCCTTGAACATCATAGTTTAAATAAAAATTACAGGTTACAAAACTCCAGAAATTAATCCAACTGAGCTATGTAATTACCTGTAAAACTAGAAGCTTTATCCCATAACATTGTATGTTCACAAATGCTTGACATTTTCAAATAGCTCATGGAATTAGATTATTAAAAATGTATTATTAAGAAGACTTACTCATTTGCAAACTCATAAGAATCACTTGGATCATAGTCGCCTTTAACAGTATCCTGCGATCGGTAAGTCATGTTAATTGATGAAGACAGCATCCAATGTAAAGCACACTAGCAAAAAATAAAATAAGAAGAATGATATTTTTGTTAATCCAGAAGATATTAATTGTACAGAGATAACATACACTTAAACAAATTTATTAGTTTTGTATATTTCTATGTAACAAGTGCCGTTACTGCACAGCCTTATAGTCAAGGTGGCGGTCTTACATGAGTCAAATGTGTCAGAACCTGGGTTGGAATCCTGGCACTGGCATGGACTTTTATTTCCTTTCTTCTTTTTCACTTTCTCTTTGGGTCTGAAGCCATTCTGTAATGGTTTCCTGAGGATGGCTTTGAAGACCACCTCAGTATCTATTCCAGTACCTGGTAGTAGGTATGAACAGTATCACCAAAAACACTTGGTCAGTGTGGGAGATTAGAAGCCTTTAGGAAGCTCTTTGTACAGCAATGGATTCACAAAAAGATCATTAATAACAATAAAAAAAATGTAATTAGTGGGCTAGTGATAATTAAGATACTGGACTGCAGGTTGGAGGAGCCAGCGCAGTTATTCTCAGCGCAGTTCTAGATTTTTCTCCTAGTTGTTTCTCCTACAAATGGATCCTAGGGTTCCCTCAGTCCTTTATTAAATGGGGACCGGATTTCTTTCTTGGGAAGTTAGAGGCAGATAGTCATTAGGTTGACTATCCAAACTAAATATAATCTCATTGGTCATGGAATTCTAGGAGCTGTAATGGGACAACTAAGCTTTATATGTAATGTATCCAATTACTTATTCATGTCACCTTTTAACATTTATTTTCAAGCTTAAAATTATCAGTTAAGAATCATTCAGAAATGACATTGTGTCATTTCTGAAATTTTAAATGTATTCAATTACTGTCCTCCCAATGAAAGATGGCCGCCCTGTTTTTGTGAGATCTGCGCATGTATCATCGATTAGTCTGGTCAGGCACTTCCGTCTGATATTGTGACAGGACGCCGCCATTACAGTAAAGGCTTGTTACTTTGCAAAAGAGCATTGTATTTATAAATAATATATATTTATTTATTTATATAAATACTTATTGTTAGCAACTGGTATTGAAATAACGCTAAATAGTTGAGAGAAGTTTTAATTTGACGTTATCAACATGTCTTTCTCAGTGAAAACAAACTCTGTCGTCCATTGTGACAGGAAAACATAATTGATCAGCTACCGGAAGGGCTGCGCAGTTCAAACTTCCGCCGGTCAACTTTCATTTTGAGGACAATAGCATGGTATCTTATCCACCGCACTTCCAGCAGTGGGCATAATACATCAATGAAGTGATATTGGGTCAGGGAAAAAGTTCGTGGCATTTTTTTAGTAAAATTAAACTAGTTTTCTTATAGTATGAAAATGAATTTATTTAAACCAAATATGCTCCACTATTATCGACAATGTTTCGCGATTTTTCAGGTAGAGCCATGACGCCATCGGTGAAGAACTTCTGTGGTTTCCGGTTGAAAACTGAATCAAGAGGTTTTCACAGGCTTCTTTTGAAAGTAGTTTTTTTCCATTAAGAGAGTTCTGCAGAGATTGGAACAAGTGATAGTCAGAGGGTGCTATGTCTGGACTATATGGTGGATGCATCAAAACTTCCCAACCAATCTCTCGCAGTTTT
>JAFIDM010006943.1:29790489-29808955 GCA_023159025.1 Thereuonema tuberculata
AAACTTTCAAAATGAATTTAATAAAAGTTCAGGAGCCTGAACATTAATTTGTTATACAAACAGATACATATAAATGAAAAGACTTCAGTTTTTGTCTTTAAAAAAATTAAAAAGCTTAAATGAAAAGACCAAATTGAACAAAATAATGAAGTAGGAAAAAATCATGAAACGTAATCTTCATAAGGTGTATGATCGTAATGCAGATCTTACAGCATTTTTCCACACTCGTTAAAGGTTGTCAAATAATTCTGAGGGCATTAATAGAAATTCATACAAAAGAGAACTCTTAGCAAGGCTTCTGGGAAAGGAATAAAAGCAATCCATCTTCCAATTGTTTCCCATTCATGTTCAGTCAGATTTAGGTCAGAAGAATGGACTGACGAATCTATTCAATCAATCCCGGTTAATAAAAATGTTGATTCGATTTCTGTGGGTGGCATTATCATCTATCAACATGAATCCCGAGCCCTTTGCATGGAACAGCAGATTGTTCAAGGGTCTTATCTCTATGATAGTGTTTATTTAAAGTGCCTCTGGCAAAAATATGGAAATCTTTGACATGGATATAATCCCTGCAATCACCATAGATTTACCACCTCTAAAAGGGATTGATTTCTCTAATATGTCTGAGTTATTTAAATTTTGATCAAATCAAACTGCTAGTGAACCAAAAGGATTAGCATGTGCCATGACTATAATGAATTGTTGGATTTCAACACAGAAATTTAATTGAGAGTTAACTGCTATAGTTCCAATACTTTTCAATGGAAATTAATGAAATTTTTATGCAAAAATTTTCCCACAGGATTTTCAAAAACAAAAGACACATTAACCTATTATCCAAGTTTCAAGAAAATTTATTTACTGGTTTAGTAATTAGAGGAGACTTACAGACATACATGTTTTATGATTTTGGTTAGGAAAATAAGCTTAAAATATCCTTAGATCATTACAATAGTTGTTTGGATCAAGAGTGATCATACAAACTGGTTTCAAGTGTCAAAAATAATACAAGATGTAAAGCTGTACATTGCACTGCAAAATTAAAGAAAATATCTATGTAAAACTTAGACTTTGTTTATTATATTTGTTAGTCCTCTTTTGTGAGAAGGAAATTACATGAATTATATTAAAAATTGAAAAATCCAGAGGAAACAATTGCATCCTTTCATTTCTGTTACTGCAGAAACCCATGATTTGGATGTTTATGTGTAAAGATAAGCAATCATTTACTATTCATTTACTACATCAAACTGAAATAAAGTAAATAAATAAATAAATAACTGTATGGTTTAAAAAAAGCTTAATAAATATTACTTAATAACTAACAGTTATTATTAGCTACTAAATGAAGGATTCGAGAGATACAAAAGTTATATCTTTCTTTTCCTGAAAACCTATATTCTTACCTGATCTTCGGCTGTAAGAAAATCTACTTTCCATTTAAAAAAATCCTCTGGCAGACTGTGTGTAATAATTTTACTTAGAAATTCATTCTTATTTGTAGCATCTTCTTCATAGTAAAAAACATTTGGAATCTCCTGGAAGATACCATCAGCACGAAACCTGTAAAGGCAATTCAGATTATATTAAATGATATTTTAATGGTCCTTCAAGTTCCAAAAATAAATGAATTTATTATTTATTTTACAGTATATTAGATACCTTTATGTGAATATATATACATACATACAGGATTGATAAAATTAAATTTTCTCTACTTATACTGCTCTGGAGTGTGTTCTAAAGCCCCAAATGGAAAGAAATTTGGACAACAGGTACTTCAAACAATTCACACGCTATTTATTGAAAGAAAAAAACCCAACAGAAATAGTACAAAAAATGGCCAATATTATGGTGCTGAAGCAATACCAATGGCTTGAACAGTGTTACAAAAGTTCAGTGTGTCCTCCATTGTTGTCGACAATGGTTTCCATTTGCAAAATGGCATTTTCCACTGCAGAACACAATACATCTGCTGGAATTGCTAGAACATAACATCTAATGCTGTCCTCCAGATCTGACTGAGTTTGACATCTTTCACGATACACCTGATTCTTCCAAAAAAAAAAAAAACATAAACAGGAGTCACATGGGGTGAGGTCAGGTGATCGGGGAGGCCAAGTTGTCTGGAAATAACGGCTGATAACCCATCCATTTGTAAAGTGCTGTCTTAACAAATTTTGAACACAATGGGTGATGTGGGATGATGCACCGTCTTGCATGAATATGGTTTCCTGAAGGCACCTCCGTTGTTGAAGCTCTGATATCACAAAATTCACCAACATATCATAACCTGTTCCATACTGTCAGGTTATGGAACAGCTGCAGGGCCCAGTTGGACTTACTTCTTCAAAAAAAAAAAGCAGGAGTGGGCTTTGTCACTTCAAAGAATATTCTATGGTCACGTGACATCAACTGTCATTCGTGCTAGGAACTGAAGCGCATTTGTTACACGAATTTCTACGTCACCATGATGTAGCTGCTGTAAACTCCTTTCTTGTACAGATGGTACGGCAATATTGGATGCATCACTAGCCTTCAGTGGCATACGGCATGACCACTGCAAGGGCAATAGCTGGTACACTACACTACCACATGGAGATTGATGTGACAAATTCACGACAGCTGTAGCCACATCTTCAATAAGTAGAGTCAACTCGATTTCGACCTCTACTTGATAGAACACCAAGTTGTCCTGTTGCTTCCAATTTTGCAATCATTTTGTTGGCAACACGAGCAGACATTGGTCCATACCTTACATGCTTCTGATGCCGTAATTCTCTAATAGCCACAGCTGCATTGTTATTGTTCTCATAGTACAACTTCACTAATAGAGCTTTTTCCTGCAAGACTGGCATTTTTCGTGAAGAGCCGGCAAGCATCTAATGATTTCGAAGAGCCTTCTTTCCTTTTATACAGCTGTGAGTCAACATTATGTAAATAACATTATGCATGACCTTGATGTGACCTCCAATCAGAGAGTGACATGTGGCCAGTGATGCTCTTTGCTATGCTCTCAGCATGTAGAACGGAACTTTAATCTAGTCGAATTTGACGGAATTGCTTCTTGTCTTTCTTGTGTTAGTTCTTGTGTTACTTTTTAGTACAGTATCTGCATTATTTAAGTTACGATTTTAGAGTAGCATATGGCTATTGTTTTTATGTTAAATATGTTAGCTAAAACTACAGCGCCATCTATTGGCCATTTTTTTTTTCAATAAAAGGAGAGCGCATCGTTTGAAGTACCTGTTGTACAAATTTCTTTCCGTTTGGAGCCTTAGGATTTGCTCCAGAGCCCTCTACGTTAAAGAACTTTAATTTTAACAATCCTATATATATATATATACACACACTATGACAAAAAAATGCGCCCCAGTGCATTGTTGTTGAATGTTGTCAAACAACTGCAAAACTTAATATACAAATATTCATGGACAGACATGAAAATTGTAAAAAAAAAAAACTGCAGCCAAAGAATGCAGAGGGCGGCATCACAGCACATTTGAACCATGCATTCTGAATTGTTTATAACTAGCATTTCTCGCTTGCTTCAGAACTTCTGAATGTTTTTGTGGTTGGATGCCATTCTGTAGCCGCTGAAGATGCCACAACACAACCACCCAACAATCGTATCAACAAAGAGTGAATTTGACAGATGGTGTATGGTGGTCTTGAGAGTCAGATTGGACATATCGTTCTATCATCAGCACTTTGGTTATGGTGATGCCACAATAAGACATTGTTGCAGCAATGGTCCTGGCAACACATACATACCTATCAGGAAAGCAGTGGTCAGCCGAGAATAACCACTACCAGACAGGATACTGGGATCGCGAGGTCAACCCTCAGGACACCAACAGTTCTTTAAATGTCATCAAAGGAGAGTTAATGGCATCTCCACAGCCTGTTGTGTCACAACAAACCATTGCCAGAAGGCTTGGTAGAGGCTGGATTGCGATGCTGGCATCCGTTACTAAGTCTACCACTGACTCTGTGGTATCGCCATCACTGTCTACAGTGATGTTGCGCCAGAGCAGTGTGGAATGTAACTGATTGGGGCCATATAGTGTTTAGTGACGAATCTAGGTTCTCAATTGGAGCCAATGACTGTTGAATACATGTGGAGACGACCAGGGAAGAGCACCTCACCTCACCTAACTGTAGAGAGTCACACCTAAAGTCCACACTTGCAAAGCCACTGCAGTAGTTTTTAAAATGACTAACAATTCAAAATTTGTATTTCTAGAAGAAATGTTTTGAATGGTAAGATGGGGAGGATAGAAATGAGAAGGGCTTTTGGCCTTTATGATAATAAAATCAATATCGCAAAAAAAGAAGGGGGAGACTTTTCATAGTAAAAAGATTATAAACAAGAGCATGAGTTTTACAGTAGTTTATTTACTCATAACTGCCACTTGTAACTTGTAGTTCCAAACGCACATCCTTCATAACAATGATATCTTCCTTATAATAGTTGCATTTTCTCCCACTACATGTAGCATCTTATCCAGCCATTAGTGGATTTTGCAATTATTCAGAATAGTAAATATAAAAACATTATTATTTTTTTATGAAAAGAAATATATCCATTTTCAGCATTTTAAGCAAATTTATAAACTAAGTTTTTTTTTTTTTTTACTTCAATCATAATTCCAAAATATACATTAACTATATCCACAACTTATTTTATATGTCTTGATCAATCAAAAGCCAAGTAATAAAGAGTTACAGACAATAAATACTACTTGACTGTCAATTCTTTCCAAATTATTCCAAACATTCTTTGTTGACTCAGTAGGTGAAGCTTTACTTTTCCACTTGAACACTTTTCTTCTTTAATTTTTAATCTAAACGTATGTCATGCTAAAATTGCATGTGATTCTTTTTTTATGGTCATCCAATTTAAAACACAACTATTTCAGTCTCCATCACAGTCCCATTCCTCAACCAATGCTGTAGCTCAGTAACTATGCAGTGGACAGTTGAGCATTGAGTTCGGGTAGTTTTAAGTTACAAATAGCAACACTCATTTATTAAAAGCAATGTATAATAGTCTTGTTTTATGGTAGTTGAATGTTTACATGTATTTTATTGTTCCCTGGAACCAATGTAAGGTAACTGCATTAATGAAAGCATTCAAATTGTTAGGTCATGAATTTTCAATCCTTACTATGCATACAAATTTCTACTTTTTTTCTTTCATAAAGTTGCACATCACTGCTTTTAGAAATGTCGTGATTATTCGGTCAGATTTTAATATAAAATACTTTTAGTAAAAAAGACTGTAGAAGTTACATCCTTAATTTTATTATCTATCTTTATGAAAAACTGCCTTATAGATCTTACCTGGTTGTGAGATATCCAGCTATTAGATCAGGGGATTTTGCCTTGAAGAATTCCTGTTCTTCAATTTTCTCAAGAATACCAAGAAGGTTTTCTAAGCTGTGAGAAGGACGTCTAAAACGATTATAAAGCTCATTATTGTTATAGCATTTCATCAGAAAAAGATTTGTTTCTCCAAACAAAGGCTTTTGATTTCCAACCGCTAAAAATGAGAAAAAATACAAATTATATATCAATTGTACAATGAATACAAACTTTACTTTTTGTCAAGACTTGTTACAGCAATTCCAAACTCTTAAAAATTGAACTCTTTAAAGAAATTTTATTTTATTTCTTAGTTCTAATGGAATAAAATTAACTATATACTTTTATCAACTAAATAAATAGACTTTTTTTTCAGCACAAGTTTCCATAACTTATGTTAATAACAATTAAATGCTGTAATGGCTTACAATTACTTAATGTTCTTGTGCAAAACATTAAAATGGATCTAGATATACTACATAATTAACGTATATGTTGATATTTTGTTTTTTTAAATATGATTCATAACTAAATTTTCTTTATATATTTAAGAAAATGGATTTAAAAACCTTGAAACTGACTATGTAAGTTTCTGCATACATATATAGAGGGTTAATTCCTCTATATTTGAACAAAGTTGATGCATTGTCACGTGCCTTCATATACAGTCTCGTGAGATCAAACATTCTATTAGTGCAGTTAATATTGCATTTGATACAGGATGCCTCCTAAAGTTAGCCGCTTTTGGGAAGGGTATGTAATGGCCCTTTTCCATGCAAAATTTTCATATCCTATGATCATAAAGCAGTGTAAAGAGCATGGATTTCCAACTAGTAAGTCTCAGTGGCCTCCATAATCCACCAGATAACTGGTTGCGAGGTTGTATTATGGTCACCATCACTACAGACCCGGTGACAGATAGCAACAAAGATGACACCAACCTCCTTGCAAAGGTTGCGATAGTCTCAAAAGAAAATTCAGTCACACAGCAAGCAATGGTCATGAAACTGCACATGAATCAATCTCAGATTGCAAAAGCCTATGGAAGCGATTGCAGATGAAGAAATTTCACAAAGCTCATGTTTATATACTAACCCAGCATCACAGAGCTGAAAAGAGGACCAACAGTTGTAGATTCTACGAAAGCTTTTGACAGGTAATAGGTACAAATCCGTTGTTTCCCTTCATGAGGCTTGGATTTACCTTACAGATTGTGGCAAAATTGGAAACCTTAGCATATCGTCCAATGGACGAAAAAGGTTGATCTGAGTTGGTATCACAGATCAAGGGAACTTTCCCTAAGGGATTCACGGTTGTGGCTAGATACTGTCATCAAGGAGAACTAACAATTTGAAAAATTTCCTAAAACACTGAAGTCAACTTCCCAAACTTTCAGTGATGTTACCAAATTAACGGAGGCTATCCCTTGTCTTTATGGACAGAATATGAACACAGTCTCCATTCACATTGACAAAGCCTCCAGCCATACCTCCAAATCATTCATTGCCTTCTACATTCAGATGAAAAGAAGAACCGACATTCGAGTCATCTTTTTCTAGGACATCCCATAAAGTCACCTAATGCAAGCCTTGTAGACTTTTGTGGGTTTGGATTATTAAAAAGATTACTTGCAAAAAGCCACACAATCATCTGGCTTAGGGAAAGCACCATATACCAAGATGCCTGAAGAGACATATCGTTACCTTTGTTGTAATGCTCATTCTTACAGTAGAAGCTGAAATGCAGAGCAATAGACCAGAACAAGGGTGGTCAGATTGAGCATCATCAATGGTGGCATGGTGGATTTTCTTAAACATATGGGACAGCCAACTTGTGTTCAGATGTAGGGGAAATCAATCCCCTAATAAAATAAGTTATTCAATGTTTAAAAGATAGAAATTTGGAAGGTTTAAATTGTAAAATTATACTTCCAATTGCACGTAAAGTATTGAGTAACTTTAGAATTAGACAGAGCTATTTAACTGACTGTCTCATTCTAAATCTTTTGTAGATTTAAGAGCTATTCTGGTACAAGGAAAGTAACAGAAGACAAACAACAAAATATAATATAAGATAGTGTCCTTTCGACAGTAATATTATTGCAGCTTTTATTAAATGTTTTTGAATAAACTTATTTTTAGTATAATAAGATGAGTACTTTGTAAAACATCTATTCAAATGTATTAAAGAATAATTATTTTTAGATAATCCTCTCAACCTAGAAATAAAGATACATTCAAAGAAACCATAGGAAGTTCCTCTCCTAAAGATTTTTGCCATCATCAAAGATAAAATAAAAGCTAGAACTTGTCAATAGCAAACCACACTTGAGAACTAATTATATGATAAATCAAAAAGCTAGAAATGTAATAAGTAAAGCTTAAACATACATTTATTTGTAGTATATACTTTTATAAACAGACATGACTAAAAAAATAATGATCTGCAAAAATGTTCTTAAATCTGAAATCTTATTATATCTTTCAAAACTATTGAACTAAATTTAACTGCTTAGTATTTCTTTACTTTTTTCTTATATTCCAAGTAAAAATCCTTACCATTTCCAAAGACTAAAATGAGAATAATTATCTTCAACATAATTTTAGATTAAAATCATCCAGTAAGAAACCTGAAATGAAAGGAAAAATTTTAATTTTAAAAGTAAGAATTCAATTAATTAAGATAACTATTTAGTTGGCTAGTTATGTTACAATCAATTTTACAAATTGTAATCACAATTACTTTGTAGTGGTGCAGCTATATTTTGTGATGCTTAAGGCGTGCAATCAATGAAGTAGCCCCTAAGCTCACAATCATTTCTTGACTTACAATTTTTTTTCCCATTTGTGATAAGTAATATCAGCAAAATTTAATATATTTCTTTAAAATCTTCTTGGTCTACTGTCCTTGGATAGTTCCTCATGGGATTTAACTTGCCTTGTTTTAACGATACCACTGGAGATTATGTTTCAACATATTATTATTCATGTAAATCAAAACTAAAGTATTACGAAACCATGGATCTTTTTGGCTGCCTGGGTGACACCACATCATAAAAGAAAACTTCCTTGCTGACATTTCATCTCTACCTGTCAGAGACATCTTCTGAGCATGACATCTATTATAAAATTGGCTTCCTTAAAACCCTTCTAGGACTTCTGGGTAATTTGATAGGACAGCATTTAGGAACTTACTGCATCGTGGGAAGCTCCTGAGGGTTTCTGTGTAACATTCCAGACTTCTCTTCAACTCTTACAGATTCATAATGCATTACTGTGGTATTTTGAGGCCTTAAGATAATTTCTTCAGTGTCGGTAACCAGGCTCTTAGTACTGGATAGCTGTCTTCCCTAACGAAATTCTGAGAAGTTGATTATTTCAATAGCTTCTCTTACTATCCAGGGGCAATATTTCTCTTCACGGGCTAAGATGCAGAGCTTTGTCAAACTTGATATCATGTCCTAGTGCAAATTCCAATGTGCAGTTCCACATGTTCTAACTTATACAGAAGTCTTAGATATATTTAATAACCTCCGCCTGAGAAGAAAGGAAGCTAGTTCTGCAGTAGATTTCATGCTCTGAAGATGTCTCACACAGCTAGAGACGAAACATCAGCAAGGAAGTTTTTCTTTAAAGACATGGCACAACCCAGACAGTCAAGAAGATTTATTAGATATTGGCTGTGGAAACACCAACATTTAAAGACTATCAAGCCATATTCCGAATTGACTACTGTACAAAGCATAAAACTCCAAAATTGAACAGCAGTAATACACATTTTCAAAGTAATTGTATTTCTTCTTTTATAAATGCAATAAAATTGTAAGTTATTAAATGTAAATTATTATATGGATCTTAAACTTGAGATCCATAAATTTAACTTAAAGTTGTTATTGCAAAATATTTTAATATTTCTAGCCCTTCAAAAAACCCTGAAATAAGAAAGCAGAATTACTGATTACTACTACTACCACTACTATCTCGAAAATCCAAATTATATGTACATGCAAGAAGTTCCTAAAAGAACTTTTAATTTAATTCCTTAATTTTAATTTTTTATTTTCTTTGTTTTAAAGTCATGAAAACAACAGAAACAAAAAAGTCTCCTTTTACTTTAATTTACTGGTACAGCAACTGCTAAATACAAAGGTAGAAAGGCTCATTTCTTCAGAAAAGAATGGTTTACTGTCAATGGTTAGCCAAATTTTAATGGCTATTGACGATTAACCAAATTTAGTAAACTAAAGTCCACCATATATTTTGCAATTTACATATTTTTCAGCCCCACTTTCACTCTAGTTCAAAAGTTCATTTCTGTTTCATAGTATAATTTACAAATTGCTATGAAATTTGAACAAACTAATGACAAGCAATAAGGGTTTAAAAAAGATGATTTCTATTAATTTTTAGAGAAAGATGTTATGGTTTACTAATTCTGCTATTGTATCTGTGGACATCCACATAATATGAACATCCATTAGGACTATCAAAAGGTCTGCAGCTTGTCTAATGTGTGACACCACTGGTTAATATCAATTGCTAGATAATATTGCTTCATTTCTATGGCAGTTTTTGCCATCTTTTCATGACAAATTCTTTATGCTGAAGAAATTTTAGGTATAAAAGTTAGGTCATCTCTTTCCCTTAAATATGTATGCCAAGTTTCAGGAAGATCAATTGAGCAGTTAAAAAGGTATTAGAGGGATACCTACACATAAAGAGATTGACTAATTTGAGGCACCTGACTTTTCTAGGAAAGTGGGTTAATATTGTTAATACAGTACTACTAAATGTGTTAAATTTTAATTGTAAATAATTTTTTTTAAACTGTGTGTAGTCTGAAAAAGGACTTTTTTAAACAGTACTACTCATACCTCCAATTTAAATAGAAAAGGACAAATAGTTGTTCTTTACTTGCAATGATAAAAAAAAGTAAGATTTGTTAATACCAATTAATACGCATCTCTAACATCACACAGAGTAGGAAATATTGTGATTTGATTTTAATTACATATGTTGATATTTACAGTAGTGTAGCTAGGGAGAGGTCATCTACTGATATCGTGATCTGGGGTGGCAAAATGGGGTCCTGCTGTTTTATTAGGCGGAAGCAATGTTTATTTCGTTGGAATTTTTGGGTGGTATTTTTATCAACCAAGCATCAAAAAACAAAACTACCCCTGCAACTGGTTGTATGTTATAAAATTAATAATCTTGATATTATACGAAACTTCCACTTTTTTTTTATTAAAAATTTATTGCACTTGAATAAAGAACACAATAGAGATGTTTTCAAGTATTACTATTATTAACAGCCATTTACAACCAAATGTTTTGAAAATAAAATTTAAACATAAATTTTAAGTTTCATTTGTGTGAAACTATAAAACATAAGAGTTGCTCAATGTCACTTCAGCCAGGGCATATAAATCACAGATACAATCTTGTTCATATTTTAACATCAGTTTCATATGAAGAAATTATTATAAGATTATATAATCTTATAACTTCTTATAACTTCCTATAATCTTATAACTGAAATTAACCTTATAATCTTATAACCCTATAATCTTATATCATTTGCATGCCCCAGTCTAGATTTACAATTCCTCAAATTATTAAGTTTAGAAATAACTGGTTTATGTAGAGTTCAACAGATATGCTGGCGTGAGGGTTGATCAGAAAAAAAGTTTACAACTGCTAGAAATTATGTTTATGAGTTTGCCATAACTAGTCTCTTATTAGAACCTTAAAGAAATTCGCAACAACATGAAGAAGTAATGTCCTGGTCTTTCGAACGATGGTCTGATCTTCTTCATCACAATGCCCGACCACACATTGTACGGAACACACAGAACATGCTGCACGGTTTCCACTGGGGAACTTTGGGACATCCCCCGTACTGTCTGGATTTGGCTCCCAGTTATTTTCATCTGTTCCTTGCTTTAAAAAGAACACATGTCAGGTCGATGCAATGAAGAAGTCCAACTTAGACTTCAAAAAAGTGATTAGAAGAGCAGGACTCTGACTTTTATGTTGCTGCAAAGGACAAACTGATCAAACATTATGACAAATGCCTCAATCGTTAAACTGACTTTGTAGAAATAGAGTTTATATATGCCACTTTAAGGACACCATCTCATTTTCTTCCAATAAAGGTTTGCTTTTCATACACAGGCTTTGTAAACTATTTTCTGATCAACCCATGCAACTTTTTACTTTTGTTCTTTTTATTTATCATTAAACATGGAATCTTTATGTATATTTTTCTATTACACTATTTTGTAATGTGTGCTTAAAATAATAATAAAAAAAGATTTTTCATGCATCAGTAACTTTTTTAATAATTTTTCTATCTCCAAATATCATGATTTTCATTTCCAAGTAGGTCAAAAATCCATCTACAACAAGGCAAAAAAAAACATTCTGGAAAAACATGAGGCAATCAAGAAAACAAATACATTATCTGTTTATGTAAATAAAAGTGAAAGTCTGATATTATTTATCCCCTATGCTTTCCCACAGCTTCTAATATATTGGGACCATATTTTGCACAGCAATTAGATCCTAGTAAGGGTGTCGTATGATAATGTTTTGATTTTTTTAAAATTTACATGTATTTTTTATTCTTTTCTCTCCTTAAGTGCTACTTCTCTGTACGACATTCTCTATAGAATAGCTCACCACAATGTTTTTCTCTCTCTCACAACTTGAGTAAATATTGAGAGGCAAAACTGAATTTTCTGTTTGTGAACATTGCTGTGGAAGTAAATTAAAAGTGTCAAGTTTAAAAATCCCCATAAAATCTTGTTTTAGTAATTGTGAAATACATACTATACTAGTGAGCAAAAAAATCGACTCAACATTCATATTTTCATTTGCTGCCTATAATTTCAGAAATTAAATTATTTTGAATGACAATCTATATTTCATTTGAAAACTTATAAAGTACACTTTCCAATGGTATCACAAGGAATCAGTATACAACAATATTTTCTTTACTGTAGGACATAGAACAGAAACAGGAAAAGATGTTGAAAATGGAGCAATGAAATCGAAAAGGTTTGCTTGAAAAGAAAAGCCAAAATACTGTAAAAAGAAACAAAATTGATTCTAATCTGTATTTGGTATTGCCACCCCTAGCACTTACCATGGCTTCCATATGATTGGCATTGACTGTATTAACTTCTGCACATGTCTTGCAGAATGGCTTCCCACTCCTCTACCAAGGCTGCCTGGAGTTCAGTGATAATGCTAGGAGCCGGATTTCTGGCTTGAATCCTTCTCTTCAGTTCAACCCAGATACGCTCCATGGGATTTAAGTCCGGGGCTGCATGGAGGCCATTCCAAGATGGGCATGCCAACCTCATCCATATCCTGTCGGGCCCACCTGGCAACATGTAGTCTCGCAATGTTGTGAATTAACAATGTCCTGACTGACAAACTCTGCATTCAGACCACCTAGACACCTAAGATGTCCCTGATGTAGTCATCTGCTGTCAAACCACTTTTATGGCCACCACCAGCTACGATAACAAGATCTGTTTCCACCTTGTAGAAAATCCCAGTCCACACCATGCAGGATCTGCCACCATAGCTCACTTGTTTTGGGATACAGCATTCTGCATAACATTCTCCAGGCCTCCTGTATACCGAGCTCTTCTGTATCTGCTGTGCAAACACATTCTGCTTTCATCAGAAAACTTAATGTAGCTCCATTGCTCTAAATTCCAATTGATGTGATTGCAAGCAAATTGAAGATGTGCTTGTCGATGAGCTGCCATCAAGAGGGGCCCAGTAGCAGGCCTCTTTGGTCACCATTCTTCAACAGTCTTCCGATTGTCACTCACTGACATCCATCCTGTGTGCTCGCCACAGGTCTTGTTAGATGTTAATTCTGGTAAGGTGTCGATTTTGGAGTGAAGTTAAGCGAACGTCTCTCTGCGATGTGAATCGCAGTCTATCTGAATCTGGTCTCTGATTGAAGGAACCAGTTGCCCGATACCTCCGATATACCCGCGATAAGGCAACTGGCTCATGTTCAACTGTCGATCGACAGGGCACTGGGTGTGCCCCTCTTCTAACAAGGCAATTACTCGAGCTCCTTCTTCAGGCATGGTGTCACTATCGTGAGTGAATACTGCAACTTAATTAAAGGAGATGTGTGCTTGTCAACTTTTGAAATTTGACTGATGAGTAATGTTTAGAACACACTAATTTTATAGGCAATGAATGTGTGCACACCACGTATGACATTGCAAGCATTTGGCAGCGCAGTTGAGAATAGGACTGATATCAGGTTGCAGTATTGTTGGAGAAGGATTTAACCAACTGAAGAAGTTGCAGTTAACTAGAATAAATCTAACAAAAATTATATATATGTATTGTGGGATGTGAATCTATGCTTTTTATAAACATTTACTTCAATGACAAAAACCACTTAAAAATAATGGATTAAATATATGATTGTATCATCAAAGAACGCATTGTAAATTTACTAGTGTTAAAAGAAGAAAAATTCTAAAGAAAAATGGGATTCATAAGTAATATTTTAAGCCCATTAATGACCTCAGAAATAAAAATCAATGACTCAGTTACGGTAAGAGATGTATCTCCTAAATTATATGCTGATTGATTGTGAGGGTAAAACAGCTTTTGTCAAAAAAAAAAGAAATCATTACATTACGTACATTTTTTGATATAGAATAGTTCCCTACAGAAATAGAATTAAAAAACCATGAAACTGCTTCATAATACTGCAAATATAAAAACTAATGTTAATAGTCCCATGCATGTTTGTTAATTAATTTAAGGCTCTAATTCTCAGGAACTGTAAGGCTTATGGGACATCAAAAGTTTTCTATAATCTTTCCAATTACCCTCCATAATTCAAAGCTAACTTCTTTTTATTATAATAATAACAAGAGAACATATTTTAAAGTTTAAAAGTGAATCATTTATAAAATTGATTTCCCTTTACTAAATAACTAATATAGCCTTGGAAATACTAAAGCAAATATAATAGTTTGCAATTGAAGCTTCTAGAGCTGCGGTTAGTGGATTCATAATTATTCAATTAAACTTTTATCATCAAAAAGAATATCAAATGTTTTTTCAATTTCTATTAAAAATTACAATGAAATGATTATAATTTTGAATTTATTTTACATTAATTTTTGAACAGAAAATTTTAAAATAATTAAAACAAAATATTTTTTGAATTATATCAGTTGTGAACAGTATCAATATTGATGCAATGTCAACGAGGAGCTGTGAAGAGCTATGACGCAATGTCGGCGGACCTGGCAGAGAGCTCGAGAGAGACTCCCAGATGCCAGTGTCGAAGGCCTTCCCGGATTGGCCAATTATGCCGCGCTGTGATTGGCCAGGCAGAGAGGTCTCAGAATCCGAGATCGCCTCTCTCCACTTCCTGTCGGACCGAAAAGGAAGCTCCGAGAGCGACCTGGATTTGAGAATCCAAATCCTGTATAATATTAACCTGGATTTGAGAATCCGATCTATATGTCTTTGAACTGTATTAACCTGGATTTCAGAATCTGTTGACCTGTATAATCTTGTATATAAACTGTAAATGAAATTGTAAATAGGAGAGTGTACATTATGCTGAACCTGTGACTCTGACTCTATCATTTTGACCACACATCAATATGTCTTATATGGACATGCACTCTTTTATGTGAGTGCAACATTACAGTTGAATAACAACTTAAACTGTAGAAAATTTCTTCCAATCATTACGATGACAAAATTGCTGTGCAAAAAAAACAAACTAGATACCATAGAATTGTTTTTGAAACATTTCCTTTGGATTAGTTGTGAAAAAAAAAGGCTTGGAACCTGAGGCATTACAATAAGGGTAATAATTATATAAATAATGCAAATAAAACATTGACTCTACACATAGTAGCACATGGTGCTCAGGAGGCTGGACTAAACAATCAATTATCCAATACTGTTAAATGATTATTTTCTTTCATTTTGCCAACTGTAAGATGAGGAAATCTAGGTGATGTTATTTAAGCAGCTTATCTGCAAATTAAGCATGAAACAAACTCTGCCTTATAGTAATCGATTAATTAATCACCTATAAAGAAATAAAAATTAAGAATAGTCCGAGCTCTTCGCAGTCTATATTTTTCTCATATTCTCAATAAAAATTTTGGATACTTAAATCTTTTATCAGAACTAATCCAAAGGAAATATCTCAAGAACGATTCTATGGTATCTAAATAAAAAGTCAATACAATTTGAAGACTCTCCCTCATACACGAACAAATTTGTTAATCTTGTTGTTTCTTATACAAATAGTGAGAAAAGTTCAACAGGTTAGATAAAAAAAAAAAATCATTGGAGTGAAGTTCTTATTTTATCTCTTATCGTTTCACCAAAAGTCTCTATAAACATTTTTTAATCTACGTACTTCTAACTTTTATCAATAAAAAGTTAGAGAAGTACTGATAAGCCCACACACTCCCCAGTAAGAAAAGGGATTATACGATAACGAATCTAACGATTTTTGAAAGACAAATGAATTGGTTTCAAAAAGACAGTGGGTGAAAGTGCTTCAGAGCTTTAAACTCTTTTTAAGACAAGAAAAATAGCTGTTAATATGACTTGACTCAAGGAATTTAAAAGGGATGCCTTAATACAGAAATGCTTTAACATTACTCATGGGCGACAATCTTGAGCGAACGCTTATATGAAGATGACAAATGAAGAAGGAAGAGATAAAGCTTCTAACATAGTATAGTTGTAAGATTTTTAAGGCTATTAACAAGTCTGCTAATTCTAAAGCTACTTATCTGGTAATTTTGCTAATGAGAATCTTTTTATTATTTTATCCTCTAACATTCTAATTTCTTGGTCCATTCTAATTTTACCTTGAAGTTGAAATTGGGTTAATAAAAAATCATTTAATATCAAATACAACATGTTTCATAACAATTTTTGCTGTATTTCCCGTCAGTAATAATACCTTCAAATATTTCTGATTTTGTCATTATTATTTTATTTTTATCATTTAGCAACCATAAAACAAAATAAAAATTAAAAGCAAATTTAACGTCCGTAATAATTCATAAATTATTTTTTTCTCTCTATTCATAAAACAAAATAGTTTTGCACTAAATAATTTTATGTCTCAATAAGTTGTTTTTTTAAATTTATATTCTAAGTATTCTGTGTTCCTTAATTACTTTGTCAAAACCAAAAACATTCTAATTCGACTAATCTGTAGATATAAAGGAGAGCGTTTGTTGGTTTGTTTGTTTGTTCGCTATACACTCCTAGGCCCTTTGACCAATCTCAACCAAATTTTGCAGAATTACTCTTTAGGACCCTATGGAAATAACAGGCTACAATTGAAGCCTCGACACATCTCCTCTCCCCCTAATTTAATATCTTTCACACTTTTATATAATTTTCAAGTAGAGGTATGGTTACCGTGTTCAAATTCACTTGGTGGCAATAATTTTTATTATTTTTATTTTTATTTCCTTTTTTTTTCCTAGCAACTCAGTAAAAGTGGATTCTCCTCTCTCAATCACCAGGTAAAAATGGATTTATGCGCGACCACAAAGTGTGAAGGGAATTAAATTAGGGGGAGAGAGAGAGATGTGTTCAGGTTTCAATTGTAGCCTACTTTTTTACGCAAGGTTCTATTTATTTTATTTATTTATTTATTTATTTCTAAATTCAAAATTACAGTCCTGCTAGGTTTCACGGAAATCCTGTGTTGCAGGTGCTGAGGTAATAAATACAATAATTTATAAATATAAATATAACATTAGTAAGTCAGAAAACATTATATAAAAATTAATATATTACAGTTATACAAAAAGAAAATTAAAATAATTATGATAAATATCATTACAATAAAATTTAAGGTTGCCAAATAATTTTTTTACTTATTATTCTAATTATAATTTCTCTCTTTAAATGTTTATAATGTTTAATATGAAAAATTTCTAAATCTAATTGTGAAAAAACTTTAAATAACAATCTATTAATATCTCTTTTGCCAAAATTATTTTTTGGAGTATTAAAACTAATTAGAGAATTCCAAATATTTCTAGTATATAGTATATTTACATTATTTTTTAATTTGTTTGACATAGTATAAAAATTTTTCAAAATAATAATATACATAAGTTCTTCAACAGGAAACATAATGTTATAAAAAATCCTAATATCTGCTTTTTGTTCATTAGTATAAAATTTATAACCAGTAAAAATGTGATTTAGCAATTTTTCAATTAATCTATTTATATTCTCTAATTGTGTTTTATTTAAATTTATCCAACATTCAATTCCATAACAAAAAAAAGATTCAACAAAAGCTTTATAAATCATAATTTTTTGCTTTACTGGAAAAATATATTCAATATGGTTAAACATAAATAGAAAAGAATTTAATTTTTTAACTATTTCAAGATAATGACTATTCCAACTTAAGTATTCATCTATGTACTTTTTGTACTTTCACTTTTCAATTTTTTTACAATTACAAAAATAATCAGAATTATAAATTCCTTTACATTGAAAATCATGTAAAATAACTTCTACATTTACAGTTAATGGTTTATTTTTTGTTTTGACAATTATTAATTTTGTTTTACTAAGATTTATTGTCATTTTATTAGTAACTAGTCGGCTACCCGTCGCTTCGCTCCGGAAGCCTCCCTTATGTAACGGAAAACAATTTTTTATTTATTAAAAAACACACACACACACAAATTACATCAAGGAAACTAAAACTAAAATTTTTTAAAAGATTTTTTTTTAATTTAATTTTTGATGTCTATATTCTCTCAATCTACGACTGCTTTTAGAACCACCTTGTAAATCATATATCTATGATATATTTTTATTTTTTACAGAGATTAGAATGTAGGCCTAGTGGTCTAATGGCTAAGACGTCTAACTTCTGAGCAGTATTCTACCTAATAGAAATAGTGCATCTTTCTTTCTTGACTATCTTTTTTTTTTATTCCTATTGATACTTTTCAGTGGTTTTCGAGTTAGAAATAGTGATGGTTTTTGAGTTACAAATAGTGATTTTTCAGTATTCTATCTAA
>JAFIDM010006943.1:29809451-29819712 GCA_023159025.1 Thereuonema tuberculata
AAAAAAAAGATTGAATACATTCCTTATTGATGGGGGAAAGGAAAGGAGATATAAGTCAAAAAACCATATGAAGAGAGTTGTAGTCCCTATGGCCTAATGGATAAGGCATCTGACTTCGGATCAGAAGGTTACAGGTTCGATTCCTGTCGCGGATGTTTCATTGTAAAAATTATTTCTATTTTTCAATTTCTCAGAAAATTGCGCCGGACAGACAGACAGACAGACAGAGAAATAAAAGATTTTAGTAATATAGATTGACCAAGAAATAATAGAGTTTAGGTCATTCTGTATTTGGCATAGTGCACTTACTAAATTCTCATTATCATTAAGCAATAAAACATCATCTGCATCTAAACAGTATTTCTGCAAAGTTTGGTCCACACACAAACAAACCAACAAACATCCTCCTTTATACACTTATGTTTGTGAAAATTGCAACACCATAAAGGAACCATCAGAATGGAAGGAAATTTATTACACACGTTACTAAAAGTGATACAAACAAACAATTAAAAAGTTTCAGAGCAATGTAACAACAGTACTTGCAAAAAATCAGTATAGTGTAACTCCTCCATGAGCTGCTATATGCCGCCGCATCAAATCAAACAGATGTTGGATGTGTTCCTGGGATATCGCCTGCCAGGCTGCTTCTATCCGAGTCTACAGTTCATCAGAAATGGCTGCTGGATGACTATGATGGGCTAGTTGCCAAATGACCATATCCCATACATGACTTAACGAGCAAACATGCAGGCAAGGGAAGAAGGGGTATCTGCCTTCTTCAAAGACAACCTGGACATTTCTGGCCACATGTGGTAGGACATTGTCTTGTTGGAATATGGCTCTTGGAGTGTGCTGAAGGAAAGGTATGACTTCAGTTTACACAAGTTTCCTGATATACCAGTTGCTGTTGAGAGTGCCCACAATTCGTAGCAGCTGAAATGGCCTGTGATATTTCAATTGTTCCCAATTGCTCCCCAAACCATCTTGCCTATTGTTTGTTCAGAATGACACTGGTCAATGTGACCGAATGATGGCACTTACCTTGCTATCGTGTAATGCGTATGTGGCCATCATTGTAATCCAAGTTGAAGCGGGACTCATCCGATAACATGACATGGTGCCAATCTGCATGCCAGTGCATTTTGTTCATGAGTCCATTGTAGCCCGAGGCGTCGATGGTTCAGGCCCAAGGGAATGCATGCCTGCAGTCCTCTGTGCAGCAGAAACCATGGAACCAGACAATGTCAGACCTTGTTGAGTTGTCCCAAAGTTGGGCTAACACTCAAGAAGAAGCTGAACGGTTTATCACTGACAATGTGGATGAGGTGTGTATCATTCCGTGATGTCTTCACATTTTGTGGTCCACTTCTGGATTTTCGACCTGTTCTTGTCAGTCCACTGCTTCCACACTCGCATTGCTGTCGTGGCATTATGTCCTGTAGGAACAGCAATTTCGCGGTATGAAAATCCTCCTTCTTGCAAGCTGATCATTCAGTTCAAACTCCGTAGCTTGCTTAAAAGGCTCCCTTTGACATAGATGAGGCATACTAACTCTAGTATACACGTGTACAGCTTACTGACGATAAAAAAACTACTTGTCTGGATCCACAACAGTCCACTACTTATATGCTCTTATATGACAGTTCAGAGAGCACTGCTGAATCTAGGCATGTGCGATCATTTCCAAATTTTAATTATTTGTATATTACATCCAGCTTTACATTTCATGTAAGTTTCACTTCATTAGCATGTTTACTTCATGGTGTTGCATTTTTCACAAACATATGTATATATAGATGACGGTGGCACATTAAGATTCTTTGAAAAATCGCATTCTTTGAAAATTCTTCATTTCTCAAACAATAATCCTTCAATCTATTCAAACATCTTACTTCTTTGGTTGCCTAATTAAATCTTGCGAGCTTTTTGTCCTGTGAATTCTTCTATCAATCTTATGGAATTTAGATGTTTTGCTTTTTCATTCTCAATTGATAGTATTACTGAAAGAATTCATTTTGTCTTATATCGATGACCTCAAATACATTTCAAATCTTTTAATGAGTTTCAGATTAGAAACAAGGTAGGGATAGTGATTAGTAAACCAATCACAGTACTTCGCAATGGCTTCTGAGTCACCTTTACTTTAGAATAGACTGCGCCGGGGTGGTCTAGAGAAATGCTCACGCGAATCTGTTTGGGGACCCATACTATCTTACCCACCCCTATTTCTATGGAATAATCGTCATTCTTAACTCAAACCTTGTTAATACACTGAATTCCTAATAATGATTTTAAAAAAAACTTTAAAAAAAAATTGCCCATGACAGGATTGAACCCACGACCTTCGCGTTATTGGCACGACCCCCTAACCAACTGCCCTAGCCTTGTTCAAACTGGCGCGTCAAACAGAGCACTAGCAAATTACCGTTGATGTCAAGTATCTGCAAAGAAAATCTTCTCTATCTTGATCAGCTATGGCAATGTAGTTCTTCCACAATCTTGTAAAGCAAAACTGTTTGTATGTTAAGTTGGTAAATTATATTTTTTTAATTTTCTTAATTTAATTGGCCCCATGAGCACAGGACCCAATTGGACAAAATCAGCCTAATTGACCTAAGACCAACCCTGCTTAACTTACAAAATTTTCACTATAGTCCAAGTACACTGTCTGACAGAAAAAATGCTACACCATGAAGGAAAGCTCAAAAACCAACCAAACTGTATGCATAGATTGCCAAACAGATACAGAACAGATGATTTAATTTTCAGATACAGACAAGGCTCCAGTGGCTTAAAATACAGATAGTCAATAAGAAGTGGGACCTCCATTTTGGGCAATATGTACATTGCTGAACCCGACGTGGCATCAATTTGATGAGTGTCCAAATAATGTTCTGAGGTATCGCAGACCATATGGTGTTGATCCTAGTCCACAGTTCATCTTCATTTCATGGGAGTGGGAGGGTATTCAACCGACGTCCAATCATGTCCCAGATTCTCGACTGGCAAGAGATCGGGGCATAGGGCTGGCCAAGAAAGCATCTGCACAGCTCGGATCAGGCAGATCTGAGCTGTATGTGAATGGGCTTTATCCTGTTGAAACATCGGGTTTGGGAATCCCTGCAGATATGGTAGTGCAGTGGACCGCAGCACCTCATCAACATAGCAGCATGCAGTTAATGTGCTCGTAATATATTGTAGAGGTGAGCGGCTGTTGGCGCTGATAGCACCCCAAACAATGACTCCACATTGATGGCTCTGTGGCACTCCAGAACGGCAGAGGAATCTGCCCGATGGCCATATCACCTCCAGAGAGATACAGTGATCATCATTGGTGAAACAGAAAAGGGATCCGTCTCTGAACATTACACTGTTCCATTCTGCACCCCAAGCAGCTCTGGTGCGAGACCATTCTAAGCGATGACAATGATGGCTCGCTGTTAAGGGTAGCCTTCGCAGCAGACGGGCTGGACAACAAACTTGCAGCAGCCAATCGGCATGACACTGTCTGGATTGATATCGGAGCATCCAAAACTCCATGTACACTTTGCAAAATGTTGCCAGTTGTGGATTGTGGGTGTGCTATGGCATGACATCTGATGTGGCGATCTGTGCGCTCTGACATTCGTCTCTGAGCTCCAGTCCCAATACAACAGTTCACATTTCTTCCTGGAACCATTGTCTCCAAATGCAACCTGTGGATGAGGCAGGGGCGTATATAAGGGGGGGGCCGAGGGCCCCCCCCCCCCCGAAATAATGAAGATATGTTCTCCCAACGTTTTTTTGGGTTGAACAGATAGGTTTTCATTGTTTTTTTTGTTTGGTTGAATAGATTTTTTGGCCCGGGCCCCCCCCCCCGAAATAATAAAGGTATGTCCTGCCAATGTTTTTGGTTGAACAGATAGGTTTCCATCGTTTTTTTTTTTTTTTTGGTTGAACAGATAGGTTTCCATCGTTTTTTTTTTGGTTGAACAGATAGGTTTCCATCGTTTTTTTTTTGGTTGAACAGATAGGTTTCCATCGTTTTTTTTTTGGTTGAACAGATAGGTTTTCTTGGGGTGTCGGGCTCCCCCCCCCCCGAAAATTTATTCTATATACGCCACTGGGATGAGGCATTATAATTGCGTTTCTTCCGCAATACGGCACAAGGACCAACCGGTAGTACGAAGACCTACAATGAAACCTCTCATGAACATTTGACGGAATTGCATACTGAGCGCCTAAAAGACATTAACACTCCTTGTTTGTTCTCCTGACACAGTAACAGCAAAAACACTCCCTTCTCGTAGCCAGGACAATGTCTTGAATGACGGCTTCACATGCTGGTTTTCTGCTTATATCACGTGCACGGTTCCTGTGATTGGCCAGAAATTTTAAACATTTGCATAACTTGCACATGCGCATCCACTCTGCAATTTGCAGGCACTGAATTCACATCTTCAAGGTGTGGTGTTTTCTCTGTCAGGCAGTACATTTATTAAAGATTTGTATTTCCAATAGGACAACTTTTAGAAGGAATGAAAATAAGAAGCAAGGAAAAAAGTTTATATATACACTGTCTAGCCACTTTCTTAGGCACACTTACCTAGTAGCGTGTTGGGCCTCCTTTAGCCCTCAAAACAACCTGAATTCGTTGAGGCATGGATTCCAAAAGATGCTGAAAACATTGTTGAGATACTGTGTACAAGGCAGACATGAGTGTGTCACGCAGTTCCTGAAGATTTGATGGAGGTGTAGGCCTGGAGCGAACAGCCTATTCCAGCTCATCCGACAATTTTCAATCGAGCTGAGATCTGGGGACTGAGCGGGCCACTGAAGCAAGGAAAATTTATCGTCATGCTCCTCAAACCATCCCATAGTGATGCGGGTTTTGTGCACCAGCACGGTAACCTGCTGGAAGTAGCCATCTGCATGAGGATAAACTGCTAACATGTACGGTTGCACTTGGTCAGCTACGATGTTTAGATACGCTCTAGCATCCTGACGTATCTTGAGAGGTATCAATGGAGCCAACGTGTGCCAGGAAAACATCCCCCACATCATGACACTGACCCCACCGGCTTGAAGAGTTGTCGTGAGACACGATGGGTCCAGACATTCATGTGCACAGCATGGGTGTACCTAATAAAGTGGCCAGACAGTGTGTGTGTATAATGTATATATATATATATATATAATATGCGTATTATATATACCTTGAGATATGAGCATCACGACATACGAGTATTCCGAGATACGAGCAAGCCTTCGAGCAAATTTTTTGCTTTGAGATATGAGTAAAGATTTGAGATATATGCTTAAAGACGCTGACACTAGGTGGCTGAGCACTCGGAGCAGCCATGCCGCCTCACTCGTTCACTTCACATGTTTGTATTTCAATAAAAGGCCTGCACCAAGTGAAAGTGAGGGTAGTCAGGAGAAAAAAGTTAAATGAAGAAAAGTAAAGAATACAAATTGAAAAAAGCAAAAAAAAAAAAAAAAAAATAAAAAAGTAAAAAAAAAAAATACGTAAGCTAAGTTAATTCTAAGTTTAGGTAAGTTATGTAGTGTACATGTAAAGTACGGTACGGAATCAAGTGTCTACGTCAGGCCAACTCTCTAATTAGAGAGTTTTTTAGAGGGCCGGAACGGATTAATTTTTTTTCCTGTTATTTCTTATGGGAAAAAAATGATTTGAGATACGAGCACTTCGAGTTACGAGCTCGGTCCTGGAACGGATTATGCTCATATCTCAAGGTATTACTGTATATACAGGGTGATTCACGAAGATATGCAGATACTTCGGGAGCTCATTCTACATGTAAAAGTAAAGAAAAAAAGTTATATAAACACAGGTCCGGAAATACTTCGGTATCGAGTTACGGCTAGCAAAAGATTTTGCCCATAATGTAGTACAACAATACGCACATGGACTACACCTCAGTTGTTAGCTCTCACAATAAGTCAAAACAATGCCATTCACATTATTGTTGAACAGCTGTTATTGTGTTGCCAACTTTTTTGTAGGTTCCACTTGGTATATGCTTCAAACCAATGGGAGATACAGTTCTGCGACATGTTTCATTCGATTTTTCAGGTCAACAACCATAAGAAACCACTGATTTCGCCCCTTAATTTACCTTCCCAGACTTCCAGCAAGTCTTCATTTCACCCAGGGTACTACATTATGGGCAAAATCTTTCGCTAGCCATAACTCAATACCGAAGCATTTCCGGACCTATGTTTATATAACTTTTTTTCTTTACTTTTACATGTAGAATGAGCTTCCGAAGATTCTGCATATCTTCATGAATCAACCTGTATATAAATTTGTTGGATAGAATTCTAGAACTAAAAATACAGAAGATAATTTAAAATCCTTCTTGAATTATTTGATATTAGATTTAGTGTCCATCGATTGCAAAGTAAAATTATTAAACATATTCCTTGTCACCTGTAAGTTTTGGTGCAAGCTATCGAGTATTTTCCAAAGCATGAGGATGAAGGGAGACAGGTAAGGAGGGGAGAGGTAAACTGATTGGAGTAAGAAGGTACAGTGGAAAGCAAGCTCAGGCTGTGAGAAGTCATGCATAGCCTTGGCCATCTCATTAAATAATTGTGAGGCAGATTTTGTGGTGAGGTTACGAAGGAAATCTATTTTAGTTAATGGGATGAGAAGGGAAGATGTACAAAAATTAAGAGAATAAATGTCTCACACGATTGTGGTTGTATGTGGCGAAACCAGGCCTGAGCAAGGTAAGGATGGCTTCAAAAGACTCCAGCGTAGACTGATCACTGAGAACCCATATGATAGCCATCCTGTCTGCTGACTTTCAAAAACTTTGTTTTTTTAATCAGGTTCAGACTAAGGGCTGGTAAGCAATGCTAGGATGCTCATTCTACGATCTTGTCATCTTGTTAAAGCCTTGCATTCAGAAATATAGTCTGCTGTCCAATGCAGTTACCGCTGGAGTGGTGGACATGTTAGTTCTCTGCTGTTGTCCCTGCACTAGGATAATGAGAGAGTACATGCCAAGACAATGTCTTGGGACGACTACTGCACGAATTCTCTTTTCAAGAGAAAGAAATGATAACTGTGGCACCAAATATCCAAGTGCTACACTAAGGGAGCTCACAGACCTCTGTACGGGGGATTTGGAGATTCTAAGTATGGTTGGTTTAGGCACTGCCTTCTACTCTCACAGGCTTCCTTTCAGGGAGATCACCAAGCAGAGATGAAACGGCAGAGAGGATTCTCAATGAGCAGTATAGCACGCATTGTGAACATGATTCCTCTTACCTGTCCCTATCATCCACACACACACTGTTACCTTCCCATCGGCGATACTTTCTTAGAAGGGATGGTGAGGTGTTTTTGCACCCCACAATTGCTTCTGGCCAGCAGAGTGCATCACTATTATGTAGTCTTAGGAATATGTCTTTTTGTCGTCAAGAAAGAGTCTCACGTGTAGTTTACAACAGAAGAAAGTGGAGTAAAGTATTTAATGGCAAACACAATCAATTCACAGACAGATCTTTTGTATATTGTCCACCAAAGCTCTCCTGAGCACTTCTGAGATTGTTAAATGTTTAAAAAAAATAGATTTTTCGATGCCATGCTCGCAGGAGACAAGGACCAGACCTGGGCTGCAAACCCTTCAGCCACCAGGAGTTTGGCATGGAGAGATAGAGAAAGAGAAAATTGGCAGAGAAATAAGTGAAAGTGGGCAAAAAAGGGATGTTTTATGATATGGAATGAAAAAAGGGAGAAAAGGGTTACGGGAAGTGTAATGCCAAGGAGCAAATGGCATTTATGACACCATTAAGAAAAACAAAAAGTGCCCTTGCGCATCTGAGAACTGAAGACGGAAAAGCCTTTCAATCATTCGAAGAAGAGGAACCTAAGGATAATGATAAAGAAAACAGTAAAAGATGAAAGGATAAACATGACTCCAAGCTAAAATCTAACTGAAAACAAAACTGATTACTGCATCATTTTCAATGAACAGATCAATTCAAAGAGTATTTACAAAGGGTGTGATTGGCTAACCAGACGTCACCATAATGATTAGGTTAAAGTTAAAAGTTAGTGAAAGCTTCCAGCAATAGGCCTTATGTAGGCCAATGGGTAAGCTCCTGGCTTTTCATGACTAATGGGACTAATTTATAAGACGAGATCAGTGGTTAGGTAATTTGAATCAAACCAAAAAGTTAACAGTGAGTTGATGATAACAGAATCAAACAAAATCTTACAAAAGCCAAACTTTAATTTCAGAAATTTAACTGATTAATTTAATTAGTTAGTCAAAAGGAAATTACAATAAAAATTCGTTACAATATTACAGTTCAGTTCATGAAAGAAGAGCTTTTGATGACGTAATTTACTTATGGATTAATGTTTCCAGGACATAACAGCGCCATTTATTGCCAAAATTCATAACTGAATCGTATAAACAGTACAAAAACATTCTGGTTTCTGTATTTTCTACAGTTACGAATATATTTTTACTCTTCTGATATGATCAGCAGACTTATATTCCCGTTTTGTCTGTCAAGTAGATCAGAACGTTAAAATCTCATTAAATTATCATTAAGCACAGCAATCCCAACAATTGCGTCTTTTAGATTCGCAACAATCACATTTATAATGCAACTCTACAACAATCGCAACAATCATAGTAAACGCAACAATTGCGCATTTTGCATTCGCAACAATCACATTTATAATAATAAGGAATATCAATGATTTTTTTCTTATCAGAAGACGTTGCGAAGCATTGTGATTGGTTTTCTCATTTCTTTCCCTCCCTTGTTATATTATTGTTATTATTATTTTAATAATTTTATATTTTTTTAAGATTATTTTATTGAAAATGTTTTTATTAATTGTCATTTTTTAAAATTTTTTATGCGATCACAAAACGACGCCATCTTGGACTGACTGCTCGGAGTTCAAGTTGATGATGTCGTGACTGGTGACCTTTGTTCCAGATAAAATAGATCGCTACGTAATGACCATATATGACAAACCCTTCTTTCTTGCAAAATACTATAATTATGATAATGGCTATTCAAACATCATACATTCACTATGTAGAATGTAGGATTTTATTTTGGGAGGGGGGAGAGCAGTTAGGGAACTGACCAGCAACAGCAAAAAAAAAAGGCGTTTTCAAAATTTCGGTGGGGTGGGGGGCGCCAAGATCTCTTCAATTTGCCATCAAATCATCAAACGGGTCTAATCTATATACTTTGAGATTTCAGAGTGTTCATGATTTTTCCATGATTCACTTCAAAGAGACAAAGGCACTTACGAGAGCCTTCAACGCTTTTGCGCATGCGTCAGGTCTCCTTCGATTTCATGAAAATAGGGGTGAGGAGAAATAAAGAGAGGATATTTACTTTTTATCAGTGTTAGTTTACTAGTAGCTTCATTCTATTTGCGCTTTTCGGGAAAGAATAAATACTACTGCAAAAATAACAGGTACTAAAGAAAAACAGGTCTTAAGAAAGTGCCCATCTCAGCGTATCACCCCTTTGCGGAGTAGAATCGTCTGTGAGTTGTGGTTCTCGCTTTTGAAAACGAACAATATGAAGACAAAGAGATATAAATAAAGAATTTTGCAATAAAAAAACCACACTGGTTTTTGCTTTAGATTTAATTACGATGAAATCAAATGTGTTTATAATCGTTAAAGAATCTATTTTTACAGATATTAATGAAACAGAATCTTGGTCTGTGCGCCATTAGTATACGCTTACTGATTTTTACTTTGTCAACTATCCTTTATATTTCACAACTGAAAATCAAATAAGATTTTGTTTGCTATCAGATAATCCCACATCTCCGTATATTGTGAAATAATAATGATTCATCAAACGAGGAAGTGAAACGATAGCTTTCTTTCTTTTCTTTGAAAACTCTCCTTGACTATATCTAAAATCGTAGGCGTCTCCAGGAATTTTGATTGGGAGAGATTATGATGGCTTTAGTCATTCGTTCAACCAATAAAAGAAAAAGTAAAATATAATAATTGTATACCTTCCCGGATTAGGGTAGTTCCAAACAAACTGAGGAACTTCCCATTCAAAGAAACAGATCCACAATCATAGATTTCTTCGATTTTCGGATGCAATGGATGGATTACAACCCCTATTTATTCTCTCTCTCGGTATTACTGGCGTCCTCTTATCTTAAAAGTGGTGCCCAACCTTTTGTAATCTGGGGGCCAAAATTGACTTTGCTGTGAATCTCGCGGGCCACAACCAAAAAAAAAAA
>JAFIDM010006943.1:29825575-29863317 GCA_023159025.1 Thereuonema tuberculata
TTTTTTGTGTGTTTGTTTGCAAGTTGAGATTAAAACCATTCTACTGAATTATTCAAATACTTCTGTATCATAACTTCAAATTAAACATAAGAAATAATAATTTAATTCAAAACTCATGCCGATATTTCGTCTTAACTTAACATTAAGACTTACTCATGGTTCTAAATACAAAATACAAATGAAAAGAAGAAAATTATTCTTAATTTAACAAAATAAAACATTCAACAACTGAACAACATCAAACCTTCGTAAACAACATCAAACCTTTGTTAAAAATAATGTTAAATAATAATAACAATAAAAACGATAATAACTATGAACAATAAATTGAAATCGGAAAGACAATAGCATTGGTCGTAAACCTTTTATAAATCTCTAATATCTTTTACTTCTATTATCTTAATTTCTTTACTTTAATTTCTATTACTATAATTTCTTTATTTCAATTTCACAATTTCTTTTATTCTTTCATTTTCCATTAATGATTTTCTAAAAATCCCTAACGATATCCCACTTACTTTTAGGGATTTATCTCTATTAAAACAATAACAACTATTTATCAGGCTGGATTCTAATGTAAATCTTTCACTTTCGTCTTGAATATCAAATGCTATGTTCACAATGGGGTCCGGATTGTGCCCATATGTGAGACAGTGGTTTGCCCACTCTGAAATATTTTTGTTGTTTCCCTGATAGGCTCGTATGTGTTCATCTAATCAAAATTCCTTCATAGCCCTGCCCGTGCTCCCTATGTATATCCCCTGACAATCTCTGCATTGCAAAACATAAACCACCCCCATCCTATGTAAAGTTTTTTCATATCTTCCACATTTCTTAAACAAACTATTGCTTTTGAAATACATTATGTTTACTTCATTCTCTTTGCAAACATTTTTAACACAGCTATTAATATTGGTCCCTATAGGTAATTTTATACATTTTCTGTACTTCATAATGTCTTTGTTCTTCTGGAAATTTCTCTTCCTGAAAAATTCTTTAAATGTCTTTAAAATAAATTCCTCAGGATACTCATTCGTTATCAATCTATTTTTAAGATCCTGAATCTTCCTGTGCCAAAGTTTTTTTATCCTCTGTGTAACACGTTATCCTTCTTAGGTTATTCATAATTATTGTTCTTTTTTGTAGATGCCCGATGGTTGGATTCAAAATTCAAGATATGGTTGCTTTGATATTCTTTCCTAAAATTACCTATAGGGACCAATGTTAGTAGCTGTGTTAAAAATGTTTGCAAAGAGAATGAAGTAAACATAATGTATTTCAAAAGCAATAGTTTGTTTAAGAAATGTGGAAGATATGAAAAAACTTTACATAGGATGGGGGTGGTTTATGTTTTGGAATGCAGAGATTGTCAGGGGATATACATAGGGAGCACGGGCAGGGCAATGAAGGAACGATTAGATGAACACATACGAGCGTATCAGGGAAACAACAAAAATATTTCAGAGTGGGCAAACCACTGTCTCACATATGGGCACAATACGGACCCCATTGTGAACTTAGCATTTGATATTCAAGACGAAAGTAAAAGATTTTTTATTAGAATCCTGCCTGATAAATAGTTGTTATTGTTTTAATAGTGATAAATCCCTAAAGGTAAGTGGGATATCGTTAGAGATTTTTAGAAAGTCATTAATGGAAAATAAAAGAATAAAAGAAATTGTGAAATTGAAGTAAAGAAATTAAAGTAAAGAAATTGTGAAATTGAAATAAAGAAATTAAAGTAATAGAAGTAAAAGATATTAGAGATTTATAAAAGGTTTACGACCAATGGTATTGTCTTTCCGTTTCAATTTATTGTTCATAGTTATTATCGTTTTTATTGTTATTATTATTTGACATTATTTTATTTTTAACAAAGGTTTGATGTTGTTTACGAAGGTTTGATGTTCTTCAGTTGTTGAATGTTTTATTTTGTTAAATTAAGAATAATTTTCTTCTTTTCATTTGTATTTTGTATTTAGAACCATGAGTAAGTCTTAATGTTAAGTTAAGACGAAATATCGGCATGAGTTTTCAATTAAATTATTATTTCTTGTGTGTAATTTGAAAAAAAAACAAAAAACATTCTACTGAATATTTGATGCTTCAATCATTATCAGACAGATCTTCAGCTAAGTATATAGGGTCTTAATATTATTTTAATCACTTTTGGTTATTTTCTTATTTAATCACTTTTGTAAATGCGTGGTGTAATATTTATTTTTATTTCATAATGAATTATAAAGTTGTTAATCAAAGTTAAAAGTATGTTGAATGTTGCTGTTCTGCATAAACAAAGGCTATAATAAGATAGCATATCAATGGCTTGAATTTTTCAATTAAAACAGGATGTATAGATTCAAACTTGATGATGTAGATCACAAGTTTACAATTACTGATTTTTGTCATTACATTTTAAATTAAAATATTTGTAATTCAGATCAGCAGTGTTATGATTAACTTTTTATATTTTTTAATCCATTTCAAAATTTGTCATTTCCAAAAGGAAAACAAAATAGTAGAGATTTTTTTTTTAATTGACTGAAAGTAGGATTTCTAATAGTCATTTCAATCATTGATGTTGCAGCAACTTTAAGTTTTACTGTGATAAAATTAAATATCAATTTGTGTATATACATTATATTTATGTTTTGTAAATAAACTATCAAACTTGTGCATATCTACATTGTTAAATTACTTTATAACTTGTTTTCAATCACACATTATTTGATAAGCAATTTGTTCATTAATAAAATTGTCATTCCTAATATCTAGCAGTTTTGTGCAACTTAAGTTATTTAATACATTAAATACTTCTTTCATTAAAAATAATGTTAAACTATGAAGCAGTATTTTCTTCATCTTATTTCATATCTATAAGAGAATCGGTGTGTTAAAAGTTTAACATTCACATCGACATATTATACAAACAGTAACTTCAATTTCCTAATATGATTTTAAAATTTTTCAATAACCTCTTTCAAACATGCTTAATATTCATAGAGCAATAAGGTTTGAATAAACAATAATTATTGGACATAAATAACATCTTATAAATAACTTCTTCAAAAAACACACAAACACCTTTGGCAATATTTCGACTTATATTTTCAAAGCCTTATTCATGCCGTAATACATAAATTTCTTTGGAAAGGAGAACACGTCTCCTTATCCTAAAATGAAAAAATAAAACAAAACAAGAATAACTTCTCAAACAAATAATTTGCTTATTTTAAAATTAAATATTAGAAGAATTTTTAACAATGAATTTGGCTTGTAATGAACGTGGCAGATATCACGTTATAAGTGTTTGTTTGAGAAGTTATTCTTGTTTTGTATTATTTTTTCATTTTAGGATAAGGAGACGTGTTCTCCTTCCCGAAGAAATTTATGTATTACGGCATGAATAAGGCTTTGAAAATATAAGTCGAAATATTGCCAAAGGTGTTTGTGTGTTTTTTGAAGAAGTTATTTATAAGATGTTATTTATGTTTAAATTTTTGGCATTTTAAGAAGATATAGTTTGAATAATTATTGGAATAGGGAGTTGATGTTGAGGATTATTAGGAACTAATTTATTTTTATGGACAAGATTTTATCATAAATCATAATAGTTCATTTATATTGTTTTCAAAAACAATTTGCAATACTGATTCCAAAGAACATTATATTTGTAAATAGCTATAAAACTTAAAGAATGGTCCTTTTGTTATTTCTAAATATTGCAGAATCACTTTTTTGGAAAACATATCATTTGCTTCAGTTTAACCAATTCTTTTAAAAGGAGAGCCAATATATGAACATTTTGCTGTAATGGACTTAACAAGCAAATTTTAATTGTCTGTCTTTAATTGCTGTGTATTTGTTTCATTTGACTTGAATTTTGCTGATATAAGATAAAGAATCTAGGAAATTTCCTTTTGCTGATGTATGTGGCTATTTACAAATATCAATGTTGTTTTGAATCAATTTTCATATGACTGTGTTGGCCCGACCTCGTTGGCCCAACATTGGCACAACCTCGTTGGCCCAACGTTGGCAACTCTGCCAATTCCAACGTTGGGCCAACGGTTACCTGTGAACGTTGGCCCAACGTTGGCACGACCGCGTTGGCACGACCGCGTTGGCCCAACGTTGGCACGGCCGCGTTGGCCCAACGTTGGCACGGCCGCGTTGGCCCAACGTTGGCACGGCCGCGTTGGCCCAACGTTGGCACGACCGCGTTGGCCCAACGTTGGCAACTCTGCCAATTACAACGTTGGGCCAACGGTTGGCCGTCAACGTTGGCCCAACATTGGGCCATCAGTTTTGTGTTACGTGGGGATGTCGCAGTTCGGTTAGATCAGTAGGAAATGAGGAACGAACACTATCTTTCACCTACCTCCAAGGAAAACGTCTGAAGAAATCACATCTGGTGCAGAGGCGGATTTACACTTTGCCACCCATGGGCTACGCCAGATTAGCCGCCCTTCCTCCTGACCTACCTGTCTTAATATATCACTAATAAACTATACTGATGTTTATGTTTAGTTTAGAGCTAAGTTACTGACAATTTACAACTCGTCTATTCGTTAGAATTTACTTACTCAGAGGATGAAAACAAAAATATATAAATATATAGGCCCATAATGATGTATTCCTTTCCTTAAGTACACATTCTAAAAATATGTTGTAAAAAGTTGTTTAGCAGAAAATTAAACATCAAAGTTAACTTAAATAATTGGAATATATTTCGTACATAACAGTCGCAGAAGATATATATTAGAAAGTAAATACAGGTATAACCAAATACCACAAATGACAATGTCATTTATGGTATTTGGTATAACCAAATGATGAATCATTCTGATTCAAATAAAAAATTGTGCTCTGTTCGCATATACTTTACAGACACATCAAAAAGTCAGGAAATGTCTGTTTCTTTTTATGTTTCCCTCATTTTCTGCTTGTAATATGACACTTAATATTTTTTGAATATTAATATTAAATAGTTCAGGATTTTTGTTTTTTTCTTATTTTTTGCCGCTCCCTAAAGTTGCCGCCCTGGGCTGTATCCCTTTTAGCCCTCGTGTAAATACACCTCTGCGTGATGCTGATCAATGCATTATTCTTTGAATTAGGCCTATTTAAAGAAATAATGTTTTGATGTTTATGCAAAGTGGGCCATAAAATCGGTCTAAAAAGCTCAAGAACCTCACAATAGGCCTACTTTGCCCTTGGGGTCGCCGGATGTAAGGCCCCGACGTTTCTAGACTAATGGGGCCAAGTTAGGTCAGGAGAAGGCCACCCGACTTCAACCATTCCCATTTTACACTGGTTTGGCTGAACTCTACAGGGAATAGCGAAAAAGACCAAAGAACGCTACAGAACTGTCTTTGTTCCAAAAACAAGGACTTCTATAGAAAGGATATTTATAAGCTAGTTTCAATTTAGGAAAAGGATATGATATATTACTCGGAAGACGAATGTTAATTAACTCTTTCTTTTTAGAAGTACCAAAAAGCGGCAAAATATCTATGGTTACCTGATATAATGGTCTGAACATGTTCTATAGAGATCGGACACTGTGATCCCCTTTTAATCGGTTCATGATATTTTGTATGAATACTTTATTTTAAATAAAGGTTTTATAAAATCGAATGATTAGAAATTTAACAAACAGTTTATATTTGCACGTCTACTACACATTACCATTTACTACTAGAAAGTAAAAAATGAGTCAAGTAGCTTATGAATGCTACCCACAATTCAAATTATGAATAGATTCAGGTAAGGAGTGAAGCCAACGTAAATTGATTTTCCCTAAATTTGAGCCCCAAAATAACAATATCACTATTTCATCTTACAAAACAAAAGGTGATTCACAACAATAGATAAAATAAACGGTTTATGAATGAACGCTTAGGTTTGGCAGAAAGTGGGACTTTATTTATAGAGAACATAATGGAGTGCTCAAGTCTCATTTGTAAATGTAAAAAATTACATTTTTTAAATAATGCTGAAAAATTTATTAAAAAAATAGTTTAACGGATAATTAAAAATTGTCTACTATCACTTACCTGAGCTGTCTTCGCAACTAAGCGCTTCGGACAAACTACTATGATAGGGATTATTTAGAAGGTCGCTGATAACACTTATCACCATGACGATGTAGATAAAAACCACCGTTGTTTTATTTGTTCCTCTTTCACAAATAAAATGACTGTCTTCGTATTATTCATGCTTTTTTTTTTTACGAAAACGATTTTAACTGTCATTTATCAACACGGAAATCGAGTAACAAAGGACGTAATCAATGTTTTGGTTTGTTCAAGTTGAAGCCATATCCTTAAATTTTAATCTCCGTCGAAGCGATGCTGGGAAAGAGTCACATATTTCTTCTTTATTCGCCATTGTTAGTCCACTTCAGGATGTAGGCTTCCTATTTATTTATTTTTATTTTTTTAGGTTTTTTTTTTAGATTCTTTGCTTTCTCCATTCATTTTCTTTCTGAAATCTATATACCGTATTTACTCTCGTATTTTACGCACTTTTTTGGAAGAAAAAATCGTTTTGAAATAGGGGTGCGTAAATTACGCGAGAAATAAAAAAATCCTTCCGAAACAGCAATTCCCTTTACCATTATAACTGACCAGTCTACTATTCAACACTGAGAAAATTATGCGAGGAAAAAAAAAATCCAAAATATGCCCTTAAAATTTGGGGTGCGTAAAATACGCGAGGGCATAAAATACGCGAGTAAATACGGTAAATTCAAGAACATACAACTCTACTGTGTCTGTGACATTAAATTTAAAATGTTCCATTCATATCTGTTTTGTATTTAATCTCTTAAGAGATCGGTATTCAGTTGACTTAAAATTTTCAACGCCATCAATCCATTTACATTTATTCAGAATTACTACGAGGCAAATTGAAATACTCAGACTTACGAATTATCTCCATTCAGGCATTTTATATTCCTGAAAGTTGGCTCAACAATACAGAGCACTCCTAAACCTCCGATACAACTGAAATTGGTACGATGGAAAAGCACTCTTATTATATTTCTACGAAATTGAAAATGATATGCAAAGCTAATTAGGCCTATTTTTTTCCTGAACATAGTACAGGAAGTAACTCAAATAAATTAAAATAGACGATCATCAGTTCTATTAATAATCAATCAATAAACTGACTTTTTCATTACAAGATTCTTCCGTTATCTTAAGACATTGCGATACAACAAAACAAATCTGCAAATCAACTACGCAAACAGAGTGGATTTGATCAAAGGCGTGGGAACCTCATGTCTGATGCGGAAATGACAATTACTGAAAAATTAATAATTATTTAATTAATGATAAAATGATATTGTAATTAATTATATAAATAATTCAGTCAATTATGAAGAGTAACAATGAAATATTAAGAAAAAAAAACAATGATTGAATGCAATTAGATTCGCTGCTCTGTAAATATATTTGGGGATATGGTCTTATCGTATCGAAATGTTAGGATCTTATCGTTTGTTTGTTTTTTTATCCTCGTCAATTTCTGCTAAGCCATAAAGAAGAAAAAAATACTCAAATTCATATACATATTATAAGCATGCGTAATTTTGAATCCCACTTTTATGCAGATGTGGGGGGGTGGGGGAATATTCGCGCCACCCCTACACCTTGTGTCGCAGTTCTGAAGCCGTGACTTGCAGATTTCAGATTTCAAAGTTTTTCTCCGATATCATCGGGCTGAAGACAAAACTATAATTTAAGTCCAGATTAAAATTAAAAAAAAAAAAAATGATTTCCCATAAAGCTGCAAGTAAAACTCTATCTTACTTTTGTTTTGTTGTTTTCGAATAAAAATTAAATCTGATGTCAAAATTAAAAGATTTATCTTCCCAACACTTATACTGTACGTCCAGGCTTCCAATATTTTTTTAAACAGTACTATTAATAATGCTTACTTTTTTTTTAAATTTATTTTCATATTTCTGGAAGTTATTAAGAAACATTTTTACAAAAATTTCCGTACATATTTCCAAAAAACCTGTTGCTATTATCGAAAGATGAACCTCCCAGAATGCAAAGTAGATTATAGATTGTCCTTTCCTGGCCGACCGCTAACATTGAAAGAGAAGAGGTCGCTTCTCTTCTGTTTCAATGTTAGCGGTCGGCCAGGAAAGGACAATCTATAATCTATTTTGCATTCTGGGAGGTTCATCTTTCGGCGTGTTGATAGTAGACCTGTTGCTAAAGGGTTACCGGTACTAAGACAGTCTATGAGAAAGGAAACGGTTGTCACAGACTGTTCATCGTAATATTTTCCTTAGGAAAACAAGAATAGGCCTACTATTGTATATTTTCCTCAGAAGCCAAAGAAACTAAGAGTTTATTGTTTTTCCCCTTATTTGCAAGAAGTTAAGGAAGAAATTCTATACAAAATAAATTGATCATTTGTGAATTTTCCCCAACCAAAAATCAATAAATGAACAGCAAGTCAATTTTAAACAAAAATATTGAACTGTAGAATAAATAATAAGTAAAATTAAAAAAAATATGGCATTATTAAATACTAAAAAATAAATACCTGATGTACTTATACAGTATACTCTCGATATCTCGAAGTCGAAGGGACGCTAAAAAAAATTCGAGATAGCGAGTTTTCGAGATAACAAGGTCATAACCAAAACATAAAAATTCACGTAAAAACACAAGATACGGAATAATATTCTAAAAATTAGTGTCTTGACAGATGAGAATAAGTATAAATATGTAATGATAGTTGACAATAAGTCTAAATGCAGTAATGGAATTTTAATTTTTAAAAGTAGTCGAAAATAAAAGTACTAAATTGAAAAGAATTAGTAAAATACAATGAACTTACATTGCTAGAATTTCTTAAAAAAAAGTCCAGTATCAAGGCCTGGTGACCAGAGGCGTAGCAACGCCTTGGGGGGCCCGGGGCGGGAGTTCCTTTATTAAGCAACAACCAAAAAAAAAAGGAAATTTCCCTTAGGTGGGGCCCCTAGGCTGACTGCAAAAAACAACCAAAAAAAAGGGGGGAAATTTCCTATTTAACAACCAAAAAAAAAAGAAATAAGCTGGCTGGTGGGGCCCCTCCCAGGCGGGGCCCCCCCCCTTGCTACGCCACTGCTGGCGACATCTCTTTTGAAATTGTTCTTCAACCAAATTTTCAATTTGAAAAATAGCTGCAAAGTCATCGTTTTCCACGTTTTCCGAGCATTCCATGAAGCGTCGTAGTATGTGGACAGCATCTTCATACTAGGGATGGGTAGTTCGTGAACGACCTAGTTCAAATGAACTAGTTCGCTCTTTTACCACTCCACTATTGGCTATTGTTGGAATTGGTTTATTTCGTTTTATATTAAGTATTTGAGAATCTTTTTTTTTTTTTTTTAAGGTAAAGAGAACGACTTTGCCCATCTCTACTTCATACCATACTTCATCACAACTGAACGGCAATTTCTCCGGAAAAATTCATTTTTTACTTCGAAAACTCTTCGACATAAGAATTAAAATTAACATTAGATGAATATGTAATATCAAGGGGGGGAAAAATAATTTTTCGACATATCAAGGTTTTCGAGATATCGAGAGTGTACTATATTATGAAAAAGAAAATTAAACTGCCAGGATAGTTCAGAACTTATTTCTCCTCGATCCGTTTAAAACAGATTCATTCTGATATTAATTGGGAAAAAAAGCTTCTCTTAATATACTTACACTAAATTTAAAAAAAAAAATATTCAAAATTCTATTAAAAAAGTATTTGTTTGAATCCAATGTAACTTGATTTTAAGTTAATTTTCTTTAATTTAGGTAATTGTTATAATTTTCAATCTTATTTCAAATCAGTTAAATTGGAATGAATATAGCAATTCACCCTATATTTGGTCAGTGTATTTATGGATAATTTATTTATTTCGTAAATTATAAGTATTATGTTGATATTATTTCTTTTAGCGTTCATTGAAATTAGTTTATATTACATTAAGCATTTATTAAATTTCGCATTACAATTTTAATATCAAATTTTTAGTTTAATAAACAAATATTTCAAGCTTAATTTATTTATGCAACTTATTTGTTGTCCAAAATTGACTTGATACTATTCGTTTATTGCTTTTTGAAAAAAACAACAAAAAAACTAACAAAATCTACTTATTTCGTATCGAATTTAGTCCTTAATTTCTCGCAAGGAAGGAAAGAAACCAATAGATTATAGTTTAGCATATAAAGTTATCTCCATACAATAGTTTTGTTTTCTTCTTAGGAAAATATTAGGGGAGGTGGTGGTAATATGGACCACTTTTTTATTTTTGACAAAATCTTGAATTTCAAGTGGCTCTAATGTATGAAAATCGTCAGTAGCATTAGTATACATATCGTGTGAGATAAATATCACACATTTTTAAATAAATATTTAAAACTCTTGAATAGGTACAATTATTTAGAACATTCTACAAAAAAATGAATTGTTGAACTGGGGTTGTAATATGAAACAGATGTTAAAATGCAACAATACTTCTTTATTATTGCTATTATAGTAAAAAAATCATTTATTGTTGATACTTTAATGCATTGTGTTGCTTCACATCAATAGAAAATATAGAAACTACGGAGAAAAAGTAAAAATTAATGCTGAACACTTTATAATTGAACGAAAACGCTCAATTAAAAATTGCAAGTCTTTGATGAGCAAAAATCTGCTGATTTGGTGTTTTCTTGCATTTACCATATCTTCTTGACGCCATTTCTGCCTTAAGTCCCTTCTTTTCAGGTTCTAATTTGCTTCTTGGCATCGTGAGGTTGTATTATGGAACACCTGTTTCATATTACCACCAGTCGCCATATGGAAATTGACTGATCCATTCTCAGTAATAAAATATTAATTCTTAAGTACTGTATACATCATTTTGTAGTTCAGTTAATTAATAATGATATACAATATAAGCAAAACCTCATTCGTATTAATAACAGTACCAGAAATTGTGTTGAATCTTACCCTGTAAAAACTTTCAGGCTTACGAAAACACACTACTTCTTCTCACAACCATACACAACGAAATACTGAAGTTACCTACCTCTAGGTGGCTAAAAGGAACACCAGCGATAGAAATTAGAGCGGTTTCCGGATGACAGCAGCAGCTACTTGCACAAAAATTGCTGTTTCATATTACAACCCTGTTCCATATTACCACCTTCTCCCCTACGATAAAGTGAATGTTAAATTAAGAGCCCCTTCCACAAATTTCTGTAGTAACCCCGTTAGCAACGGCTCTAGCAACCGGTAATTTGGAACTACGATGTCATGTCACGTGGTTTGCGATTCACCATATTTATAGCTTGCTCAAGAATTCTAAATGGGAAGATTATTTAACTTCTCTGGCGAAGTCAGAATTAGTTTTAAAAATGTGAGGCAGCAATTTGTGTGTAAATAATTATCGCTTTTAATATTATTATTTTAAATAATGATCATTCTGATAGTGGGTGATCCAAATTAAAGAGGAGGTGTTTAGACCTTTCTATAGGAAAAACTACTGGGCGAATCGCAACCAAATTTCGTAGCCTACACATACTGTCCTGAGTATGCGGTTTCAATTTCTGAAGAAAAAAAAAAAAGTTCAAATTTCGGCCGCTAAGGGTGAATTGTGGCGCTGCTGTCCCCATAATTTGTAGTTCCTATCCAACAAATATAAAAAAAAAATTAGTTTACGTGCAATAACTATATTGCAATCACACTAACATCAGATACGATTCCACGTGCCCTCCATGCTCTACAAATTGCATTCACTGCACAACACACTCGACAGCAGAACGCAACTGGCATGCATTGAGTTGGTCACGTCGCGAAATTGTCTTTTAACATAACGAAGTTCGGAATAACTAAGTGCTTTAATAAACGAGACTAAGTAGCCTAATAGGAGACGTCCATTAATTACGTGAGGTGTTTTTTAAAAAATTTGGACCTCCCCCCTCCCCCTTAGTGAGATTTCAAAAATTTTAACAACCAAAAAAAAAAAATCTTGCTAAGATATATATTTTTTCTGAATGAAAAAGTTTACGTGAGATTTTCGTTGACCCCCCCCTCCCCCTTGGTGAGATTTTGCCGGACCCCTCCCTCCCCCTTTTGACCTCACGTAATTAATGGACGTCCCCATAGCCAAAAATCACAGGGGTTCAGATCTGGTGATTGGGGCGGTCGTGCCGTGGGAAATGATCTGCTAATTACACTGTCATCCAAAAATGTTCGTCTTAGTAAGACTTTCACAGATAAAGTTATGTGAGAGGGTGCACCATCTTGTATGAAGATTATGATGTCAACACAATTTCCTTTGATGGAATTACAAAGTTCTGGAGCATATCTGGAAGCATCACAGATCATCTCAGTAGCTCCAATGCTGTTTTCTTCAAAGTAAGGACCAATGATGAAGGATGCCATTAAGACACACCAAACCGTTACTTTTGGTGAATGCAATGGAATTTGATGATGAACGTGTGGATTACTGTCAGACTACAGCAGTAAGGCTATGCATCATCCGAATGTCAAGGCAATTGCTTTCCGCATATCATAATCACCAGAAACCAATTGTCGACACTGGAATATTTTACAGGGTTAAGCATCAAAACATTTTGCAGAATGTATACTGTCATAGATGGTATGTTCAATTTCCGTAATATTGCACGTGCACTACTGCTACAGTGTGCATTTACAACTTCATCTGTTCTCTTCAGTCCACTTGGCTTAAACCTCGTCTGGGTTTTATAGCAAAAGTTCCCGTTTCTTCAAAACGAAAAATCATTTTCCGAAGATTAGTAATTGCCAGTGAACCTCTACGTAAACCTTTCAACTGCCAAAATACCTTATGTGCAGCAGAACCACTACTGCATAGAAGAGTTTAACAAGTAACGAGCGATCCTGTAAGGTGACTTCATGACTGCACTTGTCGTGGATTTCTAAAAAATGCTTTGTGACACTTTTTATAGGCGGAGGTTGTTCGATTACGTCCAAATATGCAAATTGCGGGGACAGCAATTCACCCTTAGTGGCCAAAATTTAAACTATTTTTATTATTATTATTCAGAAATCCAAACTGCATTCTCAGGATAGTAGGTGTACGAAATTTGATTGCTATTCGCCCAGTAGTTTTTCCTGTAGAGGTCTAAACACCTCTTTAATTTGGATCACCCGGTACTTGATATTAGAGGAGCCTGGCCCCCCGTGAACGTTTTGATAAGGGGATTTAGGACACTCGGGCCCTCTAAAGTCAACATTTATTTTACAATATTATTAGGGAAATATTGTGATCATATACTCCACCCCAAAAAACAAATTCCTTCATTTTTCTTTTCTCCTATCTTTTTTATTAGAAATGAGGGTGAGGATTATCACCTTATTTACTAGCGTTATTCTCCATTTTTTTTAAAAGAAATTCGTGGGAAGATTAATTTATTATTTTTTTAATTAAAATTATGCAGTGAATACTCAATTGAAGAAAAATCAAGTATGAAAAAGCGAAAACTTTACTGGTATAAATAACTAATGGAAATGTTGTTGTTTTTTCCTAAATTAATTCTTTCTGTATACATATAGATAATTTATAATTTCATTTTTTCTTGATATTTTGGAGAACTTTTCATATAGCTTGCCAAATGTGAGAACTGTAAAATCATGTAATGCTTAAATCTATGGTATGTCCTCGCATATTAAAAAGTTAGGTATCAGAACACTGTGAAAACCAGAAATCGAAATATTGACCCAGTCTTTTCGGTTTTTTTTTAGTTTGCAAATGCATTTTGGCCACCAAAAAATGTAAATGCACTATATATCACTTGCAAATGAGTCCAAAAGCACTCTATATGTATAAAAGTACAGTAAAGAACAAAAGCTTACCTTTAAATATTATGATTCTTGCATACGTGGACAAAGAATATATATTTGAATGATAAGTTTTGTTGCAGATCGTGGAAATACAACGAAATTGGTTGAAAGAATGGACCACATGTCGAATATCTGGGTACTGATAATTGAAAAAGGTCGAAAGAGTGGATCGTTGAAAAGCGAGGACACCTACACACTGTTTACTTGGATGGGTTCTTACTTAATATATTAGATGTTAACAATCTTTTTTTTAATTCTACTATTGTATTTACCATCAGTGCTGGGATTTATGCATAATAATAAATTTAGATATTGATGCGTGGTTCATGGTCAAGGAATTATCAAGCATAGTGGGATTAAGATAGTTCCTAGCCACCCGATACACTCGATCAACTCCCGGGTAGAGAACATGGACAGCACACCGACCCATCTGTTTCCAGAGCCAGCACAGCAGCCACGTCCAGCACCCACAGTCATGGACAATATGCCTGTCCAATTGACTATGCAACCCCCGCCGTTTCAGCCTATCTCAGCCGCATCCCCGAAACGTTCTAGTCGACATGGGATAGAATCAACCAATGATAATAAGCGCCGACTTCGTATCTGACCTAAGAACCATTATGTAGTCCCTAACTGCCGATATGTAGATCTGAAAGAACAATAGGACCACAGCCGCTATGCAGACCCAATAAGATGTATATATTTATTTTTCAATTATTTTGTTCTTTCAATGGGATGTTGAAACTTGAGGGAGCTATGATGCACAGCTCAAGGTCAAGGGATTATCTAGCATCGAGGAGTTGAAAGATATTCCTGGAATTGTTGACGGGTCTCACCAGATTGGTCTTCCAGAACACAGACAAACCTAGATGAGATGGGGCTTTGCTCTGAGAATCTGCCATACTTGTATACAGGGTGATTCAAAATTCCCTGTGCAGACTGTAAAGGTTGGTCAGGAATACAAAAACAAACCATATTCGTAGTGAAACGTATGTCCTCAATCACCATCCTAATGTCCTAGAGGGTGCTGTTTAGCAGCGGATTTGATGGGCAGTGTGAGCCATTGACTTTGCAATACTAGGATGTATTGCTTCACTAATGCCAAAAGGACATATATTCACCTAGCCTATGGGGTAGTGAATGGAAACGGATGAGCCGCTGTGCAATTGTATCATGAATGGTTCTCCAACATACAGGGATCGTTATGGAAGTCATGGTAACTATATTTTATCTGCCAAACGTGTGGCACCACTGCATTTCCAGAATACAAGTTTGAAAGCTTGTTGGATGTGCTTCTGATTGGCACCACTAACGTGGTCTGGATCAGTGGAGAAACATCATGGGGGCTAGTGGAAAACACATATTTGGAAATCATCGTTTAAGGCAATACCAAGCCAAGGAAGGAAAAGAACACAAGAATGTTCAATGCACATTGCTAATACCTCCAAAGTAATCTTCAAGATTGTCCACTGTACTGTGGGTGGCATTCCCAATTTCACATTAGCTGCCCAATGCTTCCCCGTATACCTCAAGCTCTGCACTCTTAGACTGGTTTAAGGAAACCAATGCATGAAAGCACTACTTCACAATGTGACATTGGGAATGCCACCCACAGTACACTGTCAGCTTTTGAGAACTGCCGTCCAACACCATCATTCTTCAATGGCAGCTCCTGCACAGGCTTTCTTATGTCAATGGGGGTAGGAATTCTTGGAACACCCTCTGTATTCACCAGACCTGAGTCCAAGGGATTCTTGGAGATTACTTAGAGGGGTGTTAGCAACATGTATTGAGCATTCCTATGCTCCTTTTTCTTCCTTGGCTATACTGCAATGTCTTATTAAACGATGATTTCCAAATAAGTATTTTCCACATGCCCCAATGATGTTTCTCAACTGACCCAGACCACGTTAGTGGTGCCTATCAGCACATCCAACAAGCTTTCAAATGTGGATTCTGGAATTGCAGTGGTACAGCATGTTCAGGAGATAAAAAATGGTTGCTATGACTTAACAACCTAATGACATACAAGTATGCCCAATCATCAAACGTTTGGCGGTTGCACCAGAGATTGTGTGAAACTGGATCATTTGATGGAAAAAAGACTTGATTGTGTACACTTTACTGTCATATTGTAAAAATAGGGCTAATAAACATACTGTTTACCTTACTTGTTGTCTTTTATTTCTGAACCTAGTACCTTCGAGTGGGGTTTGTGGTCATATGCTCCACTATAAATATTTGTTTTTGTATTCCAGACCTACCTTTAAAATTTGTACAGGGAATTTTGAATCGCCCTGTATATACCCTTCTTTTGTAAATAAAAGTTAGTCAGATGTTTTACCTCATCAACCGTGTCCACTCCCATTATTTAACTACACAACAATATTATGGTTAATATTGATCTCCCTTAAGACGACTGGGTTGTCAAAATCTCATGTCTTGGTAAAATTATTATTGACAATGAATTGAATTGAATTATGCTAAATGAACTGCATAACAATTTGAAGCAGATACAAAGATTTTTGGGATGATTATTTAAATTATACAGGATATCCCAGTCAGTATTCTGGGTGGTCATGGCAGCAGTTATTCTAAGACAATTATATGAACATGCGTCCTTTTCCAAAGGAGATAAAAAATATTCCTTAGTTTCTTTTATAATGAACTGGAAACTGACAAAAAAAAAATTTCTTATAAGGGAACTGGAACTTGAATGAGTCCCGAGTGTGAATAAGGAGTTGGAATTTGAACTATTCCTTATTCTTTTTGTGGTTTTGGAAACTTTCAAGAACTGCCACCTTTTGTATTCTATCATATTTTTTTCCTTCCCCAAGGAGACTATCGTTGGAACCAGAAATGAAAAAGTGATTACTGGAAGAAGAAGAATAAAGGCGCACATTAATTTTCCTGAGTCAAGGAATAAGATACAGAACTTACCAATATGAAATCAAGGAAGATAAGGTTATTCTGAATATATATATATTTTTTTTGAATTACAAGCAGGCTTAACGTGCATGTACTAAAATAAAGAGAAAGTAAATAAAATGCACTTACTTTGCAAACATGCCGAAAAGAGAATAAAAAAGATGGCAGTAAACCTTCAGTTTCGGAATACTCCGCACATTCCATCATCAGGGATGATAATGTTTTTTGTGATGTCCTATATGTTTCTGCCGTCCCTGATGATAGAATACACCGAGTATTCAGAAACTTTGTTTTGTTATAAGAAGACCTCTTATTCCGTAGGTCTTCTTATAACCTACGGAATAAGAAACTGTAGGTTTATTGCCATCTTTTTTTATTCTCTTTTCATCATGTTTGCAAAGTAAGTGCGTTTTATTTACTTTCACTTTCTATTTTTTTTAGAATTAAGCAAATGAAATGTAATAATAATAATAGAAGTAATGTTTTTATTTCACTCTCAATTCTAGCATTACAAACTGGTAAAAGGAAAAAAAATAAATAGATCCAACAATTTGGAACTAATAACTTAGCTAGTAATTAAAACCAAATTTAAACAAGGCCTTTAAATAGTAATATTTTAGAGCAGTTTTTTTTTTAAAAAGACACTTTAATCTTTATATAAGCAGAAAAAAAAATAAGCAAAGACATTTTTACCCAAACTTAACAAACAATACACAATAAAATACAAACAAAACATAAATGGTTTATAATTACAGAAGATATCACAGACTTTCATATCACATGACTTTATGTCTAAATTCTACCAATTTTTAATGGAGAAGCAAAAACAACTAAAATGAACGAGAAAAAATAAAAACTTGTAAATTAATTTTGGTCACTGGTTTTAATATAGATTTATGCTTTACAGTTAAAAAAAATGTACAAAGTATCCAATGCATTTTTAATTAATAATAAAGGTTATTAATTAAAAATGACAAAAATCAATTTCATAGCTTCAAGAAATAGAAAATTTCCAAATGCTATCTAGGGTGTTCAAAGCCTTGTGCTGGCAATTGTCCATATCATAAATTATACTATCTATTCTGTGTTGCAATTTGATCTACTGAAAAGAAGATATTGACTACATAGCCAATATGTAGAATAAACTAAATTTATTCAACAATTGGGTTGAAATATTTACTCTGTTGAAGAATCTGTATTACATAGTGTATATGTCTTGCTTTTTATTGTCAGTAAATACAATAAATTTCGTTGATACTAGATTGATACTAGATTTCGTTGCCACAATTACTAGATTTGCAGTATTTTGGGATTTTTTTAAAAAAAAAACCTCCTGCATTTAACGTCTGCCAAAGCACTTCCTTATGGAGTGTTGTCTGGATGGGTCATTTAGTATTTGTCTTTACAGTCCAGATCTGTTGCTATGCTTTTCCAAAAAAATTAAATAAAGCTTGAAGATGTCTTATTTTCATTGAATAATAGTCAGGAATTTATTATACTAAAAACATTCTATAAAAACACTATCAGCAAACTGCTGAAGAGACTGAATAAATACCTTATCGTCACTTTTTTTTTTAACATACCAAAATTCTTAATTATAATTACTAATAAAAATATTCGTTTTCTTCAGAAAGTAATGACAGGAATGTGTAAATACAAGAACTGATTCTGCTCATGTGTATCAACTAATTTCTCATCAGAAAAAGAAAATACACCGAGTTCGAGAAATGGAAATGTATTGATGCAATACTATTATTAAATAGGAGTTTCATCTCTACTTCAAGTTCTACTTTTCTAACTTCTTAATAATTGATAGCTTAAACAAAAAATAAAAAAAGTAAAAATGCCCTTGCAAACCTAAGTAATAACACTAATTCAGAAATACGTGTATAGCAGAAACAACAAAATTTTAAATGTATTATTTCCTGTTCTTTATTTTTATATGATTGCTTGTTTATAAAACATGTATATTATATAAAAGTAATATCCTTTCAAATGTTTATGAAGAGATTAAGTGTTCAATGCTGGAAGACCAAACTCTTCAGGTTTAAAATCTGAAAGGGACTGTAGGATTAGTGTAGCTTTCTCTTTCAAAGCTGGATCAACTCGAACATCAGGAACCATCACTACTTGCATGCCTGCAGCCACGGCTGCTTCCACTCCATTGGGTGCATCTTCAAACACTAAAACCTAGCAGAAATAATAGAAATTCATCAATATATTAATACGACTTCAATAAGTTAATATAAATAACTGACACTTTAAATTTCAGGGCTCATTTTCTAACATTAAATAGCTGACAATAATAAGCTGTTGTTTTAATTTTTGTATTTTATTTAGATATAAGGGATTTCATTCACTTTTTACTGCCCAACTACCGAAATTACTTCTTGTCATTAGCAATGGTTGGAAATCATGTTCAAAAGAATTTTTGTAGGCCTAGCTGAGAATCCTTTTAATTTTCAGAAAAAAAAAAAAAACTACTTCATAACACTCTTCCTTTAATCTTAGATGGAAAATGTTTGAAATTCTTCATAAACAAATACAAACTAAAAAACATATGTCAAACAGTACAAGTCAACCTGAAGATATTTTCCACAAACATTTATAAACATAAAATTCCAGAAGTTTTCAAGGACCTCAGCTGTCAACTTGCAACATTCACAAGCATTTCAAATTTCATACTTCTTATGAATTAGTTGAGTTGCGTTGAGCTTTAAATTTTGAAGTTAATAACAGCTATTTGAGCCATTCCAAGTCACTTCGCCACTATTCACTAACACTGTCATAAAATTTGATAGAAATGTTTAATTTACAAGTTTTATTGGGTTGTATTCTTTTCAACTTTCAATATTCAGATTTTTTTTTCCATCTAAACTAGTACTTTAAAAATTGAAATAGCTTGATTATAAGATTATTGTCTCGATTCTTTACTGCTTCCTTCTTCAGATCTTCGTGCAAACAAAATTACAAAATTTAGAACAGGATATTGTCCACGGATCTCAAAAGTGTCCTATGTTTTGTTTTAAATGTTTGATGATTCAGTGTGAAATCATACATTTATACATTATAGAGTACATATTATTTTCAATTGATTTTTTTTTGGAGGAGAATATACTGAAATTAGTCGAAGTTAGTCCGACTTAAAATTGGCTGCAAAGGATTCTTGATGTTTGCTCTAGCATACAAAGACAAAAACAGTGAGCTTATAAAAGCTTTTTTAACACTTACAAAATTTCTTTTTATTACATCTTACTCTTCTTCATACAGCAATATTTCGAAATACCTTATCGGCCATTTCTTTTTCAAGCTTTTGTATTACAGAGGGAAAAAGAAAACTCCTTTCTTCTTTCCCATATTAAACAAACAAGATTTTAAATTCTAAAATAACAATATAAACAAAACAAAACGTGACATGCTCCGACGTATGATGCATGAAGCATTATTACATAAATAATAAAAAGTTCAAATTTAAGATAAACTTTCTTATTTTTGAAGACAAATTTCTTCTTTTTGAATATCCAAAATATCCTTTATGAAATTAAAAAAAACAAATTTCTTATCTTTGAAGATTCACATTGTTCATTTTTCTTTATTTATCCAATTTTCCTTATTTTAGGGGTATCCTTTCCAAAATAAATGTCCAAATTCTTAAGAATAAATCAACTGAAGTATCCTTTCTAAATAACACTATTTTTTAACACTATTTTAGAGATATTATATAAAGTTAATCTCCTCTTTTCCATTCACTAATGAAAGAATTATCGATATTTGTAAAATATTAAAAAAAAATAATATTTATCAACATTCTAGAATATTCTACAACAATATAGACATGTAAGATTGATTTAGTCATATATACTGTTATACAAATACAGATATTGTTTGTAATAAATTTAATATTGGAAGTGACCACTAATTGTTGAAATGCTGGTTATATCTCAAACTGAAAGACAAAAACTAGTAGAAAACCAAGGAAATCTATTAATTTAATGGGTCTTACAGGAATGTTCATCTGATTTTTAAGTTACAGTTAGAAATAAAGGATGGCCCAAATCAAACAGTACTGAAACACGGTACCACACCCCTTGAGCGGAATGCATCAGAACAATGACTCAGTGCGAACACAATATGCTGTGGAACATTCCATTGCCATGGCTGTTACTGGACATTGATAACGGTGCTGAGAACAAAGGAAAAGATGTTTATTGTAGCGCAATATAATCGCTCCTACGGATTAGGTTGTAATAATGGTCTTAGCATACAACAAGTGAAAGTGTTGTTTGCGGAGCAGTTCTACAAACCTGCACCCAGCAACAGCTTCATCCTAGCAGTGATTAACAAGTTTATATGATCCGGTAGTGTATTGATGCAGTGCTGAGGATGTACAGGGTGTCCCAGAACTGTAATAATCAATACAATCTCAAGGGCATGTACTAGATCAAATGTTGCAGTTGCCATGGCATAGTCAACAGAAAACAGCCTTGAATGTATTATGGACAGATAAGAAGTTGATGGCTCTGAAAAATGAAGTTGGCATCACCACTAGAAACCAAGACGAAAATTATGAGTTTGTTCATAGGAAGAATGCAATGCATTCAGAAAAGAAGGAAAAGAAAACATTGAAAATTTTGGGTCCATCAGCCTTTTGCCAGTTTTGTATATTAAGGAAGATTATTATAGTGCAATCATTATATATGTGAAGACATGTGACAACTCCATATGTGGTAAAAGATTGAGGATTAGTTACTCCGTGTACTTCTGTTTTTAATATGGTTCTGAACATGGCGGCTGCTGAACACACACTGTTGTTCGTTTGTGCCAACAAAACTTTGAAGAGTCAATCAAGAGGAATCATTTGGAATGTTATTTTTTATTTCAAGTCGTCATCTATCTCTATCGTAAAATGGCTGAAGCAATAGGTATTTCATCAATTCAGTGTTCAATATTGTTACGGAAACTGAAGCCTTATGTACCATTAAGCCTAGCCCATTGTTTGAAACCCCAGGCAAGAAAAGAGAGCAGCCGGCATCGATAACAGAAATGGACGACGAAAAACAAACTTTTATAAAATCGAAAATAAATAAATAAAAAAATATTCTTAGAGGCAGTTTAAGTATTACGGAAGTATATTTTTAGTCATCTTAGACTCCTTCCACCCCCTTTGTAAGCAAAAATAAGCAGATGCCAGATGTCTCCCCCTTGTGCTTATGTAAGATTTGCCATATCATTAACAGTAAATACACTGAAATACACAAGATATAGTGAGGGGAAAAAATATGTTTGTCTGTCTTAAGTAAGCATTGCTTGTGCCCCCCCCCCCCCCACTTATCACCAAAAATAAGTAAAGCTTGAACCTTGTCCTCTCCCCCTCAATGCTTACGTAATACTTGAAAAGCCCCTTAATATTAAAACAATAATAAAAGTAAAACATTGTAGGGCAAGGACAAATAGGATATAAACACCAAAAGTAACTTACAACCACATTCCAGACGCAACCAAGCAATAACTCTAGTGAAGAAAGGAAATGATAACGATTGGTTAACTGTGATCACATATAATGAATGAACTATAAACACCTGAAGAATACCCTGGATTCTGAGGAACCATAGTAAAAGTTTGATTTCGTTAGGATCACACAATACAGGTTCCCAGTTGTCCAATTTTTTTTGTAGAGTATTTATTTTCTCGTAAAATAAACGCAGTGGAACGGAAAAAAAAAATGGTTCAAAAGCTTGTGTATTCTATTGGACAAAGTAAATTTGAGATGACTCAGGGAGGATTTGCAGCAACAAAATTCTCAAAATCAATTTCAAGTAGTTTTGCTGAAGATGAGCCAATGAAATGTGAAGTGATATGGGCATTCAAGGTGACTGAATCTTATTTTTCATTTTCTTCATGAGAAAGTCTGAAAGAAGTTTTTGCTGTAATGTCGGGGAAAGCACCAAAAACTTTAACATAGATCGCACCAACATTTTGTACTTCATTTGTTACGGCCTAGGACCTTTTATTATTCAAGAACTTCTTTGTGACATTAGAAACTCAAGTACTTTCTAGATCTTGTGCATAGACGAAACAACTACTTCTCAAGTTAAAAAGTTAGAGCTTCATGTTAGGCATTGGTCACCAATTCACCCATTAGAACCTATGAAGTGCCGATATTCGACTTCCTATTAATAATATTTTTGGGACATGCAGAAGCTGAAACAATCCTTGATGAAATCTGCAAATACAAAGTGAAAGCGAAGGTTTACCCTGGTCCAAAATGATAATGCTTTCGATGGACAGACCAAATGTAAATAAGTCTTTTCTTAAAAAAAATGGATTCTTAAGTAAAGCTATCAGGTTCTCCTGGCCTAATAAATATTGGTTCATGTACTTTGCATAAAGTTCATAATGCATTTGGAAGTGGCCTCAAACTGGTTCCATTCTCCATGATTAAAGAGTATGATCTGGATGTCTTCCAGTTTTTCAAGCTGTCAACTGCAAGGACTTAAAGAAATCTCAAGAACTGATGGAGGTTTCTGAGAACTACTTTCTACAGTTTGTGAGCTGTACATGGCTTAGTGTAGGCCTGTTTTGAAAAGACTTACAGAGCAACATGAGGCTTTGGAGCACCACTTTTAATGTTTTTACCTCTAAGTCAGAGTTCTATGTGCCAAAGAAATCTACGCTATGCTAGAATTACTTCTTCTGTTAAAAACAAGCTACTTCTTCTATTACTCCAATATTTGGTCCTTCACATGTTTCAGACTGAACAACCTTTAGTTCACATATTATATGATGAACTTAAAGAACTGCTGAAGAAGTTATTAAGGAAGTTTGTAAAGTCAGAAGAAGTACAGAAATGCTCAAGCAATCTAACTGAGGTAGAGTTCTCAAATGAAAATTTGTTTCCCTTTAATCAACTTGAAATTGGCACTGAACAAAAGCATACTGTCAAAAAAAATTTCTGACAGAAGTTTGAATTTCATCAACGGTTAGATCTTTCTTTTTAACAGTCATCAAAAAGTTACTCCAGATTTTACCATTAGGAAACAGATTTCTCAAAAATATGCAGTGTCTTCATGATCTTATGAGAAGAAAAGATAAAAGTTACGGGAGTTTTAAAGGGATAATAACACAAATCCCTCATGGATTGACTGAGAAAGACTCAGGAATGGATGACTCAGGAGGTTGACCAAGATGTAAAGGAAGAGTAGTATATTTTTTTTTTTTTATTTATTTATTTCTAAATTTAAAATTACAGTCCTGCTAGGTTTTCAAATTGAAATCCTGTGATGCAGGTGCTGAAAGTATAAATAATTCATATTTGTAATTTAAAAAGTATTAATCATATAAAAATTATATAATTACGCAATTATACAAATTATACTTAAATTATATTCAATTATATAAAAGTCAATATATCACTGAAATACAAAAAGAAAATTATTATAAATGTCATTCATTACAATAAAATTTAAGGTTGCCAAATTATTTTTTACTTATTATTCTAATTACAATTTCTTTCTTTAAATGTTTATACTGTATAATATTAAAAATTTCTAAATCTAATTGTGAAAATAAAACTTTAAATAACAATCTCTCATGCCAAAATTATTCAACTAAAAAATACATAAACAAAATATCAATACACAAGACCAAAAACACACAAAATATAAATATAGTATATATAATCAAAAATACCTAAATATTCCAGATAATTTCGCCAAATATTATTTTTTTCAGTATTTGCCTTTTTAATATACTTATTTTATTAAATTTATTTTGTTTTAATTCATTTGTAATTTGCATAAAAATCTTTAATAGAATTCGATTTTTATTTCTTAATCCAAAGTTGTTCTTAGGATTTTCATAATATAAAATCTTTATTAATGTATTTCTAGTAATATTTTCTAAGTTATAATTTCTAATTTTATAAAAGTTATTTATTATTAAAGAATATAATATTTTTTCTCTTGGCATTAAAATTTTATATTTTATTCTTATCTGTATTTTTTCATTCTTTGTTAATATACAATAATCTTGTATTATGTAATTCATTATTTTATTTAATATTCTATTTATGTTATTAGTGTCTGTATTACCTAAATGTACCCAACAACATAATCCATAATTTATTAATGAATCTATAAATGATTTATATATTAACATCTTGTATCTTATAGAAAAGATACTCTTTATATGTTGGAACATATATTAATGAATTAAGTTTATTTAATATATATAAATAATGTGTTTTCCAAGAGAATTGATCATTAATATATAAACCTAGATATCTAATTGTTTTAATAATTTCTATATTTTCACAATTACAACTTTGGAAGTTTATGTCATCATCTAATAAAACAATTATAATTATGATATTTTATTACTGGATTTATATGTAAAAATTTATTTTTTGTTTTCAATATCATTAGTTTTGTTTTTTGACTATTTATTTTCATTTTATTATTGTGTGTCCAAATAATTAATTTATTAAAGTCTTTTTGTATATTGTATTCTGCAGTTTCATAATTTTCATTTATATTTATCAATATGATGTCATCAGCATAAGCAAAAATTTTTGATGTTGATATTGTGGGGTGTTTTTAACTGGTAAAAATCGTAGTGTCTAAATAAGTAGAGACTGGAGCTGCGTCTGGACTGAACTAGCAAGAACTAACAACAACTACTGTTTATTTACAGATTACATGTGTTTAAATAAACTATGTACAAGTGTTCTGATTGGTTGTGGCGTTTACAAATCGATTGGGGAATTTAAATGTCATGTGATCACAACGGGTTTTTAAACCGTTGTGATTTAAATAAAGTGAATTAAAAAGGACGCCACAACCGTTGAAATTCAAAAATAAACTGATCAACAAAAGAATTAAATAATGGAGATTAAAATACAGAAAAACGGAATAACTAGAATACAAAAGGATAGAATAACAATAAAACTATACAATAAATATAAAAGTCACTACAATATTGTACTATATAATGTATTTAAGTATAAAATAAATAAAAGTGGTCCTAAGTTTTCCTAAGTGGTTCAAACCTTGAGGAATTCCTGTTTTTAATTTATATGTTTTACCTAATTTTGAATTTAAATTAATTCTTATTTTTCTATTTTTTAAATAGTTTTTTAATATTTCTATCATGTTGCCTCTTATTCCAATATGAAATAATTTTTCTATCAATATCTTATGATTAATACTATCAAATGCTTTCTCAAAATCTATAAAAATAATATATATATAATAACCGTTATTTAATGCACAATTTATGATATTTTGGAAATCTTGAAAGAGTTTATCAGTACTTAAATTTTTTTGATATGCAAATTGTTCTTTTTTTAGTAATTTATATTTATACAGAAAGTTATATAGTGAATTAGTTAAGCATGTTTCTATAATTTCTGACATATTGGAAAGAACAGAAATTGGCCTATAATTTTTTATATCATCAATTTTTCCTTTTTTATAAACTGGAGTTATTTTCGCAGTTTTCCAAATACTTGGGTAAGTACCATATTCAAACATGGCTTTTATAAGTTCATGCAATATTGCTGCAAATATATCCATATAATTTTTTATATCTTTTACAGCAATATTATCAATACCAACAGTATTTTTATTTTTCATTAATGTAATTATATTTATTATATTTTCAATGCTAGGTATATGAAACACTATTGAATTTATTGAAGTTTCAATATCTGTATTATTACTTCTAGTGTTACAATTGCATGTACTAACAACTTTACTAAATGTTTTACCAAATAATTCATCAGTTTGCTTATAATTATATTTTTCTATTAATTTACAAATTTTGTTTTTATCAATAGTTTTATGTTCATTATTTTTTATAATATTATTTATTATATTCCAAGTCTTTTCATTATTATTGTAAGTGTTTAGAAATTTATTTTGATAGAATCTTTGCTTTGTTTTTTGTATTAGGTTTTTTAACCAATTACTCTTTTTTCTATAAATTTCTCTATATTCTTTATTTGTTTTATTGTTTTTATGTTTTTTATATAACTTATCTTTTTCCTTAATATGACTATATATTTCATCTGCTATTCCATTCATGTTTATAATTTTTTTTTTATTATTTTTAGTTTGATAATGATATTCATGGTTTTCTCTATATTTTTCTTTATTACTTATGTGATTTTTAGATTTATTTATAATTTTACAAATTTATTTATTATTTTATTTGGGTCAATTATTTGCTTATTTCTTATATTATTAAGTAAGTTTTCTGATTTTTCAATAAATAATTCCTCATTTATTATATTATTGTGTCTTCTGAATTTTTTAAGATTTTGATTACTTTTACTTAATTTTTGATTATATATTTCTAACATTATTATATAATGATCTGATATTTCTGTTTGTATAATATTACTTTTCGTATCTTTATTTTTTAAATTAATAAAACAGTGATCTAAGCATGTTGAAGTATAAGATTTTATTGTCTGTACTTCTCTAGTTGCAGTATCAATTAAATTCTCAAAGCCATAAGTATTAAAAATTTCTAAATATTTCAGTACCAAAAAATTGTTTTTTTTTGCTAGAATATTAATATTCATATCACCAATAATTATAAAATTATTAGTTTTTTCCAATTTTTTATGAGTATATTCTATAGTGTTTTCTAATTCTTTAAGAAAATAGTTTTTATTCGTTAGAGGAAGTTTATAAATTATTAATAATTTTTTTAAATTTGTACTATTATCAATTTTACTTATATTAATATCTTTATATTTAAGTACACATGTAATATTTTCAAATGTTATTGTGTCAATCTGAAAATTCATCAATGTATATTCATTTTTATAATATATTATTATCCCACCACCTCTTCTATTTTTCCTAAGATTATATATCATACTATAGCCTTCCAGGGTAAAATATTTAATTTCATTTTCATTTATGTTTATTTCTACTAAAATTATTATGTTTATTTCATTTAGGATTTTTTTTATATGACAAATGAGATAATCAAAATTCTTTTTTATACTTCGTATATTTAAGTATAATATTTTTTCAGAAGACTGATTTATTATTCTATTTATATACCATTCTTCAAAATCACAGTAAATATTTAATTTTTTCTGATCTGATGTTTCAAACATTAGTCAAACATTTTTAGATTATTTTTTTAAGATCATCTTCATTCATTATTTTTATTATAGATGAATTTTCATCTTTTCTTACTAAGATCTTATGGAACTTTGTCCAAGTGAATTTTTGTCCAAGTAATTCTTCTCTTTTGCAATTACTCTTGTTTTCCAAAATAGTTTTTTTTTCCTTTTCGTTAAATTCTCATTAAAATAGATTCTACTGGTGTCATTGTTATCAGAAATTTCATTATTTCTTAAGATTTTCTTTTCTTTCATTTCTTCCATCCAGATTAATCTACTTTTTAAGGTTGAAAACTTGATTATTATAGGCTTTATTTTGTTCTTATTAAAAGTTTGAACCCTATGCATAACCTCTACATTTTGAAGTTGATCTTTCACACCTATCCTGTTTGCAATTTTTTCTACAATGTCTTGCAATTTTTCATTTGGTAGTTAGATAACTCCATTTATTTCTAGGTTATTTTGTCTTAATTTTTCCTCATAATTGTCTATTTCTAGTTCAAAGTTATTGATTTTATCTTGTGTTTTATCCTTTTCTTCTTCTAATTTTAAAAGTCTTTCTTCAGTTTTCTCCTGTTTTCCTTCTATGGCTGATAATTTATCTAGAATTTCTTCGTAATGTTCATGAATGTAGTTGATACTACTTCTTATCTCCTGTATTTCTGATTTGATTTCCCTTACCTCCTGTAATAATTGACGTATTTCTAGAGCTGATTCCATTTCATTTGTTTGGTAAAGCGTATCTTGATTTTCTCCTTTCTTAGCTTCTTTGGTTGATTTTGTTCGTATAGTGATATTCTTAAAGTTCATATTATCTTTTTTTTTTACAGTATCTGTAATATAAGTTATTCACTTATATTTCTCGTTAATTAGGCTTAATTGATTGAGCAGAGAATCATGTGTGTGGCCATATTGCTACACATTTTATATAGAATAAAAAACTGCTAAAAAAATTAAGTACCACAGAGTGGACTACTATTGGGCAAGAGTTAAAAACTAGATGGAAACCCTGCTGATTTTAGCACTTGAAATGTGATGTAGAGACCTTAATAACCTTATAAGTTATATTTTCTTGTATTTCATGTGATATTTTTTGGTCCTTAAAAGTATATTCAAAATTTTATTTTTTTTAACCAAAAGTGACTAAAAAAATATGAATAATATTTTTATTACCGGTAATTAATATTATTACATAATTTTTTTAATAAATAAAATAAAAAGCATGGACATGCATGCATTTCTAAACTAGTAAGCCGATTGATTTATTTTTCTTAGCATATAAAGGTAAATATTTTAAAATTAACATTTTTAGAAATAAACTGGACATTTTTGACAAATTTCTATTCAAATGTTCCTTTCATAGCAGTAAATAAAATGTGGTGCCTAACCTTAAAATTTCTGTTTAATTTCACAATCTGTCCTAGAATACCAGTACAAAATGCATGTGTGCGATATGTGGGGAGAGGGAGTCTCTGAGGTTAAAATTTATAATACTAAACATGACCTTGTTATTTACTGAACCAAAAATGTCCTACTTTTTTCCCCAAGACCTGGTGGAAACCCTGTACCCATGTATTAAGTCACTGAGAGATATCGCTCTGTATTGGATTTTGTGGCTTGGAAAAGGTTTTTAATGTTGTTGCTGTTGTAGTATCATGAATCCATCTTGGATCACAGATGGAAAATTACACTTCATGATGGGAAAGAAATGCTGCTTTCATTTTAATATCAATCCAGGAGGCACTGGTAGATAACAGTCAGACTTCTGCCATCCTTTAATGACGAGAAATAAACACTGAAGAAAGAAAGAAACATTCTAGGAATATGCTCAGCTATCCATGGCATGAAGACTGAATATGCCGTTCCGACATGGCCGAGCGGTCTAGACAGCGGTCTGCCGTGAGGCTGGTGTGTCGGATCCGGCGTCAACATGGATGTTACTTTCTCCTTCTGTGTTTCGTCTGTTTCTGCGGGCATAGCGTGCTCTGCCTCTTAAGGCGTACCCTGGACAACGTTTCATCAGCGAAATGCTCACATTTACTGACCCTTGTTGAGGCCAATAGTTTAAATACTAAGAACACGGGTGTTGGCGAAAAAAAAAAAAGGTCTGAATATGGAGTAATTGGGGGGGGGGGTCAATTTTGATGGGCTAGGGTAAAGTGGAGACGAAAATAATTAGCCTCACATTTTAAAATTGAACTAAAAATAAGCAATTATTAATTTTAAGGAAATTAGTGGAGATTAGTGAGAAATTTCAAGGGTCATTTTTTGAGAGATTTGCGGTAAACACTAAAAAAAAAAAAAAAAAAAAAAAAAAAAAAAGCTGGATAAGAAGCTGAGTAAATTTTAGTAAATTGTTAATGTTTAGGTACTAAATGATCTGACACCTTGCTGAACTGCAGCCTCATCTGATTAACCATCAAACAGTGAGTTTGTAAACATGTCCTACTTTTCCTGTCCTGATTTGTATAATTTCCTGGAAGAAGTTAAGAAACAAACGGATCTTCTGAAGATTTTATTTTGTCAATAAGAATGGCAAACTGAAAGACAACATATAACACGCTAAAGGACAGCAGAATTATATAAATGAAATCTGCCTATTGTCTAGATCATAAAAACGATACCTTTATCTACTAATAAACGTTTCACTATTTACTGTATTACCAACTATTGATTATGTTAACTTGTAAAAACTATTCAGGGCCAATTACAATAATCTGAAATAGATTATTTTTGATCTTCTCATTCATGAAAACCAACAACCTTTTCAATACTGTTTCACACCTCCAAATATATGAAATAGAAAAATAACAGATCTGAATGAGTATTTGTTTCATTTCCCACCTCAGTAAGGATCTCTATACAGTGAGAAAAACGGAAGGACATGGTAAGTAAACTCTTGTCTATTTTAATTAAACACCAATACACTTAGTGGCGATTAAGGAGCTCGTCAACTGGTGACAGCTGATGATCAGAGAAGGAGACTGTGGATAATGGAAAAGATACGCTGCACAATGAATGAAAACTGAAACCACTTCCTTACTGAAGGCATTTTAAAGCATTATAAATGTTTACAGAGTGAATTGAGATTTGCCTTTTTTTTTTCTCTTTCTGAGGCCTTTTCAGTAAACTGGTTTACAAAACTCAAGCTTTTCTCAATCCTTTTCCTTTTAGAAAGTCGTGTAAATTTGATGCAGAAGTTAAAAATGAAAAAAAAAAAAAAAAGTTTTAACAATAAGTGATAGTTAATTTAACATCATGTTATTGGATCTTTGCTTCAAAATCAATGCGATATAAATTTTTGTTCATTTTTTTAAATATGTATCTTGAAATAAATTTTTATAATATTCCTACAAGCAAATGCTGTGAAAAGAAGAAAAATAATGAAATACCTATTACCTTACTAGGGTCAGGATTATCTGGAAATCTTTTGGCACAAATAAGAAAAGCATCAGGTGCAGGTTTACCATGTTTAACCTCAGGATCTGTGCCTGTTAAAACTTGATGATGGAACAACTTGAATAAGTTTTGATGATTTTTAGTTTTTAAATCGAAATGATGTTGTGTGGAACCACTAGCAATTGCTATTGGGACATTGTGAGAACTTAAATGTTTTATTAACTTCTCTGCACCTGTTTGAAAAGGGAGAGAAATAGTTAATAATAATTGAATTCATAAATTATTTAACTAAAGTAGTCTTCATCTTAAAATTTATTAATTTTATAATGTAAAACACTGTAGAGTTCATTTAATGTGCTAAGTTACACTGGCAGTCCAAACTTGAATTTGAATTTTTTTCTTTCTTTTTTGTTTTGTTTTTTAGCAAATACATTTTAAGATAATGTTGTAGACACAAATTAAGATAAAGAAAATATTAGTAACCCTGAATTAACATATTTGAATTACATAGCTTCTATTTTAAAATAACAAAAAAAAAAACATATTAAATCTATATTATCAAGACCTAGTTTTATATATTTTTTTAAATATTTCTGATTACATGAATTACTTATGCCCTAATATTTATGTTGTAATTACTATTTGAACTTAAACAAAGCACTATGTATAAGTTTTCTGGTTAATTTATTGCATGAACAAAACACACTATGAATTTTTACTATGGATGGTTGACTAGTTAGGGTTACTTTCACAAAAGCAACAGTGGCTAAGTAGTCCCAAGAAAGGCAAGACAATAAATGGAAAAGGAATACATATTAATATGATAAGGTAGAAAATATAAAACAGAACAATAAAGGAGAATAAATTAAAAGGTTAAAATTAAAAAATTACTATAATACAGTTAGAAAATAAAAGGAAAAAAATAAAATATTAAAAAAAAACAGGGCAAATGGCAAAAGAATTCAGAGAAAAACAATGTAAAAATATGTTTGAAAAGTGAATAATTACAAGCAAAAGTTTAAAAAAAACTATGAAAATGTGACAAGGCAAAACAGGTCAAAAACTTTAAAACAAATAACTTATGCAAAAATTCCTATCATTTAAAAGTAATAAAATATGAACAAGAATGTTATATTTAAAAAGAGAATAAAGGCAACAGCAATGATGTTGATTAAAAGTAAAGCATTCAACAAAGATAGGATGAAATATTACAGGGCTATTCATAATTCCTTGACACATTTCAGAAACTCGCAGCTCTGTGGCAAAAATAAAAAAAGATGTTTACCCCAAAGATATCAAATGAAAGAGAAAATCGCCATTTTTTTTTTTTCCAACAAATGCTGCATCCTAGTTCTATCGGCTGTGGTTATGGGGAGATGCAACCAAAATGACAGTTTCTCAATGTGAGAAGGTGTTTTGAGCTTTGGAATCTGCAAAAAAAAGTTCAGTGGTGACTGTGCAGTGAAGATTTAGAAGTGAGTTCAGAAAGAATGTCTGCTGCATCACGAAAGGTGGACACACAGAACACTTATATATATATAAAAAAAAAAAACCTTGGCAAGTTTGTCTTTTTATTTTATATCTTAGGGAGAAACACCCCTTATTTCGCTGCTAGCCACTGAAATGTAATAAGGAATTATGAATAATCCTGTATAGTAGCATTACATGTGGCAGATACTGATGGCTCATCTTACAGCAATACATGTTTGTGAGTGAGTCTGATTTGGACAATTGAAGATACGTGTTTTCATCATCTTGTTGAGTATGATACATTTTTTCAATGTTTTGGAAAGAACAAAAGAGGTGCAACTAGATGTTTGATGTAAATCTGTCTCACTCTTGCTGCCAGGAGGTCTTCAGAAAAGAATGTTCAGCAGTATAAAAGTCAATATAACGTACTCTAATTGACTGCAGTGGAAGTGTGGCAGCAAATCTTCTAAGAATGTACAAATTCACTGTGAGGAATTCCAATATGACTTGGTATCTAGTAAAACTACAGTGCTATACTTGAAGTGATCCAATAAATCATAGAATGATAATAAAACAAGTTAGGCTGTCAGGTTGTGACTATATAAGACTCGGAAGATACTCTCCAAGTCACTCTAAATAAGAATCCTGTAGAACATAATATTTGGTTATGTGCATATTTCAGTATCATGAAAGTTACTGAAAAGAGAAATCGCTGAGAAAGATGAAGTTTTACCAAAATTTTCAATAAAAAAATGCATCACCAATATACAAAGAACCTGAAGACCCATCTGTATAAAAAATGGGAAATCTTGATAATACGATAATCAGAATGCAAACTGGTAGACTGTAGGAGATGCATGTATTTTACTTTATGTCTGAAATAAGAAATACCAGTTGACTTTAGAATTTTTCCTAATGTGCAGCTAGAGAAGAAGATAATCTAAGTTTTTAGTGCAAGTGTAGCTAGTATATTTTTCACCTGATGTCTAGAAGATCGAATGACAGAAGGACAGTTGGAAAAAATGGATCCTTAATAATAATAATGTTATCAGGCAAGTCAATGACTACGATTACATCCATTAGTTAAGATAGTCCAATCTTCTAATTCATATTTCTACTGGTGTGGATGAGAAATAAAAGCAAAAGATCTAAGGAGACTGAAAAATGGTAAATGCCTCCAAGATTGTTAATAAAAATAAGAAGAAATAGGGAACAGTGAAGCAGAACCAAGTGTTCAATTGCAGAAAAGAATGTTGTTGAGGATGATCTAGTATTGAAGATGGTGATGAACAAGAACTTCTTCAATAGTAGCATCTCTATTGTTAATAGATGAAGATTTTTCAAACCAGAAAATGGGCCTTAAAGTCTACAACATATAAAAGAAAGAGGTTTAACACTAAATCTAGATTAAAAGGATGAAGATGTGATAAAAAAAGCTCCAAACTGTAATGATCACAGCAACTAAGGGAGAAATAAGAAGATGCCTGATGTAAATTTGAGAATGATACATGAAGACAAAGAAATGCTACAAATCATTTGCAATCTCCTGAAGTCATTAATTTGAACTTTGCATAGAATTCTGAAAGATTGGTAGAATTTGGACCAACATCATAAACATAGGCCAGAGAAAAACCTATTACAGAGTTTGTAAGCCACTGTCTTTATAGACTATATTTCTAATTGTGTCCATCAGTTCTTCTATTTTTATCAATTGAATTCAAGAATGCTTGTTTCACTGCTTACACAAGAAAAACACACAAAAGTAATATAAAGATGATTGATTGGATTTATCAGGTTTAAAAATGATAGAATCCCACTTATAGATAAAAGCCAAAACAAAGGAAATTATTGAATGTGGAGGATTGGACCACGTTGTTTATCAGAATGAATTTTCTGATATTTTCTAAGAAAAGTCGCAATTCCACCATCTGTTGTGCTCTATTTGTCTGCCCTGCATTCGATGAATGGCCCTACATCATAGTTTCCATTGCTGCAGTGTAGCAAGGGGAATCTTGTTCCACTTCTCTTGACAGGCTTTTCATAAACCAGTCACAGTTCGAGGTCATCGGTTTCTTAATGCCCATTTCAACAGACCAAAGCTGCAATAGTCCATAGGGGAAGCGTCAGGTGATTTTAGTGGGATCGAACTGAATGGAATTGATCGAATTCCGGTTTCGTTGGCCATTGTTGTTCGGACGGTATGACTCGACGCTTTTTCCTGATAGATCCATACTTCAGACTTATACGCAGTACCATACAGTGCTGGAATGTCACTGAGGTACAATGGTTGTAAGATGTTTTCCTGATAATACGTAGCATTAACCTTTTCCTTTCCATCAATTTTTCGAAGGCAACTTCCCCAGATAGCTGTAACCAGTCACGATCCTAAAGCCCTTTGAAAATTTTTCCTTACATTGCGGAACCATTCTGAATGACCTTTAATAAAAAAATTGCACATTGGTTTGTTACGGTCATTAAGATAAACTCATCCTTCGTAAAACGTCACAACATACTTCCATTTTTCGCCTGACAAATGTTCTCACACAACTTTCGACTGTTTGTCTTACATTCGGCGATGTGTCGAGGCAACAGCATATGAACATTTACTTTGTAGTGCTTCTTTAGATGCAGGTCCCTCTGAATTATGAGTTATTACTTCCATTCGTTGTTCCAGACTTCTATGGGTGCTGGGATTTTCTTTCATAATGTTTTGTTTAACCTTACAAACAGCTGGAGTGGCAGCGCTTAATGGATGTGGTTTGCGGCTCTTGAATTTCTTCCTCACTTCACTAACTGCCTTCAAACGTGACTTAGCAATAATTCGACTAATAATGGATTTGGAAGTTTTAAAATTTTGTTGCTTACACATTTCTATTATTCTGGAAAAAGAATATTTCACATGGGAAAGGGCTTCCACCAAATTGGTACCCTTCCCACCAAATTGGTACTCGTGGAGCCATTTGAGCACATAGCACTAATGTACATATGATAACACTGACTGCACTTGCTCAGCAACAAAAACAAACAACAGGATTTCCGGTTCAACTCACGTGCGCATAGCAATTCGTTCTTATAAATGCAGTTGAACGTTCTTATAAATGTGGTCCAACCCTCCACGTATTAATCACATCAAAATTCATAATCGCAATTAAAAAAGTAGCTAAAGAAGAGAACAATAATCTGAAGAACATAATGAAGGAAGCAAACAGATGACAGCTTATTGATGAGGATTATTAATTGTTGAGTTTATACAAAACAATAAGCCAATATAAGAATGAAAATGAAAAGATTAAAAATACAAGATCAGACTGCATTTTTTTTTATTTGCCTTCTCATAAAATTGCTCACAAAAAAACAAAAAATAAAAAACTAAATAGGATCCATTCTATGTTCATTCAGTTATAATAGTTAGACTCATACATAATAGGAAATTAATCTATATTTTAAAAATGGAAATTTAGATGTTATCACTTTTTAATAGATTTTTTTACAAAAATCAAATAAAATATTAGCTAGAAATAGATATACAGTAAACTCTCGATTATCCGCAGACCTCTCCTGTTTCCATTTTTCTTTTACTGTACAATAAATTACGAAATTAACAAAAAAAATTTAAATCTAGAATAAGGTAAACAATAAAAGAGGCACATGTAGTGCCGTCCAAGTAGGGGGTTTCGTGTTTCGACACAAAAAAACAAAGACAATTAACCGATTTTTTTTTTTTAAAGTAAGAAAATAAAGTAAAATGAAATAAAATAATTGTTTATAATGTATGTACTGCCATTTTAATGTAAACAAAGCATGTTAAAAGCAATTTTTTGTGTTTATTTTCATCCTATTTTGGATTTTTCCGCGGAATTTGCTTATCCAGTGGTTGCCGCGCCAACCAATTCCACGGATAATCGGGAGTTTACTGTATTAATGAGATTCTTGTCAGGATAAATATCTAAACAGACCTTGAGAAATATCCCACAAGATAAACTACTATTCATTTCAATGTAACCTTTCCTACCTGGCAATAGTTCAACAGTTGGGAAAAGATCCTCGTAAACCAACTCAATGCGATCAACAAATTCCTGTGCTGTTAGGGGAAGATTTAGTTCATTGATTGTATACTGAGCAGATGCCAGCATTGATCGACCCATCAATTTACTTTTCAGTTCCCAGGTATATTCCATATCATATTCATCCAACATCCTCTGAAAGGCAAATGTAAAAAGAGGTTCTGAATCTATAGAAAAAAGGAAAATAAAAAGAAAAACAAACATGTTAAACATTCATAAATGAAATCTACAGATTTTTTTTTTTTTTCCTGGGAAAAAACAAAACAAGAAACATTACTTTGAAAACGTGCTTTGAAGAATAGTAGAAGCGAAGTTGGCTTTAATGGTAATGCAACCACTACAATTTTTTCATTCAATACTTTCTCCAATGAAGCCTGATAATCCTTTGCAATTCATAATAATCCACATTGCAGAGATGATCAGTTAATCTCTTTGCAAAAATGTTTCTAGAATGGGAAAGGTTCCAACAAAGGGAAGAATATTTCAGTTTTTGGATGATAATCAGTAACAATGTCCAGTCGTTCAGAATCTTTAGTAAATGACAGTCTCTTTTTAATTTGACTGCAATAAAGATTATTTTTCAACCAAAACAAATAGGAATCATGTCTAGGAAAGTTCCAAATGAAATTCTATGATATTACAATAGGTCTTATAATTGGCACAATGTTAAAATCGTATCAGGAAGGTTCTAAAATTTATTCTATTAGAAAGATAAACTATAGCTTTAAATTGTACATATTTTTTAAATAACCGTGTATTTTAATGTTTTTGTTCCAATAACTACAATAATTCGATCATCACAAAGTTGAGATGGTAAGAACAACAAAAATGACAAATGAGAATATACCATGTGC
>JAFIDM010006943.1:29868317-29943493 GCA_023159025.1 Thereuonema tuberculata
TTTAATTTAGAGATGATGAAGATTTTTTATCACAATACATATTGTAGGAGAAAAGACCTACAAAGGAAGTATGGAACAGTTATATCATAAACTTCGTTAAATCCTTCGATTTCAATGCGCTGCCTCCCACTTTAAATGCGAAGCTGCTATTTAAGGGCAACAATCTACTTTACAAACTTCCTTTATATGAACGATGCACAGTATAGCTTGAAACTCATCACTTACAAGCTAACACTATATAAAAAGTTTATATATTACTTGTATTTAACTTGTCATCAGATATGTTCTACATAGAAATTTGTATATAGCTATATATTTTGTAATTTATTTTGTTTGTTATGTGCCTCACTTTTTTAAATTATCATTTTCAGGAAAGAATCTAATGATTAATAAAAAATAGTTTTAACTACTATTAACAACAATATCTCACAGCATATTTTGAGATACTCTAAAAATGACTCAAGATTTTGATTAAATATTTATATTTTAGTTCATTATATAGTTTGTTAATTACTATCCATGATAAATTCTAAATCTTCAACTTGGCTCTAGATTAAGACTGAATGCAGTGTTCCATCTATTATTATTCCTTTATCGTCAACATTTCAATGATTACTATTAGTATGAATGTCCACTGCTTGGACCAGAATGAGTTTGCTGGGAGAGGAGCTGGCATAACCGGGGCATGAGGGAACGGTCGTTGAGGTTTTGCTCTAACTGCTTTCAGTGCCGGATCAAGGAATTTATCAGGGGAGGGTGGGAGGGGACAAGTCAGCCCTATGCCGCCCCTGTAGCTGCTTTTCAATATTTGATGCAATAATAAATAACAAAATGAATCCCATTTTGCCGCTCCCTTAATCCGGTACTGACTGGTTAACCAGGAAGACCTGCCAACACGCCCAACCAAAGGACACCGGGGACTGCTGCAGCCTCAGATGGTGCCAAGGAGCCTGGTACAAAACATGCCAGACTATTGGGTAATTCAACAGTTGAAGCCAGAACAGACCAAAAAAGATATCGGGGACAACTTTTTGAGTAGCCACAGTACAAGCAGCTTTGCTGATGTAGCAGCTGCAGATCCTGCCTTTCAGGTGGCTATTCGTAAAGCCAAAAGGAGAGGCTTTTACAGAAGATCAGCAAATGAAGCTATCTTATGAGTTTGGCCAGCTGATTCGAGTAATCCCTGAAGGTGATCACAATTCACGGGAACTAGGCGCAGGACAGATTGTATCTTTCAGTGACAAGACAGCTTTAGTAAGAACTAGCTTTTGAATACAGTCCCCAATATGAGAATCTGGGAAGGGGTAGTGCTTTCTGCTATAGAAGACACAAAATCCTCCGTTTGACCAGAGCTATTCTCCAATCCAAGTGAGACGACCTATCTGTTAGAAAAACATAATCCTGGTCTAAAAGCCTCTACTTGGAGAATTATGGAGACAAAACAGGAAAAACACTGGCTCAGACTAGTTGTTGGACTTGACGAGAACTCCATAAAACATCCGGCGAAACTGAACTTTCAACCCAGTGTTAACTTAGATGTTGCTGAAGTGACTCTGAAGCAGAAGTTTAAGTTCTTAGAACCAGAAGGGACTCCTGCTCAAGCACAGAAGATGATGCCATAAAAAGGGAAGAAGTTCCTCCTAAACCTAACGCCATGGATCTTACAAACTAGGCAAGTTGTTTTTCTTTTCTTTAACCTAGATATGTGCTAATTATCATGTCTTTTCTTTTTTCAGATAAATCTACAGCACTGTTCAGCAGCTACTACGGTTCTCTCTAAAAAGATCACAGAGCTTGACATTAACTTCTCCATTATTCAGGAGCCTTGGCTCTATAAGGACAAAATTAGAGGTTTGGGAGGCTGTGGAGGTCTTTTGCTTCAATTCTTACAGACTACTCCACGTGCTTGTATTTTTATAAAGCACAGAAATGTCCTCCTTAAGGAATTTTGCACCAGGGACCTGGTTGCAATTAGATTCCCAAGGAAAAAACAGAAGTGATATTGCATCTGCTTATTTCCCTCATGAGCATGATTCTGATTCCCCCCCCCCCCACTGGAAGTTAAGAATCTGGCCTCTTTCTGCATGAACTCTAGTTTGCCGTTTCTCATGGGATGTGACACTAACTCCCACCATACTGTGTGGGGTAGCAGTGATATTAAAGCCTTACTAGTTTCTCTCCTCTATGGATCTAGACATTTTAATGAAAAGTTCAGTTCCTACTTTCTTTACTCTAAAGGGAGGAAGTTCTGGATCTCAATCTTGCTTCTACCTGTCTTATGACAGAGGTTTGCGACTGGAGAGTATCTAAAGAGATCTCTTTGTCAGACCATTGACTCATCCTTTTCTACTTTAACACTGAGGTGCTTACTGAGGAAAGATATCGAAACCCAAGGTTAAGTAACTGGGATTTCTATAAGGATGACCTTTAACAAAAAATGGCAGGTTTTCCTGCCCTTTATCATGATGAGTTTGGCTTAGAAAGCTCGGTCTGTTTTCTCTCTGATACCCTCATCTCCGCTTCTGAGCAAAATTGTCCACTTCGTGGTAAACGAAGGAACAAAATAACCTTGTGGTATCCACATTTGGATAGACTCAGGACTAAGACATGTAAACTTCTTAATAAGGCAAAATATACGGATATTTCCTATGCTTGGAATTCTTATAAAGAATCCCAAAAGAACTATAAACATGCCATTAGACACTATAAGAGAACATCCTTGAAAGCCTTCTGTGAAGACATAGGATCCTTTCCTGTGGCCACAAGGCTAACCAAGGCTTTATCCAAAAGCTCTGAGACTAAACTGGGATCCTTGTTTCTACCCAGTGGTGACTATACCTCATCCGAGGAAGAGGCTTATAAGTATCTGCTGGATGTTTACTTCCCAGACTCATGAGCTACCAATGAATCCTTACAACATGCAACTTTTGGCAAAGACTTTTCTCTTGCCAAATGCATTGTTTCTTAAGAAAAGGTTAAGCAAGCCATTGCTAGCTTTAAGCCCTTCAAAGCAGCAGGGAAGGATGGAATCTTCCCAGCCCTACTTCTAAATGGGATGGAGATCATTGTACCTCATCTCGTTCATGTTTATCATTCTTGTCTGGCACTAGGTTATATTCCTATGATCTGGAGGAAGACAAGTTGTTTTTATCCCTAAGGCAGGAAGGTCTGATTTCACCTCTGCCACATCTTTTAGACCTGTCAGTCTATCCTCCTTTCTTCTAAAGGCTCTAGAGAGACTAGTCAATAAGGGATGTTTTGCTCTTAAAACGTCCTCTTCATTGCATGCAATATGCTTATCAGAAAGGAATTACTACTGAAACAGCCTTACACCATCTGGTACACAGGACAGAGAATTCTCTGTCCATGACAGATGGCTCTTGGCACCTTTCTGGATATTGAAGGAAAATTTGATCATACATCCTATGACTCCATTTGTTATGCAGCTCAACAGCATGATGTAGACCCTTCTGTTGTTAGATGGATCAGGAACATGCTTTCAACTATTTGTGTATAACAACTTAGGCTGAGAGAGGATAACCACAAGGAGGGTTTATCTCACCACTGCTTTGGTGTTTGATAATGGACTCCCTTATTGTGGAACTGCAGGACTTGGTTTCTATGCCCAAGCCTATGCCGACGACCTTGTCATTCTTATTAGTGGCCTCAACACTGGTACAGTCTTTGATCTCATGCAAAGAGCTCTTAACTGTGTACAGGGCTGGTGCCACTACTTGTCTTAAGGTTAATCCTAACAAGGTCACAAATGTAAACTTCACTAGGAAGAGAAAGATAGGGAAAACTAGATAGAGTTGAAACCTATTTAACCCTCAAACGCACAGCATGGCACAGTGAGTGTGCCATGCAACAATAAAGTAAAAAAAAAAAAATCACTTCGCAACAGAGGGGGCTGGCCCGCCACCTACCCTCCTATCCTAGATTAGTGATCATGATTCTGATTCAGAATTTCATTATGGGCCTGATATGGGGAAAGAAGTTACTTCGGAAGAACAAAATGCTACATAGTAAGGTGAGAGTGAATTTTTCATAAAAAAATATCTATAAAACAAAAACTGTTAAAAACATTTTTTAAATGTTTTACTTCTTTGCTATGTATCTTTTAGATCGTTATTACACCTATAGAAAAAAGTTTTGAACATTATTTATGTAGTTTCATGCAAGATATCCGTTTAGAAAACAAAAACGCATTTTTCAGTTTTCAAAAAATTTCAAGTGGTTTTGTAATAATTTTTTTATGGATGCATGCTTATTTAAGTATTACTGAATCCAAACATTAATATTTAGATGGAAAAAGTTTGACGAATATCAGTTTATTTAACATTGATTGCTAAAAAATGAGGTGGCGCACTCAGTGCACCACCCGTATAAAATTGTTTCGCCACATAAGCCATGTAAGTGATGGTTAATAAGCAAATTGATCTCTCAAATTGTATCAAGTATCTTGAAGTTACTCTTGCTCCAAATTGACTGAGAGAGAACATTTAGAATCTAGAATCAAAAAGACCGTCGCCTCCTTTTAGATGTGCAGAAGGACTTTTGGTAGCTCATTGGGTCTTCAACCAAAAATTATTTATTGCCTTTATGTGACCTTTGTTATGCAGCTATTGTTTGGTGGACCAAAACCAGACTAAAGACTGTTAGGATGCTATTAAGTAAGTTCAACATCTGGCCTTTTAGATATCACCAGATCTATGAGGACGGCACCTACTGCAGCTTTAGAGCTGCTCTTGGATTCGCAACCTCTTTATCAAGCATCAGGCCAGTAGTAGTGCCTTCAGGTTGGTAAATCAAGGCAAATAGCGTTATAGCACTTCTAATTAATCCAGTATCTGGTAGGAAGCACAAAACCTTTTTCCTATGCTATCTCTCAGAACTGCTCTGTCTATTAGTTTTAACATGATACGCAGCTTTATCATCCATTATCCCAGTAAGGAGGAATGGCTTGCTAAGGGACATGATCATCTACCCTCCTGGAGCATTGTTTGGTTTACTGACAGCTCCAAGATTGGTAAAAAGACGGTAGTCGGTATCTAAGACCAAGAGTTGATATTTCTCATGCTCTTGGTGTTTTTTGTACTGTATTTCAGGCAGAGGTTTTTCCTATTCTTTCTTGTGCTTATGAAAACCTCAACTGTCATTATGTCAATAGGACTATTTCTATCTGCTGGATAGTCAGTCAGCATTGCATGCTCTGAGCAGCTCTGTTTGCAATTCACAACTTATTGCTGACTGCAGAGAAGCCTTAACTTGTCTGGCCAGGACAAATTTGATTAATATGTACTGGGTTCCTGGACATCTTTGCAGTGATGGAAATGAGAAAGTGGATCTCTTGTCCAGGAGGTGGTTCTTCTCTTCCTATTGGCTCGGAACAGTTTTTAGGTTTCTCATTTGATCTAGATAAATGATTACTTGGGACCGTCTAGGAAAAACAGTTCCACAGGCATTGGATTACCTCGCAGGGTATGAGGCAGGCCAAATTATTTATTAAACGCCCTGATCACTGCTTTTACAATGACAATCCTAAGTTTAGACAGGAAACATTGCAAAATGATTACAGATATTCTTACAGGACATTGTACTCTTAATAGATACTTACATCTGCTTGGCATTTGCCAAAGTAATACGAGGGTCAGTCAATAAGTAATGCCTCTATTTTTTTTTCTTTTTAAATAAGTTAGTTAAGTAAAAAATTTGAATTTGGCACAATTCCTCAAACCTTCTTCTCCAATCCACTGCAGTAGCAACATCCTGCTTCTACAGGTGGCAGCACTGCATCCGTTTGCAAAATGGCCGACATCGATGTTCGTCTTAAGACAGCGTTCTGTGATTGAATTCTTGAATGCGGAAGATGAAATGCCCATTCGCATTCATGAAAGGCTGAAAAATGTGCACGGTGATGCAACAGTGGATGTCAGCACTTGTTAGATGATGGGTTCTTTGCTGTAACGAAGCTGAAGGGCAAACACCGTTGGCTGACAAAAAGCGGAGCGGCAGGCTGGCGACTGCAATGACTCCATGCAACATTCAGCGAGTCGCATACATGTCCCCCATACAGCCCTGACTTAGCACCATCCGACTTCCATCTGTTCGGCCTGCTAAAGGAAGCTCATCGTGGGATTCACTTTGAAGATGAGGAGGCCAAGAAAATGTACGTGCATCAATAGCTTAGGAAGCAAGACCATGCCTTTTACCGCGCTGGAATACATGCCCTTGTTAAAAGGTGGACCAAAACTGTGGAAATGGACAGAGATTATATTGAAAAGTGATAAAATAATCGTCAATGTTGTGATTTTCAAGCTATGTAATTGCATTTGAATTTCTTGTCAATTAAAAGGAGAAAAAAATAGGAAGCATTACTTATTGATTGACCCTCGTATTTGTAAGAAATGCAGAATGGATCACAAGACTTCTGAATTTTATGTTTTTGCCCAGTTTTAGCTAGGAATACATAGTAGATCTTTGTTAAGATTCTTACCACCGAAACCTATCTCTATCTTTAAGATCAAGGTCATATTTTTTTTTTACAACTACTGAATCTTATCCCAGTATTTGAGGTTTAATCTTTGACATAGTTATAACTGTACTGAGGGGGCACAATGAACCCATTCTTGAGGTCTGAATGATTTAAACAGTAATATCCAACTCTTCCGTATCCTACTGTTCGGCTTTCTGCAATCTTACCGTATGGTGCCATGTTTTGGCTCTTTCAGTGACTATAAAGACAACTGTAGTTTAAGTGGGAAAAAATTAACAGAGGTCATGAAATATCTAAGACTGATGTCATATATGATATATGACAATAGTGTGCAAGATGCTCAAATAATGTTAATGATAATGAAAAAAGGATTTTTATAGGTTATATTGAGTAGGTTACAATATCTTTTTTCTAACGAAGTACCTGATATACCTAATTAGAAAGACTTTAAGTGTGTATATGTTGCTTTTCAGTCTCATATCATCTCAGCAAAAAAAAAAAAAAAAACTTTGCTAAATTTTAAAAGTATTAGTAAACTATCTATCAAAATGGAATTATAAAATTCAGACTAGTTGTTGTAAACATTATAATACAGTTGGACCCCGATTTAACGAATTTTTCTTTTTCCCCGATTAAAATGAAGGCAAAAACTCCTATTTAACGAATAAGAAACCCCGAATTAACAAATTATTTCAACTGCCGGAAATTTTTTTTTTGTTAGTTTGGGTAAACATACCTAAACATACTTAATGCAGCAGGATATAAATTACGCTGTATTTTCTTCTCTCCATAAAGTCGAAAAAGAACTTTTTCGAGTCAGGAATCAAGGAAATTGTTAAATATTACTCAGTATATACTTTAAAATTTCAAATTAACTAGTGAGTAAATATTCACTGTATTATTAGCTGCTGAATAAAAAGTGTACAATTTCTAATTATGGATATTTTTGTGTAGTTGCTTATTAGGTCTGTTCCTTAAGGTAAGTGCAGAATTTTTTTTTTTTTTGGACCCCGATATTACGAATAACCCTCGATTTAACGAATAAAATTTTCGGTCTCGATGAATTCATTAAATCGGGGTCTAACTATACATCATTTTGCACAAATTATTAACAAATTAATAAACTCCATCAGATTACTTACATTTTCATCAAATGTTAGGCCTATAAAGGTCAACAGAATATTTTCTTGTCAAAAACTTTGTTTTTTTTTCTTCTTTTCACTAATTTACAAGTGTATCTGACAGTAAAAAATGTTGTATAAGTATGTAACAGAAATATTTAAAAAATTCCTGATGAGGAATTGCTAGAAATGTTTTCGCATGTATTCGGATGAAATAAAATTTATAATTATCCAGAGCAGATAAAAATCATTAATATGAATTATACTAAAATAAAAAAAAAAAAAAAAAAAAAAACTGTTTAAAACACTTGACATTTGATTGGCAATTACTTCTTTCCTTATAAATGTAAAATATTAACTAACAAATTAACTTTCATCAGTTATATGTTTTAATAATGCAATTGTTTTATAACAACTGCAACAAAGAAGCTTTTGTAACAAAAAGAAACATTCTTATTTAAATATATATATATATATATATATATTTACAGTGAACTCCCGATTATCCACGGACCTCTCCGGTTTCCATTTTTTTTTTACTGTACAATTAATTACGGAATTAACAAAAAAATTTTAAAACTAGAATAAGGTAAACAATAAAAGAGGCAGATTTAGCGATGCGACGTTCAAGTAGGGGTTTTTTGTGTTTCGGCACAAAAAAACAAAGACAATTAACCGATTTTTTTGATTGAAATGTAAGAAATTAAAGTAAATTAAAATAAAGTAAGTTTATAATGTAGGTACTGCCACGCTAAAGTAAATAAAACATGTTGATGGCATTTTTGTGTTGATTTTCATCCTATTTCGGATTATCCGCGATTGCCGCGCCACCCAACTCCGCGGATAATCGGGAGTCTAATATATATATATATATATTCCTATACGATCTACTGCCAGGCAAACAAGTATTTAAACATTTCAAGAAGAAATTATTTTTAATATCAAAACCATTGACTACCCTAGAGTATTAGGAGTGATAAAAAATATGATAAAACAATCTCATTATCTGTAATACAAGTTTTACTTCATCATCTCAATTAAGAAAATCTTTTTCTAAATATGTTGGAGTAAATTAAAAAATTATAATACCATATACAGTAAAACCCCGTTATTACGCTCCCACTTATAGCACTATCCTGTTCTTTACGCTCCTTTCATACGGTCCCTGGAATTTTCTATATAACTCTGTATACTTTTACCCTCTTATAACGCTTCAAATCCCGCTTGTAGCGCTTTTTTTATATTGGAAATTTTGTATCGAAAAGAAATGTTACACTGTAAAGATTCTTTTCTTTCCCTGGTAGGAGGGAATCTTCGAACTCTTTTGAAGTGCGGGTCTGTGATACAGTAAGTTATTGCAAAATATCGAAGCGAAATCCCTTTCTATAAGTGAAAAATTGCAAATTCTCCGTAAGAACGACGAGAATTCTACACTAAGTCAGAAGGATTTTGCAGAATCTCTAGGAATTCCCTCTACACTCTGAGAACAATAATAAAAAATAAGAATGGAATTACCAATGCAGCGAAGGGTGGTTGCAAACGTAAAAAGTAAAGTGTGGAAAATATGAAATTCTAATTGAATGGATTCATCAGTCCCGTGATGCATCAGTGCCATTAAGTGGCCCAATCATTCAAGGAAAAGCGCGTGAAATAGCGGGCAGTGCAATATCTGCTCAGAAAATATATTAGTGTTGCTCCTAATGGTGTATCAATTGATGTTAATAGTTATTTGAACCGCATTGAAAATGTCATAATTCATAACAGTAGCGCGCACACACGCGAAAACTCAATCAAAGATTTTATCAATAGGAAATAAGCTCACATTTGCACTATATCAATTCAGAATCAAGTATCAATCCTGCAAAATGGTGTCTAAATGTTTCCCCATCTCATAAATCATTTCCCGTCTATAGCGCTATCCCGCTTATTACGCTTGTAGGTCATGGTCCCCTTGACGAGCGTAATAACGGGGTTTTACTGTATTTCATAATGACAATTTTCGAAGATAATAACCCAAATTGTTTGAAACAAATTATTAAAAAAAATCACACCTAAGATACTTATAATTATATAATTTAATTATGTCTTGACACACTACAGGAACCAAAACTAAATTATTATTATTTTAATCTTTCTCTCCTACCAATTAAAGAATAACTCACTTCATGCAAAAATCTATCTTACTAGAGTACCAACATCAAACTGTAATACTATAAATATCACAATTATTTGAAATGCTGTATGGAAAGAGATTTCAAATCTAAACAATATCCAAATGAATGGTATTCGACTTTCTTTCTAAACTACTGAATCATTATGTGCATTATGAAAGTTTTAACTGTCAAATACTTTCTGTAGAAAAATCAAATAAAACAAGCCTCTTGGAGAATCCATCACAAAGATGTTCATCTACATTACACTTTTGATTGTAGAATTCCTACAATTAAAGAATAACCAAAAAGAAAGAAAGAAAAGTGTGACGAAATTCTGAAGAAAGATGATAAAGAAATCCAGACTAAATCAGGAAATGTATACTAGAGAAATTAGCACTTGAATTAATGAATTTTTAAATTTTTTTTTAAATTTCTGTGGCCAACTTAATTTTGGAAATTTTAACTATTGGATAGTTTGCTATTAAAATAATACAGACATAATTTACCAGAAAACTGTAAACATGTATGAAAGAGGAAAAAACAGAAAAGTAAGGACATCACCAATGTTTTTCATATTAAAATTTTTAAAAATACTTTTGCAATCACTAAAAGTTGCTAGGAGGGAAAATATTGTTGACACGTGGATAGTACTTAATAGCAAAAAGTATATTTTAACACACTTAAAAAAAAATAAAAAAAAAATAAATAAATAATAGAACAAAAACAGATTGTTAAAAAAATGTGAAAAATGTGTTACAGGACCAAATATTCATTATATGTTTATTTAAAAGATCTTGAAGCATGGCATCTTTCTTCAAAGTTTACATCGTCAATATCCAGCAATATGAATTACAATCTTGTTCCATACAGTTCTTCATATATGTGCTTCTAGTAAAGTTTTTACGAACAGAATTAAAATTATTTTTCTAAAAAAAAAGGAAGAAAAAGAATACTTTCCGGTTCCTTATCATTCTGACAAAACTACTGTATAATATTAATAATAATACACTGAAGCTCGATTATAACGCGGTCGTTTATATCACGAATTCGGATACAACGCGATTTGGTCTTGGACCTCTTCTATTTTGGAAAAGTTGTACAATTGCAAAATTGCAAAATTTACCGTTTTTTCGCCTAAAATCAAATCAAAGGTGAAAATTAATATGCTTGTTTCCTTATTATTTACAGTAATTGAGACTCTATACCCACCCTAATGTCATGAAAATGCGTCAAATACAATATATTTTTAAAAAAATACCAGAATCGAGGTCTTTTTCGTTTAACCAAAATGAATATCGAGATCATTCTGCCAATGACAACCAGTAAAGAGGCCCATGTAATCTAATAGGCATATGAATACCTAGTTTCGATCCACATGATTCGTCGTTTGTACAAGATGCCAAGATGGCGGCGCCAAATCGATTTTGGCTAATATAACCCCATCAAAGTGTTGAAAAGGTAATGATTTATGTATTTATAAATATAAAACTCTCTCACATAGCTCTGAATGATGTAGGTAATCGCAAAATTACCATTTTAAATCGATTTGGAATCGTGTGGACGATAATAGGGTGCGATTTACGACATTTGACGTCGCGAAGTAATAAAAGTTCGGTTATATCACGATCTTCGAGATCTTGGATCCGAAAGATTGCGTTATAACCGAGCTTCTGTGTAATATCAATATTATTTATCAACCAAGAAATATTTTATAAAATTGTAAAATAAAGAAAAAGCTCGTATAGCGTACTTAAGTAATAAGAACAGAAACCAGTTTATCTGGACATGATGTGGATTAGGTCCGATATTGATAAGTTAGACATTTATTGCACCTGTTATTTCCCTTGCCCAATAATAATGTTCACAAATTTAAACACCGTCAAAATATTTATCTACTGAAAATTATTCATTTTTAAATTTCTGAAATTTAATTTCCCAATTTTAAAAATATTATAACAAGTGAAATTTTATATATGACTAAAAAAAAAATCTAAGGAATTTAAATAAAAAAAAAAAAATCCATCATCATATTATTTTAAAGCAGATGAACAATTCTTGCTTAAATATCTGAAAAGAAATATTCAAATGTATCAGTTGACACATAACTTTGATTTCAAACCAAAGATATTCATGTATATAATACAATGTATAGTCCGTCTAAGTCAGCTAGGCAGACGTTGGGACTGAGAACTTGAAAAAAATAGGGGTGAAAGGGTTTCAGGGTATTGTTACGGAATTAAAAAAAGGTCTTATGTGATCCTTTTTTTAGTATTTTGAGAATTCAGCTCTTTGGAAATATAGTTATTTAAAGCCGATAATAACGAGGTCAAGCTCTGCCAACACTGTTGTAATCTTTCCTCCCTACCCCCACTTATCTTATACCCTTTCTCCCCTATTTTTTCAAGTTCTCAGTCCCAACGCCTGAGAAGGGACTGCCTAGCTGACTTAGACGGACTATAATTACAATAATGTTTTTGTATTAAAGTGTTATTTTCATGTCAAATCAAGACAGAACAGGATGAAAATCAATCTTGCTGTCTATAATTTTAATGAATGTTAGAATGCATTTAGAATCAAGAAAAATTAGATATATATTAATGCTTTTTTTTCGTTTCAAAGTCTCTAGTTCCAGAGTTGTAGCATATTGAAATTTTTTTCTTTTGAACTTATATATTGAACTTTTTTTTCTGAAATGTTATCTGTTTCTGGTTTATAAAACATGGTATCTCTAGACCTAAATGACAAAAGAAGGCCATTCAAGCTCTAGGATGGGAGCTATTAGGTAAATATGCAATAAGGGATCTGGTTATACATATAAACACAGTCTTGTGATTCTTCAACATCCCATCACAAGACAGAAAATTTTAAATAACCATAAAATATACAATACTGTCCTTTTTTAGGCTAGAAAATAAAATTATGATGCTGTATTGACTATAAATTTAATATAAAGTAGATTTACTAAGTTTGTAATTACTTATTTTTTTATACTGCAAGAAAATAAAAATTCATAAAAACTAGCTACTACTATTTCTTTTCTTTCTTTTTATGAAACAAAAAATTAATAGTAGTTTTCAAGTTTTTAACAAACATTCAAATATTTAGAATAGTGGAATGGAGCTGCAGGGTTACAACTCAATTTTCTGCTCAATATTAATTGAGCAGTAGGTGATACTTGCTCCTAATTTAACAATAACAGCCATAAAATTGAAAGAAATCCTAGTTATAGAATTTTTGATAAAAAAAAAAAAAAAATACCAATAACATACATGATGCATGTTGTCAGGGTTATGAAGTCAGAAAACGGTTTTTTTTTTTTTTTTTTTATTTTTTTTAACTCCAACTCTAGAAACAGTCAAGTATGACTCAAATAAAAAAATAAATAAATAAAATCCCCTATCGATTTTACAACTCTGACTCTACAGTCCAAAATAATACTGATAAAAAATATAGACAAAAACATCTGAGAAATGCAGAAAAGATTTCACTAACAGCCTAATTATGAAGAAAAGATTTTATAATCGTGTCAAGTGTCATGTTTACTGATAATTTGCTGCAATAAAAAGTAAAACTATTTTAAGAAAACTTATTTAAATATATTGAACTTCATTATTCATATATTGAATAAATAATATATATATATCATTCTAGATGAAAACCTATACTATACTGAATATATGAAATTGCTTCTACAACAGGGGAAATTGGAACTTTTTCCTATATTTGTCTCATCCACATTTTTTTTTTTTTTTTAAATTACTTTAAAGATTTCATTTTAATTTTGCATCCTTATTGTTAGTAATTTTTTAGCAGCATATTTGGTTAAAAAAAATATATAGGTATTCATACTCATACTATATATTATTGAGTAAACAATTGAACTGCATTTTACTATTCAACTCAAATAGCCAGGATTTAAAACAAAAAGCACCAACATTTTCTGAAAAACTTTGAAAACCTGGGCTACTGTTTGGAATGCATTATTTTTATTTCTTTGCTTTAAAAAATAAGTGAAAGCCCCCCCCCCCCCCCAAAAAAATCACACGTTTCTTTCATTTCAAAGCCTGTCCTACACACAATGACAATTGAATCATCTTTTTATGTTAATTAAGAGCCAAAGCTGTAAATAACTTTGTGAACTAAAGTCGTCCTAGCGAAAGAATGACTCTGACCTTGAACTACAACAATGATCTCTTAATCATTCCAGGACTGAAGTTTGTATAGAGAAACTATTCACAATCGCCAATCAGAAGCCAAGCACTTTCCCGCCATAAACACTGACATATACAATCGATTCAAATTCTACTATTGCGACATCTGGTGGCCACGGTCGTTCTTTGGTTTGCCCGATAGTAGAAACAGACAAAATTTCAGAAAAATGGCAACTTAAAAATTGTAATTCTGGAACTTTCTATTGAGACTTAGAATGAAAAATACCATATTTTGAAGTTTCTTCTAAAACTCTAAAAGCAATTGAAATTTCATTAAAATTGAAGGTGGTAAAGTAAATGCTTATGTTGATTTGATGTGAAATTAAACATTTGATATCTCTTTGTTTAATATGAATGAATAAAAGTTGGTCCAAATAATCTAAAACTCCAGGTATACAGATTATCACGATAGTTATTTAATATTTAAGAATGTTTCACTAATAAGGGCTCACCTTATTACAATGAAGTTGATGATGTCGTGCATAGCTTCTGGAAGAGAAAAACCATGAAATGACTGGATTGTGGAGATTCATACATAATCTCCAGCTAATAAAGGAGCAATATTCAGAACATCAATGAACTCGTATCTGTTCTTAAGTAGTATTTTGTTTTGAATCCCTAGTTTTGTAATAAAAATAATAACCAACGAAGTTTCCAATAGTAATGGAAACATTGAAGTTATTCAAGGTTATGCTGCACGGTTGAAATGTGTGATCACATTTGGTCAAAAGATAATGACAGCTTTTAATTGGCAATTTAAAATTTCTATTAAATACTAAATTAAGTCTTTGATTTAAAGATTGATTTTCTGTTTTTAATTACAGTGGAAACTCGATTAATCGTCACTCTCTGTTATCCATCTTCAATCGCAAAACCTACTTCTTCGTAAAATATGGGAGATTGCCGCGAAAAAAAACTCGAGCCTCGAAGAAACAGAAGATGACTGATTACAGCTTCAACATATAAACTTTATTATCTAGTAGGCCTACTGTTTTATGTTTCTATTATTATTATCATTAGTTTGGTGTTTGACAATATCTATTTGTTACCGATAGCTTTTCTTTGTATTAATTTATTGTTTGCCTTTCGTCCCAAACCAGCATTGAAATTTCGTTACTATACATGTTTATTGCGAAATTTCTGTTATCCGTCTATTCGGTTAACCGTCACAGTTCTGGTCCCGAAGGTGACGGTTAATCAAGTTTCCACTATATTAAGAGGACAGAATATATGACCAACACCAAAGGCAGGCCCTTTTTATGATATACTGATAACTTCTTTTCCTTTTTATTTTCGGTTCTATTCAGATTACTTTCAGATCTATAACTTAAATACAAGCAATTTCATAATGAAATATTACAATACCATCTGAATTCCTTAAAAAATAAAAAAAAAATAAAAACTAAGGGACTAAGCATGTTTTCATAAATCTTATTAAATTCTGACTTTTCAACTTTAACATATCAAATAAAACAAGATGTAAATGTTTTCCATTTTGAAATACTTCAACTTATAAAGAAATCTTAATAATCTATTAAACTTAACAAAATATTACACTTGGGAATTCTCAATTTTTGTTACTTTCCAATGCATGATATCATCAATTTCGAGATAACATTTTGTAGGAGCCTTTATAAATAAAAATATTTTTAACCTCAAAATTGCGAAAAATAAAATAAATGACTCACTGAAACTGGCACAAGAATTGAATACCTTTTTTTTTTATGTGGGTATAATTACATGTAATGATAAAAAAGAAGCCTATACACATCAACCACATTCTCAATTTTCTATAACAAATCTTTAAACAGATAAATCATAGGTTTACTTTACAACAGTGGGACCCATTTTGTTTCCAATAAATTAAAAACTTTAAAGCATACTTCACTTCTTGGTGTGGGAGGGAGTGTCTCATCTGAGTATTGATCAACTAGTATTAATACGACCTTTGTGTGTGATATCTGTGGCAATACATGGTATTGCAAAACAACGATCAATCTGAACCAATTAAACATCTGCAAATGATTCGCAACTGTTATTATTTTGGGAACATATGATGTGCTTGAGAGCCGAATCCCAGTCCAACACCACGATGAGTGTGAGTGGACATTCTTGCAACCTCATACTGTTGATCAAGGGTGCGGAACAGTTCCTCCTGCTTTTTCAATTGCTCTGGATCTGGTGCCGCTGAAGCATTTGCAACCGGATCTGCTACTTCAGCTTCTCCTGGATTAGTAGGTTGTTTTATGCCCATTAACTTTCTGAATTTAGCCGTCATCCTGCCATCTTGATCTTGGGCAAAAGTAGTTTGCTCCCAATTGTTAGTAGATGGTGCCTATTATAAATAAATAAATTAATTAATTAATTAATTAAAATAATTAAAATAATAAGCTAAGCATTTCTACTTCTAAGTATTTATAAGTAATGTACATTACATTTTTATCACAGTCTTAAATAATCTTTAGACAGTATCTTATTTAGTATCATAATTATGGGATAATTCCTTTAGAAAAATTTATTTCAACATCTAGATTCACCAACTGTCTCTAGTGTAGTAATAGACTATCTTCAGAGTCAGTAAGAATTATTAAATATGGTATTTTTTTTTAACAAGAAATTCAAAGAGTAATTCCCTTGCCTTCATTAGCCTATTTTTCACTTTACAAATAAAATACAGACTTTCATGTTATTCATTTTTGATGTATATAGGATCTCAAATTTACTATCTCTTAACTATGTAGTTTACAGGTCCTGAAGTAAGATAGGAGATTAATTAAGCATCTCAGGGGTATGTACTTAATCTTTCTTTTTTACATTTCACACAACATGCTAATTGTAGTACAAATTTATTTTATTTAGTTTTGCTTTTTTTTTCCTTATCTCTCAAAAATTATATTTGCTTTCATGTCATGACCACTTGGAATAAATATTTTGATCTGCTCAGATGAAGGTTTTTTTACATCTCTTTCTCTTTTTAATACTTAAGTTGTGCCTTTATGATATTGTTTACGGCTAAATATTTAAAAAAACTCTTTAAGGAAAAGGGAAACAAACAAAAAAAAAAAAACCCAACACAATATCATATTTTAGAATTAAAATTGCATATTACTGAGAAATTTTGTACAATGGCTAAATTCAATTGGGAGCGAGAGATAAAAGCCATTGATAAGAAAACAGCAATAGTGAAACATGCGATTCACTTAAGTACAAACTACTAGAGATTAAAAAAAGAACTGTGCTATGAGATTGATGCTTCTTTTGAAGTCACGGACAAGATCTTTCTTGTTTCAGTTTTCTATCATACACAGCTTAATGCAATACAATTTCCACAGAATATTGTATTTTAGAATCTTTATCATTTAAGTGGAGGAAAAATAAATTCTTGATTTAGAAGTGTGTGTGGCTATACGGTGAAACTATAACCAGACCCATAATCCTTTGCAAAGCTCATGTTTGTTTTGAAAAAATGTTTAAAAAATAAAATAAAATAAATAAACTTTGGTATATTCTGATATTTACAATAAATATATTTCAGTAAAAACATTGATTATTTTCAAAAGATAATCTTTTTACTGTGACTAATTTATAATGGTTCTTCATTCAATTGAAGTAGTGACAAAAATGGAGCCTAAACGGCTGCTTTACACTTAAAAACTTGTCTAAACAGCGTTAGAAAACTGGCCATTTTCCAGTTGCAACTCGACGAAAATGACTTTGCACATCCCAGTGGCAAATCTCTTTTTGTTCTCTTTGAGATTGCGATTAAAAACAAAGTTGATTTTGTTTTGCTATTAATTTTTTCTACCACATACATAAAGAAAGAGCCAGGCAGAGGAGAAGGTAGTGGATGAAGCTGTGGATGTAAACCTCAAGCAGACACATTTAGATTTCAGCATGAACTTTCGTTTTTCAAATAATGGTTTTTCGCTGCTAAGGTCTTTATGATGAATTGCTTCTACAATGTGCCTAAAATTAGATCATGTATTCATAGCAAGTTTTCGAGAGCATTATAAAGCAATCATAACAAATCCTTCTTCGTTGCTTGCTTGCTGCTATGTCACTACAAATCAAGCAAATGATTAGCTTTTGAGTAAAGACTATAATAAAAAAAAAAAAAAGGGAAAGTTATATTTCTCATTCTACTACAGATTCTATATTAGAAACAATTCAAACAAGAAACAGTGGAATAACATTAGTTTAATATAGGGAACCTCCTCCTCCTCTATAGGATTTTCCCCAATTTTGCATTCATACTTTCTCACCATTTGTCTCCGTCCTCTGCATCCACTGCCACTAGTCCATATCTGTCCAGATTTTCTCTTAAGTTATCTCTCCAATGTTTTTTCGGTCTTCCTCTTCTGTTTCTACCTTCTGGTTGCCAGTCCAGCAGTATCTTAGGTAATCTGTTGCCTCCCATCTCTCGTCTATCTTTTTTATATTGTCTGTTTTCACATTTAACTGATTCCTTATTTCAATATTACTTACTTTGCAAATATATATATATTTCCATCCTCAACTTTCTCATTAACCAAGTCTATAAGCAAAATAAAGTTTACAAATAAATGGAAACGTTGTTGGTATCAAAGACAACCTAACTGCTGCTTGACAAAACATGGTTGCAAACCAAAGTTGCACAATTTAATGTTTGTTAAGGCATTCAATCACAAAAACTTCAGTCATCAACTTTTTATAGGCATCGTGAACAAATCTGAAGTGCTCAAGCACATTTACTAAAGAAGGACAATTCCCTGTATATAAATTCGAGGAATGGGTCAATTAAGGAATTATTTGTTATTAATATTTAAGAAGTTATGGCCACAATTGAGGTTGTTAAAAATAACCACAAGATTGGAAGAAAAGAATGCTAAACAATAACCTCTCTTAAAAATAAATAAACCAACTGACGGCACTGCAACAAGCTGCAATTATTCAGTGATTTGAAACCCAAACTATCTTGCAAAGAAAAACAAAAAAATTATCTTTTTATGGAGCTTATTTTGGCTGAATAAAAATTTATCCCACTCAATTTGGAAACATTGATTTCTTTTTTCTTTTTTTTAACCTAAAAATCAAGTATCTCTACACACAGTATTGAATGAAAGCTTGTTTTGGAATACAGAGTGGTCTTGTCTCATATTTGGAACAGCATATTTCATGATTCAATTGCAACTTTATCATTAATTGTGATGGAATATTTGGCAATAAGATATTGAAATGTGAAAGGATTTTTGATAAATATAAATGATTCAATTCATACACCTTCAAAGACTAAGCATAAACACAGTGGCAACAGTTAACATACTGAAATTTGCAGAACTTCTTTACATTGATACAAACAAAACTTCTCAGTTTTATTTTAAACTTCTTTCTGTGTTCAAACACTTGATCACGAGAGAAGATATATTATCAGATTTACCAATAGAAAAAAGATCATTTCCATTGATCTTTTTCTAGAAGGGATAAATAGGAGTGGTATACTTATGTATAACGAGTCACTACTTCTGCATGTTATTATATGTTACAACAACAAGAGCATAGCCAGATAACCATATTCTTCACTGAAATGTATTTTAGTTATATCTGCCATCCCTGGAACGAATTTCTAGTACTTGACAGTCCATCATCTAACTTGCAGTATTGGATCATCAAAGCTAAATTATCTTAGATTCCATATTCTTTAGCTTCACTGAATATGCCAAGGTATTTTAAGTAACTTGGAAGCAACTACTAAGGACTAACCTTATGGACTTCCTGAAATTTTCTTCTCCAAGTTACATCCCTGATAATTTACTGTGTATTGTCAATATTAATCATTCTTCTGTAAGTCTTCACACAAGACTAAACAAGGCAAGAAGAAATTCTTCATACAACAAATCATAAAGTTACACATTGATTTCACATTCCTTCATTGGCAGAGGCTGGATACAAACATCATAAGCATCTACAACTTGCCTGGAATCCTATGTAAAGTTCTAGAAGGTCCAAAATCTTTCTTGATATACCCATTCATTCTATCAAAATTCACGATTTTATTATAAAATCCTTTTTTATTTAATTCACTTATATTTTGAGGAGCACTACTGTACTTTTATTTTATACACACACAACTGAAAATAAACTGCCTTGAAAAATGATAGTTCTAGATTTCAATTATAAAAAGACATAAAAAAAAGTTTTGACTTACTTCAGTTTTTTCGTTTTTTGACTGCCACAACAGTTTTCGTTTCTGCATCTGTTCTGCATATTTCATTGGGTTAACTGCAGCTGGATTGTAGTATTTTGGGAGTGCAATACCAGTCAGCTGTTGTGCTTTGACATTCATGGCAGCCATTGCTTGCTGGACAGCCATCTGAGGAGTCATTTGTCCAGAGATGGTTGCAGTGGTATTTAATGGTAGATTACTCGGTTTCTCTGTTGGAATATCTATGGAAAAAATAATCTTAATGTGAACTCAATATGTAATTATTAAAGCGTATTTATCATGCAAGAAATTTATACACATGCTTTAACTGTTGTTAAAAAATAATAATTAAAAGTATCCCCACTACAGGCCTGTATAGGCCTTTCAAATCATAGTAGGTAAGGCTCCTGACATTTCCTGACCAATGGGACCAAGTTGAGGTAGGATGGTCAACCCAACACCAGTCCATCTTTAACAATAGAAAAAAAAACCCGGTAGCCTTTCTCCAGACAGCTGGGTGGACCCTAAGGACTGTCTGGAGTAGAATTCAGAGTGAAAAAATCCCCAATCTTCGCTAGGGTCAGGCACTGAACCCGGCTCCTCCAGGCAGCAGTCAAGTGCTGTACCACTTGGCTACCAGGTTTACTGGAGCTAGTTATGGTCACAAAAACCAAATCGATCCTCCAATCTATTAAAAACAAAATGGGAAATACTGTGAAGGAGAATAACTGGATTGTGGTACAGAAATTTGGAATTCCCAATTCAGTTGACTCACGATAATCCGGCATTTGACAGTCTGACATGCTCGGTAGTCCGATGCAGGTTGGTTCGAAAACCGACCCGATTGAGGCGATCATGGAGGTGAAATGCACAATCACTTGCGATGAAGGTATGTCGGCTGCAAACACTTTGATACGTTAGTGTGAGGAGAGGGATCTCGACTACGAGAACCTTTTAATGTTAAAAGACATTCAAGAAAAAGCCATGACAGACTCTTTATGTAAGAAGAAACAAAAAATGATTACAGATTTTTTTTAAGCCTTAAATACATATGTACGTATTTTTATGTTTTATTTTAAGACATAAAATTATATTTTACATTATATACTGTAATTTTATTTTTTTAAGACATAAATACAGAAATAAATTAGTATTACATACATACGTATTCATTTGTGTAAAACTATGCCTAATGAGTTTTTTTTAATATCCTCAATGACCGTAAAATATGTACTCAGTATGTATTGTAACAATGTACGCTCTGTAGTATGTACTGTATTGTATATACATAACTTATATTTTCTTGCCTTAGTAGTCAAAATTCAGTTTTAAAAAATCAACCTTTGGTAATCCGACACCCCCTCGGTCCCGTAACTGTCGGATTATCGCGAGTCAACTATAAGTAAAAATTACAATTTAGTCAAATGATTACAAACTCCAAAAGCACTTTTAGGAGATTCAGTTATTTTCGGAAAATTACCATTATGAAGAAATAGAAAACAGGAAGAAAGAGTCACCAGGCAGTAAGGTAAGTATTAAAACCAAGAAAATCCTGAATCAAAGGGACGAGCGGTTTTAGATAAGCCAAGAGTGAGCCAAGCTAATAGCCAAGCTGACAGAAAGGATGAAAATAAAAACTATTTTTGTCTCTTAAAAAGTAATTAACAAAAAAAAGGACAAAAGGACAACAGCAGCAATTTCCAGAATATGAAAGTGAGATATGGGATTAAAAAAAAAAAAAAAAAAGGCCACTTTGTGATTAGCCAATTATGTATAAAGCAAAAGAAAAAATGACCATTGAACTGAAAAATGCAAATAAAATGAATCTGCTCTAAAAGTACTGAACATTTTGATGGATGAAATGCTGATATGGCTTTACAGTGACATTACAAAATTGAAGAACAGCATTGTAAACATTCGAATAACAAGATTGAAAATTTTGACTTTTTTAATCACAACTACTACCATTTAGAGCAAAATAATATAAATTTTTGAGGACTAAGATGTAGTTTAAACAATGAAAAATATAGAATTTCAACAAGTGCTTGTGAGATCAGCTTTTCACAAATACTTTAACTATATATGTCAGTTTTATTTTCTGAAGAATTTGTGTATAAGTGCTTTAATATACAGAACTACGTTACAAGTTATGTCCTTTTTCCTTTAGGATGAAAAACAGTTTTTGTTTTAAGTTATTTTACTTGCATGTTTCTTGAAAGTAAAAAGAAAGGTAATTTTTCAAATGATTTTTTTTAATAAATTTCATATATAATCTTAATTTAGACCTGTCAAGAGATATAAAAAGTTAACATTAAAACAACGGTGAATGGTGAGCAAACACAATTCCAATACTGCACAGCAGCTCTCTGTTCTCCTCTTTTACACTGCTTCCTGGGAGTGTTCCTGGCTCATGTTATTTGCATATTTGCCGCGCTGCTAATCATTTGTATGTGCTCCCATGATCTGTGCATCATGCAAATTTTGGGTTGATCAGATGCATCCTTCCTGGTGTTGTACTTTTAATGGCCAGCAGTGTATTTGAGGTGTTAAGAGGCAGAGTGGACTAATCCTCAAATCCCGAGATTTTTAAGTTGTTTGGAAGCTTTGGTATGAAAGACTGTCTACCGTTCATTTGGTAAAATCGACTAAGCTCCATCAGTGTTATCCCCAAAATAGCAAAAAAAAAAAAAAAATAAAATAAAATAAAAAATAATAATAATAATAATATATATTTGTGCAGTCCAGATTTTTGTCCAACTATTTAACTTTAGTGTTCAATAGCTCAAAAAGTCATTAAGAAGAGTTAGTCCACTCTGGTTCTTAATACCTCATTCTAGAGTACAACATGACCTTTTATTTTCAAGGAAAACTTTTTTTAATCAATTGAAAAACCATAAATTATTTCTTATACTTCAATTATTAAATGTAGAAGGAATAAGAAATTGCAATCTACTTGTAGAAATTCAATATCTAGAATTCCTAAGTTGAAAATTTATAGGCCTAAATATTCAGGATGGCAAATTTAATTTGCTTGTGGCAGTCGTTATTAAATTAGCATGGAAGGTTGGTATTTTTTCATGTTCTGATAACGCAATTGAATTAATTGATATGGCTCGCTGAAACAATTCAATCACGAACCAAAGTAATTGTTTCTCGTGACGCGAGTGAGTTAACTCGAAGAGAGAGACAGCATTGTCAATGAGTCTCGGTGACAGTTCGTCTCCAGGCTTCCACGAGTTAAGATGTGGAATTAAGAGGCTGCCGAATTTCGGCAGGTGAGTTCGCTTTGTTCCTTCCAGCGGTAAGAACCATGGAGGAAATATTCATTGCCCAGTTATCGGAATGAAAGAAGTTGGTCCCCTCATCCAATAGATGCAGAGGATAAATTGCTGCTACTTAATGATTCTCACCAACGAATAGGAGTGAGAGAGGTCTCAGATTCTCTGAGAATAAAAAGGAGAATTCGCCCGGAAGAATTCATCGGATTCAAAAGTTTGCTTGGACGAAAGCAAAGGAGCTGAAACATTCCAATCGCCGGGAAATTTTGGTGGATTCCAAAATAGTGCGTCCGGATAAAATATAAGAAGGTTTCTACGATAGGCGTCCCAGAGCAGAATTAGGATCGTGTATCAACCTCAACGAACCGAGACGATACGAATTTGTCAGGAGACAAATTAAAGCCAGATGCAGTTGGCCGGATACGATTCAAGTAACAGCCTAGACGAAAAGCGAAAGGAGTGATCCTCCCGTATGCTGAAGGAAGAAACCTTGACGATTGATTGGAACGGAAGACTGAAGAATTGTTCGTCGGTAAGAGACTCAGCTACCGCCGGGAAGCTCGATGATGACAGATGAATAGGATTCACACGAGTGAAAAAGCCTGTTTAGAAGAATGCAATACAGAGCGAATAACTGTAGCTAATTTTGGAGTAAACGATCCTCATTGAATTTATCATACATCGCAGGAGAGAGACGACGGCCCGGAAAATAGCCCTAATCGGAACATTACTTCAGAGCGGCGAACCCAGAAGAATTTCGGAATATCTCATCGCACCGACAACGGAAGTAAAGGGATTGAAATTACCAGTCATCCGAGGGAGTTCAAGTATTTATTGTAAGTAAAGTTTTTACTTAAAATCTATCTCTCAGCTGATAGGAGCCTTAGATACAGGCTAGGCGTAGATAAATGAATTCATACGAAGAATTAGGATCTTAGGAATTAAACTATTCAAGTTAGGACAGAAATTAGCAACGTAAAGTTATTGATAGAGTATCTCTAGCGTTCACAAGTATTTTCAAGTAGTCAGATCATCATTCGAGGAGAGACCAGGAAATTTAGCTAACTACGATTGTAGCAAATGCTGCGTAGAGAAGCCCTTACAAGTAAAGGAATTTAGAAATAGCTAAATAGTAAAGTAGCGCAAAGCGACTCAGATTATAGGAATTAAAAGGACATTTCGAATAGGGAATCTTAAGGTAGATTCAATAAAAGAACTGTCAAAGACTTTAGTAAAAAAAGGAGTCAGATCTTGCTTTGGAAATTGAAGCTTATCGATTGAAGACTGTCCACTGAAGCAAGCCATCCCATGAAAAGGAAGTCAATCCATGTATGAAGATTGAAAACACTAAATAGATATAATACTGAGCTTATAAAGCTATTTGTAGATATGTTAGTTGTTCATTAAATGTGTTTAATGTTTTCCTGTATTGGTATCATTTAGGTAATTAATTTAGAGCACACAGTTTACTCTGCTACCCGATATATATATATAACGTTGATTGCACCCACACTACTCACCAATGAAAGATTGCTTATATTGTTTTTATCAAACGTACTATTATAACTTTATGACATTAACTAAGTGTATCAAGTTGTTTTCTTTTAGCTTCTGCAGCAACAGAAAGATATTTGTGCAAAGAAAACTAAAAAAAAAAAAAAAAAAACTTCCTTTAAATCCCCAACAAAAATGAGCAGGTAATAAAAGGTAAATCTTGTATAGGAATACTTGAACAGAAATGCACAGAACACATCTGTCAGAGAGCAGTAAAAGTAAAAAAGCAGTTTGGTCAAAGAAACGCTAATACATCAGCATTTTGCTATGTGTGATTCATAGATTAAATACTTCGTATAGATGTGTCACCTCCATTGGCTCCCAGCAACCAGATTGGCCGATAGTAGCAGTAGGGATACGAAGAATTGGTACTAACAAAATGTGAGGATGACATACATTTCACATCATTTCTGGTGTTTTTGTTTTTCACCCTCCCTCCTCTCCTTCTTATTCGGCAAATGCATTTGTTTTTCAATTTTTTTATTTGCTGCACTGAAGTTCCTTAAGTAATTTTTTGTCTTTTAGAGAATTAGTTAAACAAAAATTGGAATAAATAATCATTTTATTTCATAATTTTTTGTTTTTGTTTAGTATATTAGGTAACGAACAATGTTTGAAAGTTTTTGCAAAAGCAAATGTATTGAAGTGGTCACTATACTGGATTTCTCTTTTCCTAATGAACCCTTCAGAGTGACTGTTCCAAACTAAAATTACAATACTTACTAAACATTAATCCTCAATGAAATGTTTTTTGCAAGTGACTGCTTTCGTGATTCATAAACAGCATAAGCTCGATTCGACGTTACAACAACTGACAACTACAAACGAAAGATTTAATGTGTCAGAAATTAATATAAAAGCATAAAGAAATAACACAAATGAAAAATATCTGAACTTTCATCGGTGAGATGAAAAGGACTGTTTCGTTCTTTTTGTGGACTCATCAGCCAAACCCACTCACCAGATGAAATGCTCAGATAGTGCAAAGTGATAAAGGAAACCTCTCCCGCACCCAACTGTGGTCCCCTCCAAAAGAAAACACATTTAAAAAAGAAACCAAAATAGGCAAAATTTCAAATCCTGGCCTGTGGAACTGTCAGGCACAAAGGAATTTGAATGTACAGAACCAAGTGTGAATCCAATCTGGTTTAATATAAATAAAAGATTTAACGTGCCAGAAATTAATATAAAAATAAAGGATTTGAAGTTTTGCGTGTTTTGGTTTCTTTTTTGAATACGTTTTCTTTTGGACGGGACCATAGCCGGATAAGGGTTCCCTTATCACTTTGCACTATCGGAGCATTTCATCTGGTGAGTGGGTTTGGCTGACAAGTCACAAAAAGAACAAAACGGCCGACCCAGAGTCTTACCGATGAAAGGTCAGATATGTTTCATTTGTGTCGTTTCTTTATGCTTTTATACAAACTATACACTTATCATTTTGGTTGATTCTTCGGAAAAGAAAACAGCAAAACATCGCTGTTGCAGTTGGTGTTGTGACAAGAAACCATCTCAAAAATCTGGAGTGTGTTAGACATGTGGGAGGAAAACTTTCAAACTATAAGTAGAAAATAGATTTGTCAACTGTTTCCTAACATGTGGTGCGCTCCGATTAGTAGGAGAAAACTGAGTTCAAGGCTATATTAGCTCATGACCAGACATTGGAACTAGTGGTGTAGTTCCAATTCCACAACCTGGTGGCAGCACTGTTTCTAGCCACGCCCACCTAGTCGTTTTCGTCCGACTGTCCTGTCTATATGAAATATTCAGTCTATGGTGTGATTCAACGGATAAGGGGCTGATCATAAAGTATGTACACATGTCAGATGGGATGGGTCAGATAATATGTCATGTCACATTATATTTCACTTAAGCACTATTTCTGAAATAAAAAATACCCAATAAGAAATTCATTAAAATACCTGCAATTATCTAAAATTAAAGTTCAAATGAAAATATGCTTGAATATGCATCTAATAATACGAAAAAAGGTAACTTTAATTTCAGATTTTGATTTTCTCTTTTAAGATCTAACTTTCAATTATTTGTACTATGGTATAATACCAATCCAAGATTTTAAAAAAGATTTAAATTTTATTTTTTTATGTATAAATATCAATCGTTACGATGAAAACTTTGTAGGACAAACTATAAAAAATTTAATATATTTACTAACAGTATATTAAACTATGTTGAAAATTAAAATAAAAATCAGGCTTTTTTTTTTTGGTTAATAACTAATTGCCTAGATAAACAGACACAATTGATTTTCTATCAGTGTTATGTAGTTCAAATACACCATCTACAGAACCAATATGCTGATAGAAAAGCCATGTATGATCTACTGAATAATTAAAGACATAATACAGGAAATTTATAATTTTTATTGCATGGCTAATTTCAAAAATCAAATTTTTTAACTAAATAAAAAACTAAAATTAAAAAAAAAAAAAACCCAATCAGGAAGCTCGAATTACCACTAAAGTTACTCTTATATTTTAACTAACCTCCCAACTTAGCAGTCTGTGCAGCAAGTAATTCAGCATTTCCTTTAACAAGAGATTCAACCATTGCTGCTCTTTTACGGAGAGATTCTCTTGTTCTTGAACTTCCTCCACGATGGGATCTATCTCGACTGTAGCTCCTCCTAAAAATGAAAAATAATAAAAATAAAACTCTTTTAATTGCAAATATTTATTTATCTTTTAATCCTAGAGTAGTTCAAATTTGAAACACATCATTCAAAAAAAGCGTATTCATTTTAAAATAAATAAATTACGAGGCTCGATAAGAAAAGGTTTACAACCACTAGAAATTGATTTTATGACTTTGCCACAATGTCAATGGTTGCTGAAATATCCGATAGAGGGAACAGAACTTGCTGCACGGATTCCCCTTGGAGATTTTGGGACCTTCACCATAAAGTGTGGATTTGGCTCATAGTGGTTTTCATCTGTTCTCTGCCTTAAAAGACTACATGTCAGGTTTACACTTCACCTGCAATGAAGTCCAATGTGATGAAAAAACAAGGTAGGGATAGTGATTAGTAAACCAATCACAATGCTTCGCAATGGCTTCTGATACGAAATTTATGTTGAATTATTCCTTTATTATTATAAATGTGATTATTGCAAATGTAAAAGGCGCAATCGTTGCGATTGTTGTGCTTAATGATAATTTAATGAGATTTTAATGATACTTGTTCACAGACGGACGGACAAACAGGGAATACAAGGCGTCTGATACTGTTTCAGAAGCCTAAAAGAGGCTATAACAGGAGGGCCGTGACTTTTATGCAGCTATTGGACAAATTGATCAAACGTATTGACAAATACTTCACTCATCAAGGGTGAATCTGTAGAAAAATAGTGTGCGCGTCACTTTACGGCCACCATCTCATTTTCTTCCAATAAAGGTTCGCTTATCATATACAAGCTTTGTAATTTTTTCCTTTCTGATCACCCTATGTATTTTTTATTAATATAATTTTCCTATTAATAATCATTATTGCTGATGCTTTTTACAAATGTCTCTCTTCTTTTAATTTCAGGAGCTTAACTTAATTCTAATACTGTAAGGAAAACACGAAACCTTACACTATAAATACAGTAAGTATACTAAATTAAAGAAAAATTTGACATTTTTCCACATAAACCCGGGAGGAGGTGGGAGGCTCTGCATTTTCAGCAATTATGGCATTTTATGATTTGTAGTTTCTAAGTTGACAATTGCTGCTCAAATAATAATAATCAATCTTATTAAATTATAAAGTGATTTCGCAAGAACTTTAACAGGTAACAAACAAGTTTAATACATACAACGAACATGATTTAAAAAGTTATAAATAATATAAAACTTTTTGACAATTTTATATATATATATAAAAGAAAAAACTTTAAACTTAACACATTTCTTCTTAAAATTAAAAGAAAAAACAAGCAAGAATAAAATTTATCTATAAATATTTAATCATATTAAGAAAATAAAAATATTTTATAAAACAGAAGGCTTTTTATCCTTCAGCATTACTAATTTATATTTCATATTGTCTAACTTTAGTTCATTAGACAAGTTAAAAGTAAACAAGAGTTGTTTAGAGCTCTGAAAATAGAACTATAGGACAAAATTCAACCAAATTTGATGTGCATACTTCCCTGACCATGGGATTTCGATTTCTCAAATAAAAAAAAAAATAGTTCAGAAATTTTCCACTAGGGTGAATTTTGGTGCTAATGTCGCTTTAATTTGCATATTAGATAGGTTCTGAAACAACTTTCCGGTATATAAAGGGTCGCAACTTGTGTTGCATCAATTTGGATTAGCGACAAGTGTTTACATTACCTGATCGCACATTACTCGTAACCCTTTAACTAGAAAAACAGCAGCAATGCTACTGCTGCACTCAAGGAATTTTGATGTTTAAAGTCCTTACGAAAGGCTCCTCTCCTAATTAGTATCTCAGGAAAATGATTTTGCATTTTGAGGAAACAGGAACGTTCCAAGTGAAACCAGGATGGGGTTGAGTTGCAAACCAGATTCTAAGAAAATGGGGGAAGTAGCAACGGCCTGAGTGGAGCAGCAATTTCTTATGAATTCTTATGGCTGTGGTAGTGTGTGTGAGATATCACAGCAATTGGACATGCCCTACCCAACAGTGAGGAACATTTTGTGGCAAATAATGCAGTTTTACCTCTAAAGGATACCTCATTGTCACGAATTGTTTCCTAGTGATTGTGAAAAGCGGAAAACATCTGCCTTGGCATTCACAGCTTGGATGATGATCAACTATTGACGGCCCTGGTTCTATGGACTGATCAGGCCCAATTTCACTTGAAGGGGAGTGTGAACACTCACAACTGCCATATTTGGCCTGGAGAAAACCCACACTTTCATTAAGAAATTGCCTTGCATCAACCAAAAATCAGTGTGGTTTCACGGTATCCTTTATCATTGAACCTTTTTTTTTTTGAAGAAAACCCTACATCTGGGCGAGTGTCATATTCTGTCATATTCTCTTAGGTATGGAGACATGCTCAATCTTTTTGCAAGATGAAGCACCCTACTTATCGGCTTAAATGTGAAAAGGTTATTGTGTCATCACTTCACTGATGATGGAGTAATTAGCCCAAAAACTTTCCAATAGCATGGCCACCAAGATCACCAGATTTAACCCACTGTGATTTCTGGTTAGCGTCTTGCTTATCATGGCGATGTTACTAAAGTAGATTTCTTAAAAGAAAGAAAGAAAGAATGAATGCAAGCTTTAGAACATGGAGATGGAGGGTACATAGAACTGTAATTCTGATTTATTGATTACTTGCACACTTTAATTTGAGCAATTTGATAACATTTGTAACATCTGTGACATTGACCCTACAGACAGTTAAAACTAATGGCATCTGTAATCATCACAGTAAATTGCAATAAAATCATTGCCCTCTGATTCTCAACTTCTCTGTACTGCTGGAATTTATTTCACAACCTATCTAACATGCAAATTAAAGTGACATTAGTGCCAAATTTCACCAAATTTCTGAACCAATTTTGTTTATTTGAGAAATTGAAATCCCATAGCACACCAAGTTTGGTCGAATTTTGTCTAATAATTCTTTCTATACAGAGCTCTAAACACCTCCTGTTTAATTATAACCCCCCTGTATTTAAATTCTTGTCTACTGATGATAATGATTTTCATTAAGAGTCAGTGAATCTTTGAGTTTTAATTATTGAATATTTTACTCCCCCCCCCCCAGAGGCAAAAGATCTTTACCTTTTTCGTGAATCTTGGCTTCTGCTCCTTGATCGCCTACGATCATAACTGCTGCTTCTGCTCCTTGATCGCTTCCTCCCTCTCTCTCTGCTGAAACTTCGTGATCGGCGATGTGAACGATGATGTCTATCTCTACTTCCACTTCGACTTCTGCTTCGATGGCGTCGCCTACTATAAGATTTGTTGGAGTGATAGTAGCGTTTCTTTTTATGATGATGCTTGTGCTCATCGTCTCTCGAGCCTAGATAATAAAATGCCACATTCACTTTTAAATAAAATTAGCCTTCACTTAATTTAATAGTTCTTCATTGGAATTCAAGAAGATTTTTTCTTTTAGATCTTTAAGACTGGCATTTAAAAATTTTGTAAATTGTGATAGAGCCAAATCTATTAGAACTACACTTTCATTATTACGAAAAAATACCCTGCTACTTTTTACTATTTTTTTTATTACTACAACAATTTCTTGTGGATTTTATTCATTAAGATCTTACTTTTAGAACATCTTATCTGAATACTGAAGTCGACATGTAACACTACTTTCAATAGATGTTGGATTATTAGCGATTCAAGCAGCCAAATACACGATGTGATGGCAAATAGAGCAAATGTATGACTTTTCTATCTATAATGACTGGAAGTTGTTCTTGTATTTGAGCTGTTAACAAATAAATTTCTGAAAATTCAAGGGAAAAAAAAAAGCCTTTTTCTTTTGTAATCATAGATTTTATATTATTTACTAATTTTAATTATTTGACAAGTGCATTTCAAAATAAAAAACCAAGGCTTCGTTATAACAAAATGAATGTTGAATTACACTACTAGACAGAGAAAGTGAAATCCCCAGTAGGAGGCATGGAAACTTTATGAAATCCATTTCCACAGGAAAAACACATTGTACATAGGTAATGATCTGCAAATCAGGCACCAACACTTGCTATAAGGGGGTCTACCAGCAGGAGCGTTGCTATTCCCACAGAGTTCAGTAGGTGGTGTGCCCCCCTCTGGCACTCAGGCAGGTGGTAACTCGATCATACAGATAGGTATGTCGTCCTGAGACACATTCCTCCATTCCTTTCTCCAACAGCACATGGAGTTCGACAAGGGTCGTCGCAGGCGCTAGAGCAGACAATGTCCCAGCGGGTCCTATGCATGCTCTAATGGCGAAAGATCTGGTGACCTCACAGGCCAAGGTAGGGTGTCAGTATCTTGTAGAGCCTGTTTAACAATGGCTGCAGTATGCGGTCGAGCATTGTTGTGCTGCAGAATGCCATTCAGCAACAGGAGAAATGGCAGAAAATGGGACTGGAGGATCTCATGGACATGGTGGGTTGTCCTGCACAAACACCAGATAGGTTCTGATGTCATAACTGAAGGCTGCCCACACCGTAACTCCAGGTGTACGGAATCCTATGTCGTTTCACAATATGAGCTGGATGGTTAGGCTGATCTCTGCGATGCCACATCCTCATGTGTACATCGTTGCAACCTAGAGTGAAGCGTGACTCATCCGAGAAAACAATGCGACAATTCCTGCCTCCAATGCTCATGTTTTGTGCACCACAGAAGACGTGCTTAACGATGAGGTGTCAATGCCAATCTGTGCAGAGAACGTCGTGACTGTAGTAATTCAATCGCCTCCGGGGCACTGCAAATGCCTCACAGATCACATGAACTGTGTGGATGTTGCACTTTTGTGTCCGTTGCCACATTATCATCCGATGGGTGCCAGAACCTTGCCTACGTGATGTACAGGCTTCCTGTATCCATGTGGCAATGCACAGTGTCATGATGTTGAGTCCATGGTCCAAATGACGGGCTATTTGCAGAGCCAACCGACCACCCTTGCCCATTATATGGCCCCATTCAAACAGGTCCAAATGCTGATATTGCACTCACTGCCGATGGCATGACATCCTCGATAGCCATGCTAAATGTGGTTTTGCTGCCTGGGCAGCGATCTTTGCTGGACAAGGGCGCATGCAAGTACAGTAGGCAACGAGATTGTCGACAGTCTTGAAAAACAAGCAGCGGCCCTACCAGCCATTACAACCTGGGCACCCAGTCCCATGAGCCGCACGATCGCGCTGCGCCAGAAGACTTGCATGAACCAATGACAGCAAAGGTGGGATTCCTCTACGAAAGGCCGACCACTGCATAAGTTCTTGTCCAAAGTAAAGACAAGTACACTCTTCTCAGATTCTGCGACCATCCAATTTATGACACAGCACGGCACATTCAATGCATACCTCGAAAAGCATGGAATCCGAGAGAGCGCGCTGTGTGATCATTGTAAATCTGGTCAAAATGAATCTGCCACACACGTGCTATGGGAATGCCGGAGTGACTACCAAGTCAGGATGAGAGCCAGATTGGAAAAATCACTGCTCACAAATGGCCACCCAGCAATGTGTGAAATGAAAACACTCCTCCAATTTGCAAAAGCGGTGTTTGCAGAACCTACACCTGATAGGTCGAGATATTCATTGAGAAAGGTAATATTTAAACGGAGCTGCCCCTGCTCCTGTGGTACCTGGTTGCCACACATGGATGGGCATTCTATTTTTACTATCTAGGTAATCCCCTAGGGGATACACATTGAAATTTACCGCCGCATGATCTTGATGATGCAAGGAAGAATGGGTATTGTGAAGCAGGATAAGTATTTCCCTGTGATAGGGCAGGTACCCAGGTAGGTATGGTATAGTAGGGCGTTCTGCCCAGTGACCATTAGGCAGCCACATGTTGAGGGAACAGAGCTGCTCCCGCTCCTGCGGCTGAGAAGCTGCATGTTGATAGAGATATATGTTCTATGTTTTATGTAAATATTTCCCCTTGTGAACTGTCCATCTCTGTTTGCCTTTCCCGTGCCACTACAGGCTCGTTTCCGGGGTTAGGGGTTTCTCGTCTTAATAGTGTCCTTTGTTCCCTGCTAAACCCTAACGGTAATGCAGTATCAGACTGTTATCTCGGCAGCGGTGTTTTATCTGCACTTGCAGGACATATACAGACCTATGTATCACATGCTCCAATGATATAATTCATACATCACTATGATCACGTAAACAATTCCTTGGATACTAACTATGGGAAACATATTTTGTTCGTGAGACATTGCTTTCTGAGTGTTTCACTTTCTCTGCCCAGTAGTGTATCATTTAACATTAGGATATCAATTTTTACTGGTCAAAACAATTAAGGAATCAAGAGAGAAACAGTAGAAACAATCATGTAAAAAAATGCAAGTGAAATATCATTTGATTATCAGATACAGTAGAATATGCTCCAGTATGGGTAAAATACAATGATCATATGACGTTAGAATGTATATAATAGGGCAATGTACATATTAGTAGAACAACTCAAAAATGAACATGGTCACAACAGTAACTGTTCTCTAGTACGGTGTGTGGTCTCCTCAAATGGTAAACACCACTGTACACCTGTGTGACATGGACTCGACGAGGTGATCAATAAGATCTCGGGGGATGCTTCGCTATTCATCCAGAAGGGCAATCTGGAAGAGTGAAGGTGGTGCCAGCCTAGCTGCAATGCATCTGGCATGTGCTTCCTAGACATCCTCAATGGAATTTAAAGTCTGGTGAGAAAGCTGTCCCTCCATACACTTGATGCTCTCTTCTTACAGCATGTTGTCCATTAACCGAGCTCTGTCAGGATGAGCATTAATCGTCCATAAAAAGAAAAGAATCACCAATAGCTCTAGCATACAGCAAGAAAATAGGTTGGAGGATCTAATCTCTGTACCTCAGGACTGTCAAACTGCCATTTCAGATGATGTTGAGGTAAGTATGTCTACCAATACTGATTCCTGCTCACACCATTAGTCTACCATTAGCATTGGGATGTTTCTTGCACAAAAGTGGGGTTATTTCACGTTCCACATTCCCTCCAGATGATAACTCGTCGATTGTCAGATTGGAAACTGAATCACGACTCATCGAAGAACAGAACCCGATACGATTTGGTGCACCCCCAATCGTAATGCTCCTCTGCCCAGTTTCTTTGAGCTGTACGATGTTGTGTGGTTAATGGGACAAACACAATGGGCCTTCATGCATTGAGGTCACCTTCACGAAGATGACTGTGAACTATTTGAGGTGGCACCCTATGTTCTGTTGCCGTTTGAAGGACACGTTGCAATCCTGTTGCATTCTGTTGTCTGTTCCGGCAGACTATTAAACATTATGTAATGGTCATCCCTTGCTGTAGTTGCTTATGGATAGCCTTGCCCCTGCCTTTGTTCGAGCATTTCCTATTGTGAGTCCATAGTCAGGAAATTGAGACACTCCGATACTGCTAGCTCCTGCTCTGTCTGCTCAGCTTCCATCCTTCCTTTGGCTCTCCATACCACTGATTCTGGTAAATCATAATGTTGTGGCATTGTACCATCTACCCACTTCCCTAAACAAGATTTCACACTGTCCACAGATGGCTACTGGAGTTCCCACAACTGCGCACTTCTCCCTTCTGACATCACCAAAGCCCGAGTCACATATCTACATGAATGAAACTTGCTTATTCCACTTCACAGAGGATATTACACGATTGTAGTTCTTACTGTCGCTGACAACACAACATCCTCAGGATATTTTCCGTGATCCCCTAATCGCTTTGACCAGTGTATATGCCTTAAAAAAATTCTAAATAACTAAAATTTCATTTTCTCAAAATTGTTCAAATGTATCTGATCATTTTATTGCTCTGAGCCTCTTAAATTCTAATGCTGTTCAAAATATCTTTGAAAATGAAAGTATTTGCTGATATGTATACTGTAGTATTCATAATAAAATAAAAGAAGTTAAACATGTTTTATATAATTCAAAATCCAAGTGGTGGCAGCAGTAGAATTTTATCATTTATTATTATAATTATAGATTTATGTATTTGAGCAAATACCTAATAGAATCTTATAATCCTTTTTTTTTAATTAATTAAGATAAAAAGAGTAACAAACAAAAATTTCACTTACTCTTTCTGTCATATTTTTTTGAAGAATAAGGTGAATATTTGGATCGACTTCTGTCGTCTCTTTTAGAGTCATGACCTCTATAACTTGCTGGCCGTCTATCTTTGCTTTCTTTACTATGATGTTTATGTGATGAAGGACTTCGACTGTAAGATCGTGGTCGCGACTTTACTTTCTCACTAAATTAACAAAGTAGGATTTAGAATAAGAATAAAATAGAATAAAATTTTAGTATAAAAAAGTTAAATTAACAAAAAAAAAAAGAATCAATGATATGTCAAGAAAATTATTTATTCGATCAATTGCTGCATAATATCACTTCTCAATGCAAAAAGTTACTTCATAATGGTCTTGTTGCTGGTCTCTAATGCTGTTTTTACAAGTGTACAATAATGAAGGGAAGAACTTTCCTTATGAGTCACTACAAGTAGTTTTGAAACTTATGTTTTCATCATTTGTGAACTGATATTAATAAACCTCTCAGGAATAGGTAGAATGGCGGTAAGAGACTAGAGATTCTACATATAAATAATACAAAAATTTGTTTTTAGTTCAGAAGCAACATTCTAAAAATAAACACAAAATCTGCATTCTACTAACTCAATGAATCGTAGCTGTGCTCCACTATTAATGTGAACGTGAAGCTCATTTACTACGAGAGATGAGTTAAATGAATCCAATTCTTCTAATTCTCTTTCAATTCATATAATTTTTCGAATAAATGGCAATCAAATTCAGATACGTAGGCTCAACTTGCACAGGAAATCAGACATGCACAACAACTATCAGGCTAAGACACTGCCAAAGACATTGTAAATAGAACTAAAAAGACTATCCAGTTTTGGTCACAGAAGGATTCCAAGTTGAATTCAATTTTTTTTTAATAGTTTTACAATAAAAACAGCAATCTGTGCAAAAAACAATTATATGCTAATATACACATTATTATTAAAAATGTCTAACATGCCTTTTACAATAATATATGAGAGCGACGTCCGACGTTTCATAAGCAGACAGCTGTTTCCGTTGTGTTTGAATGCCCGACCACCAGGGATAATTTGAATATATAAGATCCCAGCCAATGATTATGCCTTCTCTCATGAACGACGACTCCCGATAAAAAAGGTGGGAATATTTTTATCAAGGTAGGGGATTTTTAATGCTTGAAAATGGAACCTGATTTATAGGGGTTCGGAAACGTGCGTCGCATATGTCATTTTAATTTTTATAAATTTGGGAATTTTTTAGTGCCAATGTAGTCGGCTCTCATATATACACATTATTACTTTATTTTTATAGATCATTGCTATACTCTGGATTTCAGTTTGTTTCCTATATACTCTATGAAAAGAAAAAAAAAGAATTTTTAATATGAGCCATCTAAACACTCTTCACACACACACAAACAAACAACAAATTGTGAAACAATGATTTCAGGAATTTCCAAGATAGAAACCAAAAAAATCCGCAATTGTTACAAGAAAGCTTCATTCTTTCATTTCGCAAGTTATTTGAGAATCTTTAGAAACAAAGATGAGGGATGAAGTTCGGGTAGTAAAAAACCAGGACCAGTATTAGATACTTAAGATGATAGTAAAAGCATAAAGTGAACCCTTTCTGGAAAATGATCGATTGCAGGAATGACACTTTTTTAATGTAAGTTACAGTTAATAGTTGTAATGTGAGGATCATAAGTCTTTGATCTTTAACAGCCAACTGAAGAGGGGGAGTTAAAGTTAAAGTGTCCCACTACAGGCCTATGTAGCCCTTGGGGTAGTGGGAGGTAAGGCTCTAGGCATTCTGTGATCAACGGAAGTAAGTGGAGGTCAGGTGGTCAGCCTGACGCCTGCCCGCAACCCCTGGGAAAGAATCCCCGCACCCATTCAACAGAGGGCTGGGTAGATCCTAGGAATGAAGTGTGGAAAAATCCCTGCCCTCCGTCAAAGCCAGTATCGAACCCACCACCTCCAAATTCGTATCTGATTCACATCTCTTCAGAAAGATGAAATGTACAGAACTAGATCAGATATTGATAAAAAAATATTGATTGAAAATTTTCTGATGATAAATGTATGATGGGAAATTCAATTGGCAAGTTTCTGTTTGAAGAAAGCATGTAAAACTTTGGTAGAAAGCAATAAAAGAACTTAAAAGCTTTTAACCATGTAATTCCATAAGAGCAAGATGTGGTGATCATTATGTAAAACTTAAGTAAATAATTAGAAGTTAGAATATAGCTTTTTCTTTCCTTGATACGAAATTTCATTCTGTCCTCCCATTAAGATGATTATAATGAAATAAAGGAAACCAAGCTTGGTCTTTCATTAAGTGACAAATGTAATATCAAAATTAAATTGAAATTTTTATTTATAGCATTTTACAATTTCTTTGAATACTTTAATTCAATGTAAGTTATCCGAACAATAATAAAAATGGAAGTTACCTAAACAGTCAGTTACCTTGGATGTTCTTGAAGTTCATTAAAGAAACTGCCTATTTCACCAATTCAAGATCATGTTAGAAATCACCTCACAACACTGTCTTGAGGATGGCTTGGAGAACTAGAGTTTAATGGCTATAACTGTAGAATCTAAATGATGGGAAATGATTTCTTTAGAAGCATTTGGCCAGAATCTCAAAAATTTGTTAAATGCTTAAAAACTAGGAACCACATCATATGGCAGACAGACTTAATCGTCCTAGGAAATCATAAATGGAGGCTCCATTAAAATTTAAAAAAATGCATCAAGAGAACCTCAATTTGATATTTAGGATCAGTCACAAAGTTGCTATATTATATTTTTTTAGCCCAATTTGCACAATGTTTAAAATTGTTCCATTGAATATACATATATTAACTATGTTAGCTTTTAAAATAAAGCAAAATAAAATAAAAGTAATGAAATACTATACAAAATGACATGGTGATAAACTTTAATATAGAATATTGCGAATCCATGATTGAAACAAATGAAGACAGAACATTCTGAAAACAGAAGACCTCAAAGAATTCTATATTATTTTTTTTTCATTCGTCTGAAATTATACGCAACTGAAGACCAGCAACAAGATCAAGTAAATGGAGAGGATTGCATCAAAAATAATAAAACATATTTTTCTATTTCGTTTCTCAATGTAAGAAGGTCCACGTTCAAGTGAAATATACGTTTTGATGTAAGTTCCTCTCTCCCCTCAGCTTCACTAATTTCATTAGTCCAAAATTTATTCTTCCAATATGAAAAAATAAAATAAGTTTCTATCACATGCCTCTCTTCTTACAACAGTATAAACTTTATATACTTCATTGTAACACACTTATACAGGCATGGTGGCCAAGTGCAAAGCACATGACTGGTTGGAGGAAATGGGTTCAATCCCCAACAACTTCCCTGTTGAATTCACCTCAAGATAGAATGTAAGGTCCATCTCTTTTTGTAAATGGGTACTGGGTTTCTTTCCGAGGGGTTAACATCGTTGCAACTGACCTCAACTTAAGCCCAGTTAGTCAGAAAACACCGTGAGCTTTGTATTACATAAAACACTATCTATTGCTTTTTTACTGATTAAGAATGGATACATCATTTTTCATTACATAGTGAAGATTTAGAACGGAAGAGAAACATAAAACAGACACTGCATACAAAGCTTAGAGGAGAAATTTGAAAGATTTAGAACAAGTTTAGAACAAACCTTTTAGAATCTTTTGAATGTGAATGGCTGCCATTATTGCGGGATTCATCATCATGGCTGTGATCTGAACTTGAACTCCGACTTCTACTAGAGTCCCGATGGGAAGGGGAACGACTCCTTGAACGACTAGGGCTACGACTGTAGCTTCTACTGCAACTCCGACTGTGATTACTTTTCGTCTCATGGTTGTCACTTTTACTCTTGTGGCTTTTGGGGCTATCTGCCGGCAACTGGATTGTGGTGATGTCGAAGACTTGAGTCATCTCCTCGGGGGTGATTGGTATCTTGGCCGAGACCTGTTGGGAGAATGGGCTTCTTTCAGGGAAATAATGCAAAAAGAGGTTAGTATGAAAGAAGTCAACAACAGGAAAACGGACATTTAATAAAATATCAAATTTTCCTAAATAATCTAATGAAATCAAAATGTTGCTCTTATGCTGACAGGAATACTCTTATTCATACTAACCATAAGCAAGTGAATGGATAATTTACTTTAAGCCATTGAATAAATAAATAAATAAAATTTATTCAAATTAAAAAAAAAAATATTAAAAATTTTATCTGACAATTACTGCTTTTTAAATTCATCCATTCATAACAATAAATATATATATACAATACATATATTAAATAATTATCATTTCTGCATTTTATTTGCTAATCCCTGCAAAACGTTTATTAAATAAAGATGTAACAATTTAAATATATAGAATGTATCAAGGATTTTTTTATTTTTTTATTTTAACAATCTTAAATATGCATTAAAACGGTTATATCTTTTTATAATTAACTGATATACTATTATTTATTATTATTATTACTTTTATATTGAAATAGTTGGGAGGAAATCGGGCAAAAACAGAAACCATTCTTTGATTTTAAAATAGCAACAAATACAAAGAAAAATATTAAAATACTTTTTCATTTGTCTTTCTAGTGCAGAATATCTAACTTACAGTCAAATAATAATAATAAAAAAAAACTTTAACATTTTAAAATTAAAAACTGCCATTTATTTCTTTCAGTGTATGAATTATATCTTTTAAGTAATATTTCAGCACAAAAAATATATTACTATTTCAGGAAAGATGAAACATATAGAATATTGTAGTTTATTAGTACATTATATTTCTACTTTATTGTAATAATTTTTTCAGTTTTTGTTTTCATGAGACAAAGAAAATCAAAAATCGGTATCAAAATATAGATGGTAGGTTACGAATTCCCTACTCCTGCTTGATTTATAAGTCATGCTATTGTAAAGCTATTGTATTCAGAAGATGAATGTATGAAAGCAAGAGGAAGCAGATACAAACAAAGTATCTAGAATAGTGAACCATGAACAAATATGAAAATCATTTAACTATTACTTATCATTCTTTAATTATGTGAGTCAGAGAAACCATATTGCTAGACTTTATATAACTATCAAGGTGCTTCTAAACTACACTGATACATCCATCATATTTTGATTTCACATTAACCTAAAAAATATATGAATTCACACTTAACCAAAAAAAAAAAAAAATCAAGTGGCATTTCTTGATATCATCATTAATCTAATAAAATAACTATTCTAAAATTCTTAATTCCTCGTTCTTAATTAAGGCTTATTGTATTAAAACTTTATTACTTGCTTTCTCATCATGCAAAAAAACTAATGACACCAATTCCATAATCACTGCATTGGTTATTCAGTAGACGATAAATATTTATGAATATTTTCTAAGAGCTTTTCATCTCTTAGAAGAAAAGCTCTCAAAGCAAGTGCTTTAGGTAAACTTAGGTAAGTAACAAAAATTTACTAAATAATCCAAAACACTTTTATTAACATTTCGCTACTGACCGGTTAATTGCAGTCGATCCCTGCTGACCAATTTTGAGGTTTGGAATAAAATGTATAGTTCTGTCATGGTGTGGTTTATTTGAATGAAATTTCATGGCTTTATAGAGGACACTTCCAGCTTTAATTTGATATCATGAACATGGGGATACGATTAAGCATATGATTTTGTATTTTCATTAAAAAATATCATTTTTTTTTTTTTAGAAAAACGAAAAATACAACATCTATGCAATGATGTTATCCAAGTCTTTATTTAGCTTACACTGAGCCTAAATACAGATTATTTTATTCCCAGAATCTTTTCATTTACTTCTTATATTTCGTTACATGAAAGCCTTTTCCATCGGACAGTTGAGGTAAAAACACAGCCAATTTGAGTTTTTGTCGTGCTCTGAAACACATATTTTTTTCACTGGTTATAATACATGAAACTCAGGATTTTAGCACCATCTATCGACAAATTTGTATAGCTAAACAACAAGGATGTCTGAGTCATCCTATCCTATGAGCGTCCAAGTATGTTGCATAAGCTATTCACGTTATATGTTAAAAAACATACCAGTACGTTCTTAGTAGCGAAAATGTTAATATGATAATCTTACATAAAATAATAAGTTTCATTTTGGAAGAGCTTCAGTGACTATTTAGGGATGCACAGGCAACTATTCTGTTCTAAAAAGCTGCCAAATAACATCTATCAAAATACCATAAATAAATAAACTTAGAATATGATGGCATAAAGACAATCGTACAATTCTACTAGAAGGTTTCTCCAAATAGCCATAAGCTACCACCTAGTTTAACCGCAACTAAATCCAATAAAGTTGCGACATGAGCTAAAACTAATACTGTTTATAGTCAAAGTGGCCATAATGTCTTGGATAAGATTAAATTCAGATCAGATACTTAAAAATAAGCCTCTCAGCAAACCAGAAGAACACAAGCCAATAAAGCGCATTTCCTGAGCAATGGTGAGTGAAAAGTGCAATAGAAAAGAAATCTGCAATTTGAATATTACTCATTACTAAATAATGAAAACAATTTTTTAAAAATGTAGATTAATCCAGTCATTTCAAATATTATGCAATACGTTTTGGAAAATAGTTAATTAAATTAAATAAGGAAAAGGCAACTCCTCCAGATAGCCTAACAAAGTATTTTTTTTTTCCTTTTTAAATACTGAATAAATATTTTTAGAACACATACTAGTTATTTACTTCACCTATGATTATAAAAAAAAAAAATAAAAAAAAAAAAATTTCTAATTTTATGAGTAAAACTAACACACATGATAAGCTTTGTGACATGATGTTTACAAGATTTTTAAAACTGCAGGGCTTACCGTGTAGCTTAAATGAAAAAATATGGTTTTTGGGAAACAGGTCATTTAAATTAACAAGTCCTCATGACCTCTCAGTAATTGGTTCATTAAAGTATTAGGAAGGAGCATTTGACACTTATTTCAGTTAAATACCTTACCAAATACAATTTCACTTTTCAAGTTGCTAATTTTATGATAATCTTATATTTTTTAAAAAGAAAAATAAATACACAGATAATTTATAAATATACTAGTGAAGCACAATGGAAAAAAAAAAATCTACAACATTTATTTCTTTTCTTTTAGAATGAGCTAGATAAGTTTTGTAAATTTTCTCTACAACTGTTAAAAAAGTATAATTAAGGATAACACAAATTAAATGGCAAGTAGCAATTTAAGCCAAAGACAGGCAGGCATATCTTTTAAATGCCAACTTAAGTAAAAATTTAAGACCATAATTTTTTTTTTTTTTAGTTACCTTAATTGACTACACTACCTACCTTTGTTATGTCTAGAGCTGCATTTCTGTGGTCTTCAGTATCAACATCTTTAACACTGGAGCCATGTTCAGGCTAATCCAAGCATGATGACATTGACAAATTCGTGTTAATATTAACAAAACATGCGGGGAGTTTCTTTTTTTTTTTTTTTTTATTGCATAATTTATTACACTGTTTTTAACTAAAATTAAAATGGGCTTTGTTTCCAACACAAATTACATTTTCTCTTAGATTATAAAAAAGGGATGAATTTAAGTAATCATTATTTAGCTATATTATGCATTAAGTCTTATAAAGTTCAAGATGATGTCATTTATTTAACACCCAACAATCCTAAATTAAGGCAGCCACCGATGAAGATCCTTACACTTACGCTTAAAAATAACAAAACAAAACAAAAAAAGAATCCTCCTTTCCAAAACGATAACTATGCTAAAAATATCACACAGTGCTTAACTAGCTGCCAAATTTAAAGGAAAGCATCCGATTAAATTTAAGATAAAAAAAATTGAAGTATACAAATACTTCGAACTTGCAAATCTCAAAAATGTTGATGATAATCAAGTCTGTAAATAGTAAAATTTTTATTTTCCTCAAATGTGACATATTTTGAGAATATATTTCTCTTTAAAGACATCAGTTAAAATGTCATCAATGCCATTTAGTAAGAAGTTAGTCTTTTTCTTTTTTTAGTATGATTTTTCAAAGAGAACTGATTTAGGACCTGAATTATCTACCAATGCCATTCTGAGCATTACACAGTTTCACAATTTACTCATTTTTATGAAGAGAAAAAAAGAAATAAGAAAATCTAAATGGAATATATTATATATTCAATTCTTGAAAGCACTAATAGTACCTACCAGTTTAAAAACGTAATTACTGCCTTATTTACAGAACGTTGTAATTTTACAATCAGAAGTGTCAAATCTTTAAGTTATATCAAATTTCTAGACTATTTTAAAACTATCCCCCCTCCCCCAATACCCTGAGGTTTCCTGCTTTTTCAAATCTGCTTTGAAATATGTCAATAATACGTTCATCAATGAAGTTCTTATTTGTAATTTGGTGCAAGCAATGTGAAGTTGTATTTGCTATAAGAAGCACTAAGCCAAAATTTCAACTGATATCATAAGCAAGGGTAGGTTTGGAACTTACTGAATTTGGCAATAGTTTAGTGATGGATGGACTTTCTTAAATAATGTTCAAAATTTGCCATCCTTGTAATTAATTAGAAAAAAAAAAAAGGTATCAGAAAGGTATCCTCATTTAATTTAAATCAGTTGGCAAATGAAAACTGTAACAATAGGCAAAATAACATCGAATGGTAATTCTTGCTGAAATGTAAAACTACATGTGAATACTGTCAGTGCATTTGCATGCAGATTAACTGCTGAACTAACAATTCAGTTTTCAGTGATGTCTGATGTTGAATAATGTTTTTCTGTTACTTTTCCTCTGCCCCTCCTGGGCAGATTTAATTTCAAATACAGTTTCAGAAGCTTGGAAATTCAGAAACTACAATATGGAAAGAAAGGAAATTTTATCTCTTTCAACTTTTTTTTTTTGCATTGGGAGCTGGTACAGACTTGCAAACAAATTCATAATGTTATGAATTGTACTGTAACTATAAAAAAAATATTCCAGTTTTTTAAACAATCTTTATAGATCAAACAGTAATAGATTTCAAAACATTTATCTGCACTTATCTTTAAAATGTGAAACTGATCAAAATATTTCACTTACTGAAACATCTCCTGATATCCTTCTTTTCCGCAAATGTTATTTACTCAGAAACTAAAACATTTTCAGGTTTAGAATATTTGACACGTGCTCTAGCACCTTCTCCTCATATGAGGGATTACTATGCAAACATCTTTGCAGTCTGCAATATATTAGTTTGTTATACGAACAGTTGAAGTCACAAGTATTTTAAGTAAATCAGGCTATTTTCTTTATTAATTCCTTTTTCTTCAACAATAAAAACATGAACAACTGAACAAGATTTGAATAAAAACAACAACCTGATTTTCCTCATTCACTTCTTTAAATTCTTTAACAATTTGGGCCTATTTTTTAATTTCAAAACAAACTACATTATTAACTGAATCAGCATCGGTGGTGCCACATTTACTGCTTGTAAATAAAGCTAACTTTAAAAATGTAAAACGTAAGTTCCGTTTTTTTTTTCTTTCCTTTTTCCATTTATCTAAAATTCTTATTTTGTTAAATAAAAATTAAGAAATTTATTAAAAACCTTGTTGCAATAAGTAAATTAAGGAATCCTTATAAAACGTGATTTGAGGCCATAAAATCCTAATTTCAATCCCATTAGTAAATTTGAAGGAAAACCTTCATTTTAATAAAACAATTATTTTTCCCCTCTCCCTATTAAATATATGGCTCCAATGAAGTTAACTTCGACATTACTACTAATCGGATTCAACGTGGTAATAAAGGAAACAATTTATAAAACTGTTTAAACTGAAAGAGTGGAAGGACACACTATTCATAATAAAATATATGCTATTTAATATTGACAAAGAATTACACAAGGTAATTTAAATATTTAATTTAAATGAACTAACAGATATTACTTGATGTCAAAAATGAGATAAGAAATAAAAAAAAAAGGTGGGGGGGCCCTTTTGATACCAACCGACTGACATACCTCTTTTGAATCCAGTGGATTCTTCTCAGTAGCTGTCAGCTTTACTGGATCTGTAAAAGAGAGGGAATATATAAATAAGAGTATATACGTATATAAATTATAAAAAAAGCAAATTTTTATTATTAAAAGCCAATTATCTGGATTTGTTTGAAATTCAAGCACGTCTTTGCATTTTGAGTTCATTACACACTCATCCTCAGACACCGTGTTGCAGCACCTGTTACCCAGATTAAGTTGCAGTATCAAGAAATTAACTGCACCCAGCACAGGAACCAGACTTTTTAATTTCAATCGTCTACATGGAATTAAGTTAACCTTCCTGCAATGAATGGATGTTGGCTTATAGAGATAAACATGCCCCAAATTGTTTAATTACTTCGCCAGATAAGTTTCATTTACTTTCCCAAATACTCTGGGCATTTTTAGGAACAAAACTTCATAACTTTAACCACTGGCGAATTTGTTTAAAAATACTGAATCATTGGCGTACTGAGGTGATGGCTAGTAGGGATTTTGCACTTTTTTTTTTAGTTGACCCCCCCCCCCCAAATCTGAAGAAGGAATGTCATTGGGGGGGGGGGGGGGGCAAATGCAACCATCGTAATCTCTCCCATTCTAAAATCCTGCGTATGCCTATGCTACATTTATTGAAACTATTTCTCTATTAAAACACGATATATCTCTGAGAAGCATTCTTTGAATGATTCCCAACTCAAAATCATTCAAATAATACTGGTCAGAAATAATGTTGTATTTTATTGTCCAACAATCTTGATGACACTGATACATCTTTCCTCACTGAAATCTTGAGAAGGTAATGGTTACATTTGATATAACCATCAATCCTTATTCCTGAGGTAATAAATTAAAGTAAGTTTTACTAGAATTCATTAGAAATGCTTATATAATAGGCTAAAACAAAAGATAGACAGACAGATATTGGCATATTTTAAAAGGAATACAGAATCTAGCCCTTCCAGTGCTGTGTGAAATATCAAAAAATAAAATAAAATAAATAAGAATTGGTTGATTCTTATTATTAAAATAATCTGTGAGGATTGTCTCAAATTCTCACAGACAATCTTTGTTTTATCTACAAATAAAGTTCTTTAAAGTAAGGGGGATTTCTAAGTTAAATGTTGTTTATGAATGCTCTTATTATCCAAAAAAAGAGTAATAAATATCTCACAATTTTCTGTTTTTGCTCCTTTTATTGGTTTACTTGTAAAGAATACATCAACAGTCTTCTTTGCAGTTCTTCCAGTCAAGATCCAGTAAATAAGTTTGAAATAAGTAGTCCACATTCAAGAAACAGGCTATAATAATTGAAGAAGATATAAGTCTAAGCAACTATTATAGACGCAATAATAATCCAACACGACTAAACTGAAATATATGAATTCAGGAAACAAGTCAGCAGTAAAGACTGGAGTGTCACAGCTGCAGGAAGGCATTGTACAGGAAGACCCAGAGTAATTTCATAACAGATGCAGGTCTTAATAGCAGGTATATTTTAAGCTCGATTAACACATTTTTCCTTGAAATGTACTGCACTTAAATAATACACACACTGGTGTATAGTATTTGACAGTGTCAAAATAAATTCATTTAAGAAAATAATAAACTATTAATTTCAGAAAAGCAGTAATTTATCTACAAGATTTATTTCCTTTTTATTAAAAAAAAATAAAAATTCGTATATTCAAATAATGAAATGTCTTAAAGGTTTCAACCAGAATCCATTATATTGAGGAATAAAACTGTATAAAAGATAATGTAAAAATAATAAAATTGATGATAAAAACTAAATTTATAATAAACCGAGGCTTATGTGGGATAACTACGATAAATTCTAATTTCACAAAGCTATCTTCACCAAAGTCAAGAAAGTTAGAAAGTAAATCGCACATGATTCATAGTGAAGTCTTGCCTTTTAATGATTTTATGAAAGCACTGAAGAATATCATTTGACAACAGATCTGGGCTACAAGCTGATTGTTGCATCTCTAAATAAAATTACTATAATGGCTACCTTAAAACTTGTGCATTGTGTGGCTTGTATTTTACTAAGAAAGAAAACCAGGGCGATTGTTCTTGATTAAAGAATCTCAAAGTTTTTATTCCCACTGACCAATCACAAGGACGGTTAATGACGAGATATTTAGAACAGATGAATAAAAAGGCGAACTTTACTTTGACTGCTTCTAATTGCACCCAGAACTTCTTTGGCAATAAAAATTAGGCAATCTACCATTGTATGGTGGCATGCTTGATTTTGGTTCAGAAGCATATCTCATCAACACCGACTACGCATTTTATAAAGTAATTCTCCTCTACAGAATATTACCTAAAAATCCATCAAATAGGTAGTCATGCAATCCTCTGTCAGTACATTACCAAGATATTTTTGTACGCACTGTGCACAAACGTTCAAGTAATGGAGACTGTGAACATCAAATGACAGTTCTGTGACTGATACCAATCTTTCTTCTAATTTCATTCTCAGTAATGTGTTTGCAAAATCACATTCATCTTCGACATCTCTATCAGTGAGGATGATATTTGCTTGCATTGAGCATAGATCATCTTAAAGGGAGATTCACCCATTTCAGAAATACTGTCGGACCTCTTCAACAATCATTCTCAGCTAGATATATTCACTATAGAAGCAGGCCAGATTTCCTATTTATCTGCATTTCTTAGTTTATTTTCAGCCGTTGAGAATATGAGAACCTGAAGAGATAAACGTGTTTTCACTTTTAACCATCTGCATTGGGTGATTCTGCTTTGCAATACTGAATCATTCGTCGAGAGTCTCTGCGCTATACATGTTGCCTGGATATTATGTTCACATTTAGGCTCTAGGCCAATTAGTTACCAACATGCGTTAATGTCATATTAATGTGCCTATTTTATATAGAGTTCATATTAATGCTTGAATGTTCATAACAATACAACTTAAAGAAACATTTTCTTTATGCCATTATACAATTGCAAATATTATATTTATAAACAGACTTATGAAATTTTATACAAGAAAATGAAATTGTATTATTACTTTAAAGTTGTAATCAGTACATAAATGGCATTAGAATTGATTTCAGAAATTGTTATACATCTGCAAGTTAAAAAAAAAAAAAAGGACTAATGAAAAAAGTAGATTCAAGTTTGAAACTGTGAAGGCTCTGTTTATTGCGAAGATGTACTTTTAAGAAGTATCCTGTACTGATTTTTACGACACTCTTAACCAGAATTCCAAACTCCTTCAAGATACTCAATCCTCAGTCAAATACCAGATTGGAACAGCAAACAGAGTGAGCCACATGCCCCAGAGCCTTGCAGTTCATCTGCTTTTCAGTAACAGTAGCATTTATTTATTTCCCAGTTAAGCAATACCAATAATAAAGAGTTGGTTGATTTTATTTTCAAAATCTAGTCACCCGATGTTAAAGTAACTAAATGTAGTACTACATAAACCAGATCTTCAATTCAATTGGTTTCCAGCTTCAGATGGTCAAATTATTCCAGCTTTTAGAAATAAAAAGTAATCAATTTTATTAGTAAATGATGGAACGGAAAATCTAAATAGCCTTCCTCTTTGTTATTAATAAACATTTCTCATTCTATCTTTGCTTCTACTGCCCAAATTTAAGCAGTATTACAGTTAAAGACTAATCCTATAAAAGTAGAATGACACCAATCATGACTAAGGGGAAATAACTTAACTTTTTAACCTTTCTTTCTTAATCCTTTTAGCAACCTTTAATATTATTATTATTGTTGCTATTTATATTTTTTTTATTCCTGAAATTTAGTTATAATTAGAATAAAGAGAAAAACAAATATATGCAGTACTAAAATTCAAAATGAATACCTAGTGTATTTATTTATCAAGAATCCAGTAATTTTAAAGGCAAAGACTACACTTAATGCTCTTATGTTTATCCTTTTTCTTACATAAATAGTAGGGATGGACGGGATTGGATTTTTTTTTTCCCTCCCGAAAATCGGGATGGGATTGTCCTTCCTTCAGTAAATGGGAAATACAGTGGATTTCCCGCCATTCGTCCAACTTTTTCAAGTAAAATTGAACTCGCCATTCGTACGCTTGCTCGCGATTCGGACAGCGGGACCTTCTTACTGGCCGCGCAACGCGGTCGCTTCAGTTCAGTCTCGTGCTAGCTTCCGTACGCTACGCATCATCCACGCAAGCTTCATGAAACTTTTTGCTATTTTATGCTATTTTTATTAAAAATAGTGCAGCCACGGGTCCAAAAAAGATTACTGATTCAACCAAGTATAAAAGGAAAGCAGGGAGAACGACAATTGAATTGAAAAAAGAACTCGTTGCGAAGTTTGAAAGTGGAACTCGTGTCTCTGATCTGGCAACTCAGTATGGCATGGCGAAATCAACCATATCATCTATACTGAAAAAGAAAGACATAATAAGAGAGCAGGCCCGGATTTCCGCCTAGGCCTAGTAGACCCGGGCAAAGGGGCCCAGCCAGCCGAGGGGCCCCGCCGTATTGGATTTTTTTTTGGTTGTTGAATTGGAGATTTCGTTTCTTTTTTTTTTTTTTAATTGTTGAAAGGGAGATTCCGTATCTTTTTTTTGGTTGTAGATTTCCGGGATGGGGGGAGGCAAATATCAAGTGTCTAGGGGCCCTGGGTGTTTCAGTCTGGGGCGGGGCGGGGGGCCCAATGTAAGTGGGCCTAGGGGCCTTGGGTCTTTAAATCTGAAAGAGAGGCCTATATATTTATTGTTTTCATAGTTTTTATGTATTTCACGCTTAAAATATTATTACAAAGCTTTAAATAAGCAATCATCTCTGGGTTCTGAAACGGATTAATCCAATTTACATTATATCTTATGTGAAAAAAGGATTCGCCATTCGTACTGCCTCCTGGAATGGATTGTGTACGAATAGCGGGGTTCCACTGTAGTTGTTCGGGTTTTGAAACTTGATATGGACGACAATAATATGTCTGTCGCTAGTCGAAATCACGAAGGCCGTCGTCTGTTGGTTATTGGTTTCGCCGGTCGATCGCTAGCGCCACGACGAAAACACTTTGTTGTTGATGTAATATTGGGAGGTAGAAGGAAAATAAATAGTCCAGAGCAGTGGCGTAGCAACTCCTTTGGGAGCCCGGTGAGGGAGTTCCATCATTCCACAACCAAAAAAAAAGAAATACTTGGGTGGATGGGGCCCCTAGGCTGACTGGTGGGGTCCCCTAGGCTTGTTTTTACAACCAAAAAAAAAGGAAATAAGCTGGCTGGTGGGGTGACCTTGCTACGCCACTGGTCCAGAGTATTTCTCAATGATTTATTGTAGTCTTCAGTTGCCAGGATTAATAATCCCAGCATTATTAAGCCTTTTGTTGAATTTAAATAAATCGCGAAATCCCGCCCGATAAAAGGGATTATAATTTTCCCAAAAATTTCCCGAAATATCGGGTCCCGTCCATCCCTAATAAATAGTCTTACTACTTGTTCTCAAAAAAAAAAAAAAGATGCAAACATTAGCAATTCTATGAATTTTATATTTTTACATCCTTTGTCAAAGCAATTGCTTCATAGCAAAAATATTTTAGTTGGCCAATTTAAAATTTGCTTCCAAAGATTTCTTAATTTTCAAGAATAATGTAAGTAGATGCCTATTAATTTTTTTACAGTTTTGTGACACAAACTATTTCAGGGCATCCATATTTTTTAATAACATTTTCGAATCTTTCTTGATGATTCATACAGTTCATCCAGTAAGTACCTTCAATCACGACAAGCCTTCAACAGGAAATCAATAAAAATCTGAAATCTTTACAGAAAATCAAACACAAGATTCTTCAATCAATAATTCACCATCGTATCATTTTCAATACTGAAGCATAAGCTGTTTTCATTTCATTAAAACAAAAAGAATTTCTCAAAAACGTACTTCAAAAAACCGTTATCTTCTTAAATTCAAATGATAAGACATTAAAATAAACTCCAACAATCTTCTCTGTAGATACCGATATTTCGTTTTATTTCTAAAACTTTTTCAAGGTTCATCTTGTAGAGCAAATAAATTAAAAATAAAATAACATAACTATAAAACATTGGAAAGAAAAATCTTCCTCTCACCAAAACAATATAATATATAACAAATCAAACATATAATACTTAAAACTGTTATAACAATTGTCACAGTTTTATTGTCTGTTTTTATGACTTGCTTTGTTTATTCATTTTTTTTAAGTATTATATTTTAATGTCTTATCGTTTGAATAAAGCATTTCTGTTTCTACACAGTTTCATAGATCTGAAAAAAATAAATCTTTCCATTTTAATATTTAGAATTAGAAAGTAGGTTGCCAATCTAAAACAGAAAACAATAATTAAATAAAGAAGATCAAGAATCATGCTATGAACATATCAGGAAGTTACAGTCTTTCAAGGCAAAATGATTTTGAAAGTAAACAGCAAAAATCTAACTATCAGTAGCTAGTTTTAACATTCATTTTCCTAAGTATTGCATGTAAAGCTGCAATCAAACATGTAAAATTATTTTAAAGTGTATTAAGCATTATTAACATCTCTATAAAATCTGTAATAATTGAATGTTAAAAATATATATGTGTGCAGAAATTCAGACCAATGTAGTTTTATATTACTATTGTAAAATTGAGTTACGTGATAGCCATTTACTGTTAAATAATTCCTTATACAACTGACACACGATATTTGAACATTCTGAAATACTATAACCTTTTCTCTGATATTGTGAAATCATCTAGCGTTCTCGGTGAATTTGGTCTAAACCTTTGTTATTCAACCGGTGATACTTTGTGTTTCCCAGTGGTACGCAACGAGGTTTTCAGGTAAAATTTTAAAATGTGAATAAAGCTTAAAAATGATACTGGAAACAGGTTCTTTTTAGAATAAATAACTGTTCCATGGCGTCTAACTTAGCCATTAAGAATGACTATATCGTTTATCACAATATGATTCAGTCTTTAAAAATTATTTTCACCTACTAGCCATTAGAATTTTAGGTATTGGTAGTACTTAAGATAATTCGACCTCAAGAAGTGGTACATCAGAAAAAAGGTTTGGAAATGCTAGTCTAAACCATTGATTGGAGGTAGCTCAATATGAATTTTATCAAAATAAATTACACACACGCAGGTTATTTAATATATATATATATATATATATATATATAAAAGAAGAAATTCATTGAGGCGGCCAGGGGCAAGCATATGAATTTTCTTTTCTTTATTTTGAATGTGTTTTTATGTTTTTAGATTAGATTTGTGGAGGTTCCATATCTTTTCTTACTCTACTTCAATACACCTCCATTGAGACCTGCTTTGTTTATAGTGACTACTCTCAACTGATGATCGCCATATGAGCATGAAACAGGCTGTCTTGACATGTCACTTATGAACATTTGTCTCACTTTTTAACGTGTTTATCTATCTATCTATTTATACATAAATTCGTGGACCGTTATGGAAGTCATGGCAGCTATTTTTTTATCTGCCAAATATGCAGCACCATTGACATAGTCTGGGTCAGTGGAGGAACACCATGAGAGCAAGTGGAAAACATCATTTAATAAGGAAATGCAGTGTAGCCAACGAAGAAAACTGAGCATAGGAATACTAACACTCCCTGTAAGTAATCTCTAAGATTGACCACCGTTCGCTGCCAGTGTTTGGGAGCTGCTGTCCGACGCCATCATTCTTCACGATAACGCCACGTTACATTGCAGCTCCTGCACAGGCTTTGTTACATCGATGAATGGAGCACCCTCTGTATTCACCTGATCTGAGTCCATGCGATTTTCATTTGATTCCAAAACTCAAGCTGTAGTTGCATGGGAAACGCTTGCGAACAAAGATGAAATTCTAATGGCATTCGGTGAGAGGTCACATGCAGCCAATGGTATTCTCCGCCTTTCCAAACGCTGGCAACATAAGGTGGACAATCAATTCAAAAAAACTAACTTAATTATGGAATATGTAATATTGGGGTTGTATTTGGTATTGAATGTGAAGGGGGAAATGTTGGCTACAAATATATTGGAGAAACTAAACATAAGGTACAAATTCGAATGAAGGAACACGATAGAGCCATTAAACAACACCATAAGCAATATTTGACAGTTTTTCATAAACAAGAAACAGGACACCAATTATTAGTTGAAAGCCCGATTATTTATGGCACTGAAAAAGACCATTATTTAAGGCAGTTTTCTGAATCTTTGTTAATCGAATCACAAAAATGTTACAACACTGATGTTTCAATAAGTAATGCATTGCATTACAATCTTCGATGAGCATTTGAATATATTGTTATGCAAATGAACATTTTATCATTGTAAATAGTATACTTAGTTATTATTACTATTCTTTTTACTATTCAAGATATTTATAATTCGTATTATGCCTAAGTTTTTCCTTTTATTGTATCATCTGAAGAGGAGGTGAGATTGAAACCTTGTAACATGTAATGAAGCTATTTTATTATATATTTTTCTTAATTTTTGTCTGTCTGGTCCTTTGTTTTAATCAGCTAAGGAAATGTTCTGAAGTTCAAATTATGAATAAATAAAAGAAGATTTTTACTAATTTTGTTTATCTATCTGTGGCCTGTGAAAAATGTGCAACATTCAAATTTGGTCTTTCGACTAAAATGAGATTGAGGTGACTGCCATAGGACATAATGAGGTCTTTATTATTATTGTTTTTTGTTATTTGAAGATAATGTGTTAAAACTACTGTTGAAATAAATAACAAGAACAATAGTTTTTTTTTTTTATAGAAGCTAAATAAAAATTAACTGTTTTCGATTGTGGAAGGACAACTTATCATTTTAAAATAAAATTAATATATTATAAAATTGTATGTGTATTTATATTCAAAGGCAATTTTCATTCAACAGCAGTTCAAAACATAAAATTTCCCATAACATCTGATGGAAGATGATTGCTACTATAAAACAGCAATAAAGGCAACCATGGAAACATATTTCTATGCTTATGCTTTCACATTTGCTTAAAAATAATCAATTCAAAGGTAAATACATTTCCCAAGAAAAAAAGAAATAAAAGTATCTACAGAAGAATTTATATAAACAAAAATCTTTATTTTGCAATTCTTCCTCTCTTTAAAGAGCAATTCTCATGATTAATAAATGTTACAAAATGTTTCCTTTCAAACTATGAATTTTTTTTTTTTAGTTGATAAACTGAAACTGAATTTATTAGGAATTGTTAATGAAAAATATTCCACTACTTCAAATAACTGCAAGTGATTTTTGGAGATCTAAACATTGTCAAAATGCTTACAGAGCAAACTTTTATTAAATGCATTCACTTATTTCATAAGATTTTATTTAATTTTAAACTGAAGGTTTAAGATATTTCTTCAGCACTAGTACAACTGAAGTAAATATTTTATAAATATGGCTGCAAACACTTTTGTTCAGTGATCTAACATGATCATATGGATTTTTTTTTTAATGATTCAGCAATAAGAAGTCCCATCTTTCAGACAAATCTAAATCCATGCAATTCAACAATACATCACTGAAACAGTGCATTCTTTTATTATTATATATTTGTGATATATTACTGAATTATTTGAAAGTAGTTGTGAGTTGATTTTTCTAAGTGAAATTTCATGAACTTTAATGTGATCTCAAAAAACTTAAGTTTGATGCTTGAAATAAATATGCTTTAGACTCAGTATTTAATATATAATGAAAATGTTGCTTGTATTGGATGTAAATAATTTTATACAGGTTGAAATTTCAAAATGTATTAGATATAATTGTAAATACTGATGTTAACACCTAATTGCATTTTTTTGTTTTATATGTTTAATGCTGAAACAAACTCCACAAAACTGAAAGCTATTACTTCTTGATATATATATATATATATATATATATATATATAGATAGATAGAGAGATAGAGAGAGAGACACACTGCTATTCTCAATATTTGAAAGGAATGAAAGAATTGTTCATTTACAAAAATGTTTTTGGTGCTTTTGAGCACAGACAGCAGTTTCTTTTTGGTGAATTCCAATTGTTAAGCAATGTTATGTTGTGAAAAGGAAGCAAGCTCAGTATGTGCTTGGATTTGATTGCCAGAACTAGCTTGTTTGTTTGAATTTCTCTTATCAACGCTCTTTTTCTTCTATGGATCTAATGCAGTGTTTCCCAACCTTTTTTGTGCTGTGCCCCACCAAATTAGGTATAACTTTCAAAAAGAAAAAATTAAAAACAACTTTTTTTACTTTCACAACCAAAAAAAAACAAAAAACATTGCTGCATTTTTGAATTGCCCAACGTTGGGAAACAAGGATCTAATGTGTATTTGTTGTACTCAGGGCAAAGATGTTTGGCAAAACAGTACACAGTAACTGCCCTTTCTTGAGACTGAAGATGTAAATGCCATAAGTCTGGATAATAATAATAAATTACAAAAAAGGAATGGGCTTTCTTCATTTTAGGCATTACCTGATCTACTGAGAAGAAGGCTACAACAGAACATGAAAATGAATTATAATGAGAGTGACGGGCAATGTGTGTTTGCATATATTAAGACTTTTATTTATAAAACAACTAATCGTATATTACAATCAAATCCATTTTTAATAAATATTACAAATTCATCTCCATATACTTTCCAATATTGTACCCCAAATCAACCCTAAGATATATATATATATACCCTGCACCTTGACTTGACAAATAAAAACTTATTAAAAACGAATATAGCATAAGCAGTAAGTCTCAAAAGTCTTGATTTGACAGATGTTAGTAACACAAATTCATGCATTATCTTACTTTCAGAGTTAGGACAGTATACAAGAATACCAGTATGTTATGTATTTATGTATGGCTCTGTTTTTGTTCAAATTTAACCTTCAGAACAGGTAATAGACAACAGCCAAAACACCAATGCTTTAACTGTCTCTATAATTTTTATTTTTGTAAAATACACTTTTATTCTATTTTATTTTTGCAAATTGAAATTTAATCATTAACATGAATAATTGTAAGCAAATATGCCCAAACAGCTTCTTTCTATTATAAATGAATTAGAAGGGAGAAAAAACAAAAACAACAACATTTAAACAATTTTAATTAATTTTTGTTAATCATCCATTACGGTTAAGTTTCGAAATACGGTGAACTGCACTTTATTGTTCGATTATCAAAATAATATATTAACCAGTATATATATATATTGGTATTATTTGGTCAAATACAATGCAAGTGAAAAATATGTCCCACATTCTCCCAAGGGGTAAAATATCTCGATCGCAGGTAAATATCTATATTTGTCACCTTATTTAAACAATTTCATGTTTATTTACTCCATAAATAATCAGCTTTCCTTCAATTTCTTAAAACTTAAGAAAATACGATTTCTGAAGCATCCTGTACACTGCTGCAATTGCTTCTCTATTCAGATATGCGATTACTTCTGTTTCATAATTTTTAAATCGTAAAAATAATAGTTGTAAAAAGTATAGTTTACCTGGTGGAGTTCCATATTCAGAAGTAGTCATCGTTGTTGGTGGTTGTCTGGGAAGTTGTGGTAAATAAGATGCCTAAATATCAAAATCAATTCAACAATTAATATGGGATCGCCTCAGATTCGAAAACAGAATCTACATTAGTAAATTTTCAAACACAATGTTACAAATCGAATTATTTTCTAAATATTAATATTAACAAACAATTTAAAAGAAAATGTAAGAAACAAACGAATCTTTGTCTTGTTAAATTCAGTCAATTTTTGTCTCATTAGCACTATTTTGATCATTACGATATGGGCAGAATTAAAGATAATTTCAAGTCAACAAACACATTTTTGATTAAAACTGATGTTAATTTACAAAATACAACTGTTTTAAAATTGTAAATACCTTATTTAAATGTAATAAATTGGGGCTATCGTTACTTTCTCCGTCGTCACTGCCGTAACTGGCAAGAGCGTCCATTACGTGAAATCGTTTTCTTCGGATCGTAATTCGGTTAAAGCGAAAACCCGAAATTCAGTTTTATCAAAAGCTATTAACTAAATTTATGATAATAAATACACTTATATTAAAAATATTTCAGTAAATGTTTTCTGAACAATTGCAAGAAACACAAAGCCTTGAATTTGTCAAGATAATATGCATTTGTATTTCGCCGTTTCGCACAGAATGCTTTGTTCACTCTGTACTCGTGCCACCATTTCTCACAGTTGCAATGGCAGCCACCTAGACGAAAATGTCACATGGTGAAAACCTGGTTTTAATTATAATAATAATTCCTATTCTTTCCTTTCTTATTACTTGATTAAATTTTATTAGTATGCTTTAACTACGATCTTAACTTTACTAAGAGAGAGCATAATTCCTGTATATTTCATAAAGCAAAAAAATAATTATTATTCAAAAGCTTGTTAGAGCAGCGCTGTAAAGAAATTCCTCAATTCTTACCTTGTTGTACTTGTGCATAAGTCTTGTCTTTTTTTTTTTTTTTTTTTTTTTTTTTAATAAAACCTGCGTATGATTAAGAACAGCACGTACATTTATGTTTTATCTTCATTATTTAGCATTAGATAGTTACAATTATTTTTTCTTCAAGAAATTCAAAAGTTAATACGTTATTAAGCTGCAAAAGAAAATATTTTTTATTTACGGCATTGGTAGAAAAAAAAAAATATTCAGTAAGTTAGAAAAAATTAAAAATAAATTTATCTTAATTTTAAAACAACAAGTTCCAGAAAGAACTTAAAGACTACTTTCCTTACAATTTTATTCTTATAATTTTTATTATTGTTTTTTTTTAAACTCGTGAAAACTACATACGGATATTCAAATTATAATATCTGTTTGTATTTAGCATATGAACAGTACAAATTTTTCTGATTCTTAAAAAAAAAAAATCAATAAATCCACATTATTAATTTAAAATGTCTAAAGCCTATTAATCTTATCAACCTTCGCGCAAATTAACGGATTAGCTAAAAAGATCAATTCCTATTATTTAAGACAGAAATCCACCGTTTGGATTTTCAAACAATGCTTTTCAATGGAAATTTTTGCTGCCTATTTGCACGACTTTCTGAACAAAGACGCATTTGTAAAAGATTTCAAATAAAAAAGTTACATCGTCTAGTTCTTAAATATGCATAACAAGTTTCAAGATGATCACATGCACTTACTGATTGATTTTTTTTTTTTTTTATATTTATTATTTTACATCTGCTAAATGCAGCAAAATGAAAGATCTAAATGTGTGCAATTGGTATTCGAAGCTGATGTTTTACTTATACTGGGTGGCCATAATTAACAGAGAAAACAAAAGCGTACAGTTGACAATAGGTTTTATTGTTGTCAGTTACACATACAGTTCAATATGTTGTCCTTGCACGTTGTCCAAAATCTGCATTCTATGGACTGTAGATTCTATTGTGGACCGCAGCAAATCTCCAGAGATTTGCCTCATGTAAAGCAGTATTTGGTCCATCAAACTTACCAAACTATCAATGTGGTATCAATCCTTGGTAAACCAATGCTTTCAAGTAACCCCACAACCAAATCACATGGCATGAGATCAGGCGAACGTGCGGGCCATGTTGTCAGGAATGCTCGACTATGTGATCGTCAGAAAATGCTGACGTAGGACTTGATGCACTGTCAATCCTATGTGAGGGTGTGCTCCATCCTGCATGAACACAGTCGTGTCAAGACATCCAAGCTGTTGAAGTTCTGAAATAATGAAATTTCACAGCATCTGTTGATATCGCACTGCAGGGACAGAACATGTCACTGGTCACTGGTTGCAGCTCTTCAAAAAAGTACGGACCAATTATGAAGGAGGCAGTAAAGCCACACCACACTGTGATCTTCAGTGGATGCAACGGCATTTGCTCAATAGCATGAGGGTTCTCAGTAGCCCAAATTTGACAGTGCTGCTGAGATAAAAATGCACAAATCCTGGTTGCACTTGTAAAGATCTGGTATTTTCAAAATGTGAGCTCATGTTTCGTAAATTTGTAATAGTCATGGGATCTTTCCGTAGGTCCTTTTTGTTTGAAATAACTGTAGTGCAATGGATGAATTACTGTTATTTTGGTAATAAAACTTTACGAGCAACGCATAATCATGTAAACACAGCATTGCGTATAGTAACCTTCACAGCACATCAAGCAGGTCGAACTGACCAATGCCACTCATGTTGAGGCTTATATCCGCGAACCTGATGTTGGCTGTCAGTGTACAGTGCCAGTTTCGCCCCTGGTGGCGACATTCCAAACTAAAAAAAAATTTCTGAAAAATTGTAATCCCATGGTCTCAATAGTATATACACCAAATTTGGCCCAACAGTATCTGCCTATTGCACTCCAAACACCTCCTGTTTAATAATGGCCACTTGGTATATACAATAAAAAAAGTAACAATAACTCTCCAGAATATTATATGTACCGTATATGCTCCAATAGAGGCCCCCGGCATTTATTTGCAAAACTAGCCTTGGCTCCCGGCTGCTATTAGAGGCCGGCCATTATTAACAAAAACCTTCAGAACGCAATATTTTTACACATAAATACTGGCTAATATTACAAACAGCTACTTTATTTGAATTTCACATAAGACTGTTAAAGATAAATGGCAATGTCTTTCTGTACTTTCGCTGTTATTCGTCATCCGATTCCCAATGACGGGCGGCCACCTCACCAGAAGTTTCTTTCGCGTATTCCACCGGGCGAATCTTAAAGAGCGTTTCGACGGCATTTTGTAAGGCAATGTACCATAAGGTATTACGCACGACTATAAAGATACGGACGCTTACACGAGTACCGGTAGACAAATATCAAAGACCCGGTTACTATTAGAGACCGGCTACTATTTGGCCGTGTCCCCTCTGCAGCACGGTGATTATTAGAGACTGGCGACAATAAGAGCCTCGGCGTTTATTGGAGCACATACAATAGGCTTGATGTATAGGCAGAAAATTTACCAATAAATATTATTCTGTTTGTTATTTCTTAAAATTTTGCAAACAGTGTACCAATCGTATATTACACTGATGTCGTTAAATTAACAGATCTTGCAGAATGAGCTGTTCTGGTTGTCCGGTCGGGACCAAACTTGGTAGGCGGGTGCAGAAGGTCTTCCCAATCCCCACACAAAAAATTAAAACGGTAGAACCTGTTCTGTCTGAATAAATAAAGTTCAGAAATGCCACCTGTGTAGTGGCAGTGAGGGTCACGACACAGGACGAATTGTCTGACAGTTTTGATCATTGATTGTACAGTACTGTATGCCAATTGATAGCCATGGCCCATCATGTCCATTTAGACCTGCAAACGAGAGGCAGAGTGATAGGACATCTTGAGGCACGCCAGTCCCAAGTGGAAGTGTCTCATGCACTGAACATGTCAACCAGCGTCATCTCTCGCTTATGGAGACATTTCCATCAGGATGGAAATATTGTCTGATGTTATAGCAGAGGATGTGCACATGTCACCACACCCTGGGGAGACCGCTGTCACTAATGGCCAGACGGAATCCCCGAAGCACGGCATTCCACCTTGCCAGGAAGCTGGCAGCAGCAACACAGACCACTGTATCCAAACAAACAGTATATAGGCGACTCCATGCAGTTGCTCTGTATCCCAGGAAACCCATGAGGTGCATCCCCTTGAGCTAAGCTCACCGAAGGGGACACTTGTTGTGTTTCACTTATCATGCACCATGGATACAGGCACATTTCTGATGAGTCCCGATACAGTCTAGGCTATGATTCACAACGGCTCCACAAGGAACCAGGGCCAATCTTGCCAACATTGTCGAACACGACCGGTACGGGGATGCTAGTGAGGGCAAGCATTATGCTGGGCTCTCGATCACCACTGCACATCTTCGACAGAGGATCCGTAATTGCCTAGTTGCACCGGGGCAATGTCCTTCACTAACGTGTGACTTTTCAGGGGTGCTGCTGGTCCACAGTTTCTGTTCATGGACAATAACGCCCGTCCGCATCGGGCTCGTCTGGTGGACGAGTACCTCCAACATGAGGACATCCATCATTTGGAGTAGCCTGCATGTTCCCCGGGCGTGAATCCAATCAAACATGCATGGTATGCTCTTGGATGACATGTTACTGGATGCATTCCACCACCACAAACGCTACCCGAGTTCAGGACAGCATTGGTTGAAGAGTGGGATGCAATCTCCAAAGTTTGCTTGATACTCTGGTGTGCAGTATGCCAGCACATTGCATTGCTTGCATAGCTGTGCTGAAGGATCATACAGCCTACTGAAAACTCTTTATGCTTTCCACAAACACCTGGATAGTACTCCAGGTGCTTCTATGGCAATGACGTTTCGGGCATTTTTATTTCTTCTGTTAGAGGCAGTGCTGCCACCTCTACTTTCTGTGTGGGGATGGTATTAGGAGGACCTTCTGCATCCCCCCTACCATGTTTGGTCCCGACCAGACAAGCAGAACACTCCGTTTTGAAGATCCCTTAATTTAAGGACATCAGTGTATTTAGGATGACATCAACCCAATCAAGATTTGGATTGCCACCAGTCCACAATTTTTACATTTACCAAATACTGATTTAAATATTTTACTATTTTTTTATACTTTACTACTAGTAAAATAATCTATTCTTGTTTTAACAAATCATAGTTTTTCAATCTTAAAAATATTTGGAGGAATTTCAATGAAATTTAAACAGTTTATTTGCAAGACAACTGATTGGATTTAGTGGTGACTTGTAATAATATGCAAGAAAGGGTTAAAGATTAAATATCACTCCTGCATCCTCAAATGATGGTAGGTAACACTGAACTTAGAGGCATCTGCTATCTCCAGCCTAATGGGATGAAGTGAAGATCAGAATCTTGAAACCCTGGCAGAGAAACCCATTCATCATTTGATAGAAGATTCGGTAAGTGATAAGAACCATCATACACATAGAAATTTCCATAATTTCTTTTCAAGACAAACTTCTGATTGGTAGTACACTGGATTGCAAAACTTAGGGACTAACACTATTTCTGAAGGTTACACCACCAAAATCAAATGAAACAGTGTTGTGAGTTGCATTACTGGATTTTCAGTAGACAGCTGATGCAAATGAAAATCTTCGAATTGTTAGGACAGGGATCATGTGGTAGCAAGAAACCAATAAAAGTAGCTCAGCAGGTATGTGCAAGTTAATGAACGGTAAGTATGAAATGTTCGATTGGTTCATACGGTGCTACTGACAACAACATGACCAGTAGACATCATCTGGATAACTTACTCATCTGGATTGGAAAGCTCCTGAAAGGGTGAAGTGAGCAGTATGGCTGAAGAGTTCAGAATCAGCATAATATTACGTACGTGGATGACCTTCAGAACAACAGGTACAGCTGTTGGAAGGACTGGTGGTGGTCATCCAAGCAAAACAATGCCCAGTGATGACTGCTACTCCAACAGGCCAAGAGACACCCACTCCAGACAGCTGGAATCATTGCAAACCAGCTGCATAGGACATAAGATATCACTATTTACTGCAGCCAGACAAATACACCAAGGTGGACAGTTTGCCTGACAGGCAGTACACTGTCCCATTAATGGTTGCCCATCAGAGACACCGTTTACAGTGGTGCAACAAACACAAGGAGTGAACCACAAGCACAATGGGAAAAGGTACTCTTTACTGATGAGAGTAGATCCAGTCTCAGCAGCTAATCTGGCAAGAGGTTGGCACATGGTATCACCCAACAAATATCATGGAAAGGGGTCAATATGGTGGTCAAGGAGGAGTGTTCTCATCTGGGGAGGCATTATGCTGAATGGACAACAGAGCTCCAGATATGGGAAGGAGGCACTGTAACTAGTGAGGCACATCCACACCTATCGAAAACTGTTCATCAGCTGAAGACTGTGCTGGCAGAGGAATGGGCAATGTTACCCTAAGAACTTATCAACCAACTCATTCTAAGTATGGACAGGCAGTGCAAAACATGCATTGCCGTTAGGGGTGGTCATTTCCCCTACTGAGGGCCACCCCTCCCCTTTGTTCCATCTTTGTCAGCCAGTGCTCTGTAGCCATTTCTGCATAAAGTCCCTCTGTCTCATTTTGTATCCATTGTTATTTCTTTCATCATTTCGGTACCTCATAAGGTTCCTTTGATATTCTTTTCCCATAACCTCCTATGAGAAGCTATAGGTGAAAACCTGAATGATCCCTAGTTTTGCACTCCAGTGTATATCTGTTATGATGAAATCTGCATTGGTATTCTCTCAAAATATTCTCCCCATGCCTTTTCAATCTCAAATTCAAAATTCCAGAAAGGATTTTATAGATCACACAAAGTAATGTGATGCCCCCATAGTTATCACATACAAATTTATCACCTTTATAGACTGGGTATATAATTCCAAAATGCCAAGTGTTCAGGCATGGTTTCATTAACCCAGATCATAATTATAAGCCTCTTAATAGCATCCACGAGGGCACAACCACCAGAATTAATAAGTTTGACAACAATCTCAATCTCTCCGGGAGCTCAGTGCTTTCTCATTTTTGTGTGACAGACATATCATGTCTTGATACTTATTGCAGGTTCATTCCAAATCATCAACAAAACTTCTCTTCTAATTTCTCTTTTTTTCTTCAGTGGGTGCAAAAACACTTATAATGGTCACATTTCTAAATTCATCCCTCAGGCAAGGACGTCGTAACTGGGGGAGTGGGGGGAAGAAGGGGGGCGAGTTACCCCTCCACTTTTCTGAAAAAAAAAAACTATCTTTTGCGCCCCCCCCCCCCCAACCACTAAACTATCTGTATAATACATGATTTAAATAAATGAGAGATCTGCTTGGTCAATATAAAGAAGTGAATGTGTGTATAATCGAATTTTCTCAAATCTGTTTTGCTTAAAAACACCAACAACAACTTCATTTTATCGCAGCTCTACATAGAATCCGTGCCCCGCTTAGTATTGTGAAGTTTTTTGTTTAATTTCTGACCAATTGATTTTGCAATCTTACCCTGAGGATATTCGAAAGTTGATTTATACATTGACTATATTTTGTTGAATTTCTTTTTCTTCATATTATTATATATAAATATTTTATATACAATTAAATGTAATGTTATTCATGTTGTTATTGAAGTCAAATATAACAAATAAAACTAATGATTATTTTAATTTAAAGGCTATAGAAAAATCAGAAGAGGGGGAAAAACAGACATACATGAGAAAGCAGAAGATAAGTTTCGTCCTCTTATTAAACTTAAATAAAATTATTAAAAATATGAATTTGATGTTTTCATTTCTTCTGTGTTCAGAAGTCCCCCAATTATTGTTTAATGCAATATTATGATTAATATAATATTTAATAATTATATTATTAATAAATTCAATTCAATTAAAGTCAAGATTGATTTATTAATTACTAATAATTATAATTATTAATTAATTAATTATTGCAAGTATTTTTCGTCCCCACACTCACAAAGAAGTTCCGACGTCTCTGCCCTCAGGTGCACTCTACACATTCTTTCATTTGTTGTTTCAAGTTGTAATCAACTCTTCCTTTTCTGTTTTGTAGTAATCAAGTGCTGAATTGCCCTGTTCTCTTCTCAGGCCCACTATATAGTAGTGTAAATTTTGACTTATCATTCTTCTTCCACTTCCTTGCCATCTGATTTCCTATAGTGTGACGATATCAAACTTTTTTTTTTTGCCAATGCCCGGGCTCTAACTGAATCTATTGGCCTCAACAAGGGGCGAGAAATGTGAGCATTTATTCGTCATAATGTTGCCCAGGGTACGCCATAGGAGGCAGCTCACGCTATACCCGCAGAAACAGACGAAACACAGAAGGAGAAAGAAGCAGCCATGCCAACGCCGGGATTCGAACCCAGGTTCCGACACATCGGCCTCACAGCAGACCGCCGTCTGGACCGCTCGGCCATGCCGGAACGGCACAATATCAAACTTGAAACTTTGCTATCTCATAAATTATCTTCTTCATTTTACCAGGTCTCAACGTCTTTTGCACATTCTAAGTTACTATCTTTAAATCCTTATTGTAACCATTTCCTAGGTTGAATTCCATTAATCTCTTCTGGCTTAGGTTTCACAACAATTATATGTTTTTGGATCGTTAGCCTCACACTCAGCTCATATCTTTGGAGGACCAAGGATTTTCTGTTGGAGTTTATGTCTTTAACTGAAGGTTCTGAATAAAGTGCCATAAACTCGCTTTTCACTCATTAGCTACAACAATTTCATTGCCCAGGGGTTTGGTGTGGGTGGGAGAATAGGGATCCACTGGAAGAGTTGTCTGTTTTTCAATAGTGGCATTTCTCAGTATTTATGAAGTTAGTCTATCAGCCTCAACTAACCTTAATGAGACCAACACCTACCTTTTTAACCTCTCCCCCCCCCCCTCAAAAAAAGAAATAGTTCATTAAGATGTAAATATATAACAAAGTATAACTAAATACAAAAATAAAAATAAAGGAGATGATTATAGTTCCAGAAAGTATTAAAATCGCTTCTTTAATATTCAAGAAAATATTTGAGGTATTTAGTTCTTTCAAACTGATATTCACATCAAAGCATTTTTTTTTTTTATCTATATAGTTTAGAACAATGAAGCAGATTGAGAAAAGATTGAAAGAAAAACACATGAATCAAAACAATAAAATCAAAGTCTTGAAATTTTAAATAACTCCTCAGCCTGCTGATATGTTTCATTACAACACTGGTAGTTTTTGTCAATAATGGATTGCTAACAGATAGAGGTTTTCATTATATTCCTTTAATCTACTGTTGTACTCCATCTTGTAGATATTGGTATACCAAGGTAGGGGGTAGGGATTGCAACCCACCCATTGTAACTGAAAATAGAAAAAAATTATTACAATTATTATAAATGCTTTATGTTTCTCCACTTCTCAAGAAACGACATACTAAATTATGGAATAGACTAGATGTGAAGGACTGTTTCTTTGTTTTTTTTTTCTTGTTGATCACTTAAAAGTCATCTAATAAAAACTGAATAACAGGATGTTTGCAATTACATGTTCCATTTTAAAAATCTTGATTGGCATCATAAAGTTCATTAGAATAATGGCAGTGATAAACATGTATGAATATATTTTAGCTTCCATATTTTCTTGATTCTGTCTGTTAATTCAGTCGTAATGGTTAGTCTGTGGAGGTTAAGGTATTCCATACATCAAGGATGTCCTTGAGGTTTCATTGGCTTATAATATTTATTTTTGCTATCAATAACTGGGTGTCTTGAAATATATATCCATCTTGTTTATTATGAATTACAGTATAAAGTCAAAATTGGATCTTCTTTACAAGTAGATTTGAAGCATTGCTGTTATTAGAAATTGAAATGGTTTGCACCATTCATTTATTTTTGTTTCAATTTTGAGTTTCATTGAAATTTTTTAGTAATTGTAATGAGATTAGTAAGCTGAAGGATTGAGTCTTATATCAACATTGCAGATAGCATTAAACACAGAATGTTGTTGTTTTAGTAGAATAAATTTTAATTAGCATTTTATTTGGGGATAAGTGGATGAAGTATTTAATTGCAGTGAGGAGTTTATTTTATTGTTATTATTTATGATATATCTACTAGTTCAAATTAATGTGCAGCTTGCCACTATACAGCATTGTTGGAAATAAAGTATTAGGCCTATTAATAATATGGGGAATCTTAATTTATATACTATGAAATTTCTAGATTGGGGGATTTGACCATTAGCTTCTTTGATTATCATAATTGTTTGTATATTTACATGCTTTTATTATTATTAAAATTATATTTAAAATGTTGTTTGCATCTTTTCTTGTCGGTTTATACCGGTATATACAATCATCAAACAGATGATGAGCTAATAAATAAATAAATAAAGGAAAATAATAATTAAATATTGAAATTTAATTCCCCTGTCGATAATCCTGTAATAATTATATTCTCTATTTCTATGTTTTAAATTATATTTAAAGTTTCTCAAAGACAATTAAAATTCAACTTTCTTGAAAGGCAATGCAATTCCAAGTACGGCACTTGGTTTTTTTTGCTCAAAGTCGTTTATTTTTAGAATAATTCATAAAATTAGATGCATGATCTTGCATATAATTTACAATTTCTATGGGTCAAATAGTAATAACAGTACAATTGCATTGAAGGTACATAGCTTTTTACTCAATTCTTTTTGCCAGTGCAAATTAATTTTTTATTTCATTTTTTGGTCTTGTTTATCTCCATTTCTGAAAAATAAAATAACCATAGATATTTGAATCTCTCTTAATAAGGTCCAATTAAGGAAATAAGTATTTTTGTAATTTTTATCAATGAAGCACTTTGCAGATATTATGTATGCTACTGTAATGTATAGATGAGATGCACACTTTAAAAAATATTTTGTTTTTGTTTTTTAATAAAAAAAAATATTGAAATATCCAATTGAGTAAAGCTAGAAAACTGGACTGGAGTGAAACTAAAACAATAATTTACACAATCTTCAATATTATAAAAGCTAAATTTTATTTTCCCATATTATAAAAAATACAAGTGGATTGTTTAATTATATATACATTCAGATATTGAATATGTACACCTAAAGTAGAATTGTTTTATTATGTTTTACAAAATAATAAAAATCAAGAATGTGATGAGTATTATAATTTGCTACAGAAAAATAAAGACAGTTTTATTTTATTTTGTTTTTTATCCCAGTAATACAGAACTTTGTAATGATCTTGGTTGCATGTCATGTTGATAATGACTTCAAATCTTTAAAGGAAATGAAACTGAAAACGTAATTTTTTTTTTTTTTCAAAATAAAATAAATGAATATATGTACATTTTTTATATATCTAATAGGTAATTTGATTTAAGGGATATCAATTAAAAAGATTAAAGGTAAGAATTCTAATTCAGCATACTGTTCATCAATATTAATATTGCCAAATCTTCAACTTTTTGAAATCTTTGATTTCATTGCTAGACAGTAATTTTTTTTCCTTTTGTCTTAACAGGAAGTAATTCAGACTTCCACTTGAGTAAAAGCAGTATCTTCTATGATTGGTATTGAAGGCACTCTCTGTCCACCAGTAATACTGTGCTATCGTAACTACAGGTATAGTAATGTCATCAACAATTGGGAATATTACTTTTTTTGTAAATATCAATAGTATTTCTTCTTAAGATTCAAACTGTTATTCCAATGGACTTCTAATGAATTCTAGAAAGATCTATTGTTTGTTTGCTTGTTTGTTTTTAGCCCTAATTCCAATCTTTAATTCTAAATGTTTAGCTGTGTTAAAACTGAATGGCTAAATCTAGTGACATCCAATTTTGATTTATGACAAAGTAGCATCTAATACTGCGTTTACAGAAGGATTTCTCAAAGAACATTCATCTTTAATCCTGTTAGATTGTGCACAAAATGACATATAACCCATTTTTTTTTTTTTTTGCATTTTTCAATATTCCAATAAGTATAAAGTTTCCTATAATAATAACAATAATAAACCCTTTTAATTGATAATAACAGTGTATAACGATTTCATTCTTGGTATTACAGTTCCATCAAAATATCATCATAAATAGCTTAAACTATTAGTTATTAACATCTCTTTACAATTACGTTCTTTCAATTTGGTTTACTCAATCAGAATATTTGGTTGTAATATCTTTGAAACTCCTTCAATAAACTCAGCTTATTCAAATAAATTGTTTATATTTACATATGAAAAAAATATGAAACAATAAAGAATATATTCATTTTTACAACCTCACCATGTCAGTTGTAATACAGTTTTAATATATTCGGAACTGGATGAAGAGAAAGGAAAAAAAAATCTTATCAATTCTTCTTAGTATTATTCTCATAAATTCTAAAGTATTACATATTTCTTGCAGTAGATACAGTGTGGAAACTATAATTTGGCATCTGACAAGTATCAAAATTAACTATATTTTATTCAGTGTGGTCTTCTTTACTTGTGATTCTAATTCTATTATCCTAATTCTGTATTACTGTAATTAATGAAGAGCCTAGTGTTGTAATTGGTGTTAGAGCTGATTATTCGGAATACTGCCTTATGCTTAGTAAAATAATGATTTTGATGTAGGAGTAAAAAAGTTCATGAAAACAATGAATTCGAAGGATTTTGAAAAAATAATTCCCTGTCCCTCCAATTAAAATTGGAAAATGATTGAAAATCTGATTTACTTGAATGAAAGCTTTATATGTATCAGTGAAGACATTTGTTTCTTTTAAACAGTTTTGGTAAGGTGAGTTAAACATTGACAGCAAATTAGGACACTTTTTAGAATATGAATTAATTTACAGCCATATTTATGCAGGAAAAAACTCTGATCTTTGTTTTATTTTTTTTTTTTTTTTATCAGTCGTTCATTTTGAAGTTACAAAAAAGTCTGAATCAAAGAGAATACGAAATGTTATATGTAATAAATATGAATTGGGAAAACAATATTTTATGATAAATGTGTGCTTTGCTTTCATCTCAATGATACAAAATTTCTTTTAATTAAAGTTCTCCTTAAAAGAGAAATGAGTTCAGACATCAAAATTTATAGGATCTGTTTCATGATATAGTATTCAACTGTAGTAAAAAGCATTATAGAATCAGTCAGCAGTTACTGAAAATGAACTTCTAATAATATGATTGCATATTATATAAGCTATAACCTCCGATATATTCTCCATCTTGATTTACTATAAGGTAAAGGATTTTCATCCTAGAGCCAGTGTCTGTAGGTTACGCTCCTTAATGTTTTGTCAAAATACTTTAATGGCTAATAAAATGAACCCAATGAAAGTATCAGAAATAAAGGACTTGAATGTGAAGAAGTCTTCAAATTCGCTTAATTTTCAAGCAACTTAAAAATTTTAGGTTGGGACAAATACAAAAGCATTCTTAAACTCCTTTCTACTTTCTAGTAATTAAAGTGTAAGTCTTTTTTGTAAATGGTATTTTTTTTAAGTCGGTGTTCATTGATATGTGTTTTTTATGCAAATAATTTCTTAACAACGGTAATTTCTCTCCATTTCTTATTAAGAGATTACTAGGAAACTTTTAGGCAGTGATTAAAACTATAGCTTCTACACAGGCCTTTCTAGTAATTGTATGTTTTCCAATAAAATATCAAAGTTCTTATTTTATTTTCTTCCTGAATAATGAGCTTGAATAAATTGAAAGGAATACGAAGTTGCTAATATAATTTTTAATATAATATAATTTGAGATTTGTCTTTGTTTTCATGAGTAAAGGTTACATTTCATTATTTTCTATAAATCAGCTCAGTTAGTGGAATTAAAATATAATTATCAAACAACTAATTAAGGGTTTAATAACATTTGAAATGCTTTTAACTGACCACTTGTCAGATGAACCTTATGCTTTGTTGTTAAAATGTACAGATATGTATATTTTTACCATCACCAGTTGTTTTTCGTACAGTTATGCATCATATCCTTAGAAATAACATTCAAAGCATAATTAGGATTTCTAAGTATTTACATCTGCTTTAATGTTGCTCCTTTTTCTGACTGATTTGTTTGGCACCAAACAAAACTGAAATATGAGGTAATCACTTCTTTCTTCGTGCACATAAATTATGAGATCTTGGAGCACATTTACATAACGTAGGAATAAAGCATTTATCAAAATAGGAGAATACTAATCTTTTTTTTTATACAAACATTTGCAGATTTAACTGCTTGTATTAGTGCTTAACAACATAGCGTGAATCATAGCAGTCAGTATCCATCTTGAGTTAACAAATTACGTATGCATTTTTTTATCACACTGATTATAAAAGGTAGAATATACCACAGTATAACAAACAATCTGTATTTATGTTGAGTTAGGCTCAAAACAATTTCTGTTGTTAAAAACAGATTTAATAACGACCATACTGAATTCTGTTTAGATGGGGGAAAAAATGAATTTTTCTACAAATTCTGCAAAGCATCACAGGATAGTTGCTGTTTTGGAATTCCATATAAGAAAATTTCAAAATACAAAGGCGTAACATGGATTAAAATAAGCGTTTTTTTTTTTTTTTTTTTAAATGTTTTGATTTTAGCAACAAACAACTTCTGACAAGAAATTTCAATCTTAAATTTCCATTCTGCAAAAAGAAAAAGGGAAGAAATGTTTGGACTATCTCAGCTGACTAGTGGTAAAATGGATGCTTCAGAGGCTTGAGGAAACATTCATTTTTCAATGAAAAGAAGCCAGTATGGAAAATAAATAGATGTAATATTATTTGCAATTAAGTACTTCTGATGAAGATCAATATGATTTATGGCATTAATCAAAACCAAAATGCATCATGTGCAATTCCAAAACAACTCATCAAACCTTTAGGTCTCTAAATTAAAGCTGATTAAAGTTGATTCTGAATGAAGAAAAAGATATTTTGTTAAATACCAGAATACTTGTTTAACAGCTAAAGTAAATTTGTAAATGATGATAAATCAGAGTGAAAATTACAGTAATCTTCCCCCTCCCCCATTCTTTGACCATTTACATGTAATGATTTGCTATATTATTTATGTTTGTATCTCATCCATTAAGTTATTTTCAATGAAATTTCTGAAATGCTTAGGATTGATATAATGAGGGGCAACAATGATGAAAATTATTTATAAAATATTTTCAAGAAAAGAATGCATGAAGTAAATCACAGATTGGAATGATAATTGCTTTTGCAAAACAATATCAAAAGAAGAAATGGGTTTACATAAAATAAAATCAATAGCACTTTTCTGTATTGAATAACAGCTAATTAAATATAAACTGAAAGTAATTTTTATTATCAAAAAGCTGGAATTTTTAATTAAAGTCACCTAATAAAATATACATTTGAACAGAATGATTGTGAATAACTGAACAATAAATTGACTGTTGTTAATAACTGGTTTTCTTTTTAAAGCATTAAATAATAAAAAGAAAACAAACCAATATAAAGAAAGAAAGAAAAATGAATGTGTGTGTGTGTGTGTGTGTTTTGTGTATATTACTTGAAATAACTAATGCAATTGGCTAGACATGAATTGGGATCTGTTGGCCCTAAAGGAAATCTACATTGATTTGAAACTGCGAAATAAACTATTCAATTTAATATGATAATATCCAAGCAGTTATTGTTAAAGGTATGAGCTCAATATCTTCAAATTGTTTTAATAACCACGAAGCAATAGCCTCCACAAAACTTGGAGCAATTGCCCAATTCTTGACGATTTAGTTCTAATAGACATAATGTCCCATAATTGCATTTAATATTTCTACAATGACCATCTTAATTTCCCTGTTAGTAATTACCTCTACATAACACCATGATGATAAAAAAGATCAATATTCCCAAAACAAAGTCTTAGATTTTAAGTACAGGTCTTGGCATTATTGTGAGAAGCAATTAAATCAATTGTGATTAAAACAAATTTACCAAATTTTTTGTTTTTTGATCAAATAAAACTTAATTTCTTTTAAATTTTGTAAACTCACGAAGTATGTGTGTGTGTATTTACATATACATATTTTTTTCCATATAGAATACTGAAGCGAATCAAAAGTAAGTGTAAATTCAAAGAAGAACTGAATAAATTACATGACTTAAGAATGCAGAGATACAACTTAAGATTATGGATTTTCTGAGTAAAGGTTTACAATGTAATAAAGCAGCAGGCATTGGCCACTTCATAGATTTATTCAAGAATATGCAGAAGATAAAGATATAAATTACTTTCATTAATTACAATCAGAAAAACATATATTAAAAAAATAATAGTCCCTTAATAGCCATTTTAAATATCTTTCTTTTTTTCCCTTTCTCTGATCTATTTACTTGAACTTCAAGATCCTGCATCAGTTTGCATTAGTTACTCTGGCTGTCTTAGGATTGTTAATGAGCTGATTATAATAATAATAATAATAGTAATAATAATATATTTAATGAGGTAAGACTGAATTTTTTTCTTAATACTTAACTTTTTATTAGTCGTAATTTTAAGCTTGAAAAAATTGAAAATAGAAAAACTTTGACTTCTGTAGATAGATTTAGAATAAGAATAGAAGTAAAGAACTGGTTAACAAAGTGAAAAATATAAAACTGCATATGATATTTCAATAATGAAAGGAAAAAAGAAAAACTTTAAATTATTATTCGAAATATCAAATAATAGGTATAAAGTACGTATATAATGCCATAAAGTTCATACTTCTTACTAATTAGGAATATGCTACAGTTTAATGTTACTTGAATGTGTAGTGAAAATATAGAGATTGTGAATTTAAAATACTTGTTTTATTGGTTTGATTTCATTGTCTTAATCTTTTCTTTTTCACTTTTCATTCCTTTAAATTGCAGTGAACTTAAAAGGTTATGTGTTAAACCCTGACCAAATGTTGTATTTTTGATTCTAGTTTTTTCTTCTTCTTATGTATTCAATTAGCTGTTATCAAGTACAGAAATAACTTAAAATTTACCAATCACTGATTTAATGAGAAGGATATTTGTAGAGCAATGAAATATATCTTGAAAATTTTATTTCAAGATTCCTTGTTTCCTATTGTTTTTCTTAACGATCTTTACGTAGATCTAGGTTGTTTAGCAACTGTGCGCAGCAAGAGCTCTAGATTTTCACGGGCACTCTTCATAGCAGGATTTAGTTGTAGAGCCTGACGATAAGCCATTTCTGCTTTTTCATATTTTTTCCATCGATGATACAGTACACCTGAAACAAAAAGAGGCAAACATTGTTTTTTAAAATTACATCCAGAACTGATTTTGTAAGACAATTTAAATTTTTAAATAAAAATTCAAAGAACCTCCCTGTATTTCATGGAAAGAATTATAAACATTGGTTTTATAAAAGATTAAAATCAAGTCTGAAAAACTGCAAGCTTCTAAATTATATTAAGAAATTAACATGGATTGTCTTAGGATTCCCTTGAAACAAAATAATTAATTTATTTGGGCTAACTAATGAGCTTTGTCAAAAGTATGTTCAATTAATTTGATGAAGAACTGTTTTTGTTTTTGTTTTTTAAATTTCTATGCAGTTGAATGTGTGAGTTGAAAAAGGTACATATTCCACAAATGTAAACTTTTGGAAAACTAAAAAAAAAAAAACTGTTTTTTAAGAAAACTAATTTTTTTACAAAAAAAATTGTCTATTATCGATTTACAGCTTTAATTGAAGCGAGCTCATTGTGCTTTGTAAATATATAGATATATAACTTTTTATAGCATAAAACTATGTAAATATGTTGAGGAATATGTTCCTTTTTCAACTCAATGTTTTAAAAACAGAAAAAAATCG
>JAFIDM010006943.1:29945498-29965847 GCA_023159025.1 Thereuonema tuberculata
AATCATTTGAAAAGGGTCGGAGATGGTTCTAGGATGATCTCCAGAATTAACTATTGATATATGGATCACATGATAGTTATTAGTGACGATAATAAAAAACTGGGACGAAACTGCATGACCAAAAAAAAAGCCCCTTCATCAGAAAATTAACAAGAACTTTTTTTTTTTTTAATCAATTAATTTTTGTAAATTAGAACAAACGTTTTCAAATTCAAAATCAAATGTTTCCTACTCAAAAAACTTTACAAATCAGCAACTGAGCTTTACTAAAGTCTTGTGTTACTTCTAAGCTGATAATTTTCTATTAATGCTTATTACTGTAATTGTCCTACTTCTCAAAATTATCCTGCAAGATGCCTGTTACAGAATACAGTTTAGACAGATTTAACTGCAACAACATTGCACTCCTATGATAGACCTACAAATTGCTACGATTTGAATTTATAATTTGAATTTAGCATAGGTTTTTCATCCACTACATGTTGCAAATTTTCTTTGTCGGAGTACAAAAAAAATGGAATAAGGCTGCAGGAAGTTCTCAGCATAGAGGAAGTTTAATTATAACCATCAAATGTATTTGGGTTTGCTTTTCAATTTTTATTAGAAAAATTAGGGCAAAAAGATCTTACCTAAATTTGTATGGTATGTTGGGTTATTCGAATTCAGATGTATTGCTTCAAGAAAATGCTGTTCAGAATCATGATAATGCCCTGCTTTTCCTAGAGCATTTGCCAAATTGAAATGCAGAGATGGCTCGTGGGGTAGAATTTGAAGAGCTTCCAAAGCTACAGCTTCTGCTTTCTCTAAGTCACCTGAAAGAAAACAAACATTCATTAGTGGTACTGGAAGGTTTAAGAGCATTTCTGTTCAGCTTTATGACAGGTTCTCTAGTATCTGTCTTCTATCTGCATGTAAGTAAATTGGGAGAAACAAAATATACAAACCTGTACTGTCTAGCATAATTATCATGTTATTCCAAGCCACCGTATGAGTTGGTTTTAGTCTTGTTGCATTTCTCCAGGCTTTATATGCTTCATCATACCTTCTCTGTTCCAGATACTGAAAAATATTTACATACAACATTTAAAATCTTTCAGGATTTATTTTCTACAGATATAAAAAATACAAAATATTAACTCAACCAGTTATTGTCAGAGAAAATTATAGAAGTATAAATTAAAAGCTTAATTTTAAAGTTGTATGTAGACAAAATGGACTTATTTTTCTTTTAGTTTAAAGATTTAATTCTATATGTTCAACTGAAGATTTTGCATTACACTATGGCTTACACTTCAATGAAAAACATTTAAGTTTTTACATTGAAATTTTTACCTTACAGAAGCATAGCTCCCAAAGACTATTGTAAAATTAGACAAACATTCCAACACCCTTAATATGCATTAAACCATTAAAATGTTCAGAGAAAAATTGTATATTGCAAATTTAAATTAAAATTATGAAAGTCCATTTGACAGCCTGCAATCATAATAACTCAAAAGCTAGAAAGTAGAAACTTAAATATGATGCAGATTCGACCAACAGAATCTAAGGTAAACAAGATGTTGCCATTTATACAACTGTTGTCCATTTCAGTTAATTGAAATTTGATATTCACATATGCTTTTCAGGTTTTAATTTGAAGTTGGCATTGTGTGAAAATATTTTATTATAGATAAGAATCAATTTTTCATTTTACTGAAATTAATAGCTTTTTTTTTTTCTCTTTAAGCAAGTGAATTCATTGATTTAGATTAAATACTTCTACTGCTAGATTGGCAAAGTTCAAACTTATATTCTTTCTTTCTGTTTCACCTCATGAAGTTAAAAATCATGTGAATGGTCTTCAGTTGAGTTCTTTGAATTTCACCTACATTTTGTAAAATCTTAATGTATCTGCCTCAACAATATCAGAAGCAGTAATGTTTCAAGTGGAATAAAGTGAATATTTTATTGGGATGGCCAAAAAGTTCGTTTTTTTTTTTTTTTACATAAGTTGGCTCTAGTAGCGCTTAGGTGTCTTTAACGTCATTCGACACCATTTTGTTAGATTGTATTGTAACAGCTGTCATATCAGTGTGCATTTAAAATAAAAACTGACCAAAATTGGAGAATTTTGTGTCGCCAATTTAATATTGAAGATAGAAGACAATAAACATGCAAGACTACATATTTCTTTTATGTCTTGGCAGAAACTGTTACAGTTTGGCTGGGAAGATCTGATTCATCCGCTGTATGCACCAGACATTGCACCTTCGGATTTCCATTTATTTCGGTCTTTACAAAATTCTCTTAATGGAAAAAAAAACAAACAATTCTCTGAAAGACACCAAAGGCACCTAGAACATTTTTTTGCTCAAAAAGATAAAAAGGTTTGGGAAGATGGAATTATGAAGTTGCCTAAAGGATGGCAGAAGATAGTGGAATAAACCATTGAAGACAATGTTCAATAAAATTATTGGTAACAATGAAAAATATGTCTTTTATTTTTACCAAAAAAAACGAACGAACTTTTTGGCCAACCCAATATAATTTGATGGTTTATTTACTCTTGAAAAACTGATAATTCTAATAAGTCAAATTCTTGTAAAACAAAAACTTCATTGTCCAACACAAATGTTTATAACTTAAGGCTTAATATCAAAGATTTGAAGTTAATACTTATTAACACATTTATTGTTGATTACAAGGATTCGTGCATTCGGTGCTAGTAGTAGATGTGCCGATTATACGACGCCATGTTATGTGGCTAGGCAACTTCTAGTGATTAGTATGCTATCGGCGCTTGTAAGAGAACTTATATTGTGGGCAGCATCTCAGCAGACAACCTCGAACTGTCGTGAACAGTTGTTCACACCGAACTTATTAGGTTTTTTTTTTCCTCCCCATAATAATGAATGTTGTACCAGGGTCTTGAAAAACACAAAATTCACTAAATTTGTTGATTATTAACTTTATGATTTTTGGAATTCATAATTTTGTAAAAAAAATAGAAGTTCCTTATCATACATCTCATTTGATTTTATATAATTTTTTTTGAGAAATTACGTTTATTTTTATTAATGAATAAAAAATACATTTTTTTTTATTCTATTTACATTTTATTTTAATTTTCTTACCATATCAGTGGCTAAACCATAAAAAAAAAACTACTAAAAATCTAATATTTTAGGAGACACTTAGTGCAGGAATATAACCATAGGTGCTGCCTTCATGGAGCTGTGATAGCTGATTTGAGCAGATTGGGAGGGAAGAGGGGGGTTTGAAATTTAATATAGTACATATCTTACAATAAAAAAAGTAAAATAATCTAGTGGTACCTGGGGATTTTCTACCCCTACAATCCGTGAACATGTTAAATAGAATAGTCAAATTTAACGTGCATTGAGGATATATAATAAGGAAGAAAAAAAATAACATAAAAACACACAGTGAACCTTTAGTTATGTGTGTTTTTATGTTGTTTTTTTCTTGTTATGTTAAATAGGAATTAAACAATTAAATAAGGATTTCAATGTAGTCTAAATTAAAGGGGGGAAAAAATCATCAGTAGGTAACGTAAAAAATTAACAAAACAAAACTAGTAACTGAAAATAAGCTAATAACTGTTAATGTAAAATTTTATTTACCAAATTTCCTAAATTGTAATAACAGTCTGGGTAACGTTTACGATGACTAATTGCTGTCAGATAACTTTTTTCAGCTGCTTCATGTTTTTTCAAGCTTGACTGAACAATCCCAAGATTCATCCAGGCAGCTGCAAAGTCAGACCTGAAATTAGATTTGAATTCATAAAATTGAATACTAAAATTTCTCACTCTCAAATATTAATGAATGAACATCAAAGAAAAGAGAATGGAGGAAGGTTCTTATCTCTTTGTCTTACAAACTGTTTTATAGCAATAATATTTTGACAGTGGAACATCTATTTTTGTTTTATCTTTGCTAATCAAGAGACATCCATTTCTATGCAGTTCACTGGATGCGAATTCATTATAATGAATGTCCTTCCGTATTACATTCTGTATCTTACTTTAGCAGTTTGTAACTTGTTCTAATGCTGGTTTCCAGTATGATAAATCTTAAAATGATTTTCAAAACTGGATTTTAATCGTATGTAGGAGAAGTATTTTTATTTTATTTTATTTTATTTTATTTATTTTTATAGTTTGAAGAAGTTAACAATAGTTACACAGCATTCGAGGAATTCAGTTGTCAGCAAAATGTGCAACCTGAATAACATAACTCAATAGCTAAAGTATGACAATGAAGAGTAATGGAGAAGAGTATTCTCTCCCTATTGATTGGATCATAGACCTGTAACAAGTTAATAGATGATAAGAAAGGTATATAAGTTGTACAACATTTTTTTTACCTTCTTCATACTACTGTAATCAGAAAATACAGAAAATCAATCAATCAGAGAATATAGTAATCATAAGGAATGTTCATTATTATTATTATTGCTCAAACTTAAGTTGAGAGATAATATAGTGGTGGATTGGAATCCAAAACACACTGTACATTGGAGTGCAAAACTTTTGGACCAACATTATTTCTGAAGGTTACACTCCTAAAATCAAATGAAACAGTAATGAGTTGCATAACTGTGGATGCTTAGTAGACAGCTGTTGAATATGCAAATTTTTGAATCATTATGACAGGGGTCATGCAGTAGCAAAAACAAATAAAAACAGCAGGTAAGTGAAAGTTAATGAACTGTAAGTATAAGTATTATATACATTTGATTGGTTTCCTATGGTGCTGCAGACAACCGACATAGCCAGTAAACAACATCTTGATGACTTTGCCCTGTGTCGCATAATTGGAAAGTTCGAGGAAAGGCAAAGTATAAGGAGTGTGGCCAAAGAGTACGGTATCATCTATAACATTGTATCGCGGCCTTCAGAATAACAGGTACAGCTGTTCGAAGGACTGGTGGTGTTCGTCCATGCAAAACAACACCCAAGGATGACTGCTAAATTATCCTACAGGCCATGAGAGACCCACACCAGACAATTGCAAACCAGCTGCACAGGATATAGGATATTGGGGTTTACTGTGGTCAGATGACTCATCAAGGTGGACTGTTTGCCCAACGGCCACTATGCTGTGTTCCATTAACGCCTGTCCATCAGGGACACTGAATAGTAGTACAAGGAATACAGGGAGTGGACCGCAATACAGTGAGGTAAGGTATTCTTTAATGAGAGTAGATTCAGTCTCAGCAGTGATTCTGGACGTCAGCTAATCTGGTGAGAAGTTGACATGGTATCAACCCGCAAAACAGGGAGGGATCTATATGGCAATTGAAGTATTCTCATCTGGGGAGGCATTATGCTAAAAGGACATACAGAGCTCCAGATAGTGGAAGGAGGTAGTGTAACTGGTGTGCGCTACTGTACTGAGGTACTCCTTCCCCATGTGCATTTGTTCCAAGGTGCTGTTACCTCCAAGTTCCTGTTTATGGTCGATAATGCCAGACCCATCATAATGCAGTTGTTGATAAACTGTTGGAAAGTGAGGATATTGTTCAAATGGTCTGGTCTACATGTTCCACTGATTTAAATCCCATCGAACACATATGGGGCGCTCTGAGGAAATGCCTTGCGGCATGTCCTTATGCACTGGAAAATGTTCACAAGCTGGAGAAGGCACTAGCAGATGAATAGGCGATGTTACCCCAAGAACTTATCAACCATCTCATTATAAGTATCGACAGTCAGTGCAAAAAATGCATTGCTATTAGAGGTGGTTGTATTCCCTATTGAGGTCCACCTCTTCCCTTTGCTTCATTTTTGGGAGCGATGCATCTGTATCATGACAGCCAGTGCTCTGTAGCCATTTCTGCATTAAGTCCCTCTGTCTCGCTTTGTATTGTTGCTGTGATAGTGTTGTTTCTTTCATCATTTCAATACCTCATGAGGTTCCTTTGGTATGCTTTTCCCATGAAAAGCTACAGATGAAAACCTGACTGGTTTCTAAGTTTTGCTCTTCAGTGTATTTTAAGTAATATAAAGGAAAACTAAAAATATTGCACTATGTCTCATACAGAAATTTTCTGACAGTGTTACATGTATCTATGATCACTATCTTTATTGTGGGGCTGTAAATATCTAATGGGTTCTTTAATATTTTTAATTTTTTTAAGTGTCTTTAGAACAGTACTGTTATTGAAATTATGATATTAATAATATTAATAAAGAAGGTTAACATGTGTTGATGAAATAAAGAAAAGTTGAATTAAGTTTACTGTTTAAGAATGTAGCACAATGTGAGTCTTGGTTATATATATAAAAACTTTGTAGGAAGAAAAATGAAAACATTACAGAATAATGAAGAAAGTCACACAATGGTTGCATTGTTTTACATTTAACTGATTATAACTAACAAACTAGTCCTTATTTTCAAGGCTTTTCATGTTCAGGATGTTAGTAATCATCTTTGATTGATTCTTTTAGTAATGCATTAGTTATTCTGCATTCATATTCAGCAATTGTTATCAATATACTTGATTATTCTACTATAAGAATATAAATAAAGTAACCTACCTTAAAGATATTGCGGTTTTCAGAAGTTCTTCTGCTTCTTCTAAAAGTCCTTGGTCTTTTAAAATATTGGCTAAATTATTCATGGCTTGATCGTAAACAGGATTTAACCTATAAATGATGAAAAGAAAAAAATCATAAGTTTCATTAAATGAAAAGAGAAAACCCTTTCAATAAAGCTTTTTATTCACTCTTAAAATACTTTCATCTGAAGAGAACGGGACTCGCTTTCGGAAAGCATGAACAGTTGGCTAAAATGGATGAATTTTATTTAATATCTCTTAAAATTAGCATTGTAGTGTTTGTAGATTGTTAGACAGAGAATTGAAGTCAGTAGATTGATTGAAAGTTGTTCAATAGTTATGATTAATATTATTCTAATTAACAGGGACTCTCAGAAATGGAACTCTTCCCAGCCTCTGAACACTCTTTTTCAAAACCTAATCAAGATTTGAAACTAAACCAGACAAATAAAAGTCTTAATTCCTAATATAGGCTAGTGATTTTTCACTTCCATTTCACAGAGGTTAGCCTATATGGAATAATAGGTTACAAAGTATCTTTTCTGTATTAAAAGAAAGTTAGAGCCTGATTATGGCATCATCGATATACAATAGCCTTATCAAATTGGCTTCTGTTGTTTCTAACAAAATTACATTAGCTAAACAAGATACTATATGATATAGTGAATATTCTAACAAATTTTTCTTTTTAAGTAAAAAAAAAGATCCTTTCTACATATATCAATGAATGAACAAATGACAGTTTTTGATTACAAAATAAAGCTCAGGTATGAGCTATTTCTGTTTCTTTTTTACATGCTCCTTATTCAGATTATATATAGTTCTAATTGCTGAAGACCATTCCAAGGTACTAACTATGCATAGTTTCTATTAGATTATATCATTTTCACAATTAATTTTAGTAAGCACTATTCGTAATTGCAGCCACTAAATAGAAAAACAATGTTATTGTTAGCTAACAATGGTCTTAAGCAATCTGATGACAATTAACTATTGACTGCAGTTTTTATCGTAGATGGCAATTAACACCATACTATTAGTAGTAATTTTTGTGGGGTATATTTGGTAATGCTGCTACTTTTGTAATAAAGTAACTGTAGCCAAGTTCTGTTATCAATAATAATAATGGTAATAAAAAGACATTACCTTTTATGTTACTTTTTAGTTATTTATTTTATTACATCTTGCAACAAGTTATTGTAGTCTGAGAGAGTTAGTTGTTTCTAGAATGTTGCATGTTTCCTCTGTTCCGATACTGTGATCATGAAGAAATTCCCTTAAATCAACCAGTTTGATTTGAAATAGCGCTTTATTGATTTCTAATTTTTATGATTTCTGTCCGACCAAAAAAACCCTGTTATTTTTCTTGGGATGTAACAGTTCCTTGATTACTTTTAAATGTAATTTCCCAATCCCTGCTATTGAACTAAACAATTTATTCTAAAGGAATTTTAAATTTTATATCATTGTCAATTTAAGAATTTTGAAACTTGGATGTTAACTTCTATAAATTAGCTAGGGCCTATCTATACTAACACAGGAAGGCCCATATCATGCACATCGCTATTAATTCATATTTAGCAGGTACATAGAATGTGACCTGCCATTGCACAATATACTGGTCATAGGTGCTGACTGGTCACTGGTCAAGCGTGGCAGCGAACCAAAGGTCTGAAATTAACCATAAATCAGGGTGTCTACCAACCGGGAAATCTGGGAAAACCGGGAATTGTATGGGAAATTTGGGTTGACATGAAATGTACGGGAAAATCAAATAATGTCCTTAAATTTTCAGCATTTTTTTTTTTTGGTTGAACAGAAGTTTTTGCGAAAATGTCCTTAAATGTACGGGAATTGTCCTTAAATTTTTTGTTTGAGATTCAGTAGACACCCTGTAAATACAAAACAAGAACTACAATAAATATAAGAACCTCAGTGGTCTAAGGTGGGCAAACATAATCTATTGGCTCCGGTTCAATTCCATTTGCAGACATGGGTTGCAATTTTTTTTCTATATTTCATTAATTGTTTCTTGCTTAGTTTTGAGCTTATTGAAGTATTTAAAGTGTTTTTAATATGCTTTTCTTGTTTTTAAAGTAATTTTTGATTCATATTCATCCATGTCACTATTTTCGACCACACATCAATATTAGCAAACTTTCGAAATAATCAAATAACAATTCGGCTTTTCGTTTTTCTAAATCACTTATTAATTTTGAATTATCGAGAGAGTACTTTGGGACACTTTGGATAAAAATGCATGAACAATATTTGACATCTATCATGAAATAACACTTGGTTTGCGATGATTATTTATTGCATTTCTAAAAATACAATACTATAGCTTGCATGCCCAAAATGAATAATTAAATGTTTTATAAATATGCATATGTAGACTTACTATAGTACCAAAATAAATTATAAACACATTATAATTTATTAACAACACTTAAATATTTAAAAATAATAAAATACAACAGTAAAAAATTTGCAGCCTGTGCCTGCAACTGGAATCGAACCAGAGCCAATGGATTATGTTTGCATGCCTTAGACCACTGCGCCACTGAGGTTCTTATATTTATTGTAATTCTTGTTTTGTATTTATGTTTAATTTCAGACCTTTGGTTAGCTGTCACACTTGACCAGTGACCAGTCAGCACCTATGATCAGTATATTGAGCACAGGGCTGTCGCGTGGTTTGTTGGCGCCCTGGCCAAGATTTCGTCAGGCGCCCCCTTAATCTCCAATTCAACAACCAAAAAAAAAAAAAAAACGGAATCTCCAATTCAACAACCAAAAGAAAAAAGGAATCTCCTGTTGCCGTTGCCGCGGCGCCCCCCTAGCCGCAGCGTCCTGGCCAAGATTTCATCAGGCGCCCCCTCAATCTCCAATTCAACAACCAAAAAAAAAACGGAATCTCCTTTTGCCGTTGCCGCGGCGCCCCCCTAGCCACAGCGCCCAGGGCGATCACCCCGGTTGCCCCGCCCATGCGACAGCCCTGATTGAGCATTGGTAGGTCACATTCTATGTATCTGCCAAGTATGAATGAAATCACAATGTGTGCAATCAGGACCTTCCCTTATTAGTCTATCATAAATCAATTTGACACCATATCACTATTTTAGCAATCTGATGTTAAATTTATGTTAATTTTTTTCTGGAAAAGCAACATACAAACAAAAACTGGTATCATATTGGAAATAATATAGTAATTATTTGGTGATATTCTGTGAGTCAGTATCTGATTGGTGTTCCACTTAAAGAAATAACAATCTTTGAATTAGTTCCTGGCATAGCAAGTAATTTTAATTGAATTCTATTCCACACAGGCATTTGGGATATATATCAGATGGCTGTCCTGCATTAATGAGCCACGTTTTGAATGTAACACATCCTCTATATACTACAACCTTGAATTTAAGAAATATCTGATTTTAATTCCTGCAGTATAAGACTGAATAGAAAAAAGTGTGCATTAAGTTTCAATTCAATAAAATGTAAAGGAAAGCATTTTAGTGGGTTTTAGGTCAAAACTCCTTTTTAATTCCTTCTTGTTATTGGGTTGTCCGGAAAGTTCTGAGCGTTTTTGATGGGTGGAAATGAAACAAATATATATGTTTACAAAACAATATTTATTCATCAAATTATCCTCCATTTTTTTACCATGACTTCAATCCATCTTTCTGGCAATTTTAAAATTCCACTTGTGGAGAACTGGGCTGGCTTGGATGTAAAGAAGTCTTCCAAAGTGCTTTTTGGCAGCATTCAAATCACTGAATGATTTTCCATTCAAAGCATTCTTCAGGGACTGAACAAGCAGAAGTCAGATGATGCAATGTCCGTTGAATATGGTGGGTGTTTGTTAAGACATCCCAGCCCAATCTCGTGCAACTTTATGCGGGTGACCAAAGTCACGGGAGGCCTCGTATTGTCTTGCTGGAACACAATACGCTTTCTGTTCACTAGTTCTGGCCTCTTCTGTTGAATTTTGTGGTACAATTTCTCCAATTGGCTGCAGTACACATCCACACTGACTGTGTGGAAGTAGCTCGTAGCTAAGAATGCCTTTGAAATACACTTCACAAATGTTTTTACATGTCTGTGCAGTTTTCTCCCTCTTTCTACAGAAAAATAGCATCACATGCCAAAAATGCAACTTTTGCTTGTCCATACTTGAAACTCAATAAAAACAGCTTTTACTGATGGCATTCAACCTTTATTATGAAACACAATCACATGCCACCTTGCACATGTTACCAACATATTACGTGTTACTGTATGCAGTAAGACTGCATATGGAACACTCAACATTCACCTGTCAAAAACACTAAGAAATTTCCAGAATATAATGCAGATTCATCCATCCCATAACTGACTGAGCATTAATGCAAAAAAATAAATAAATCGTGAATGGTCAGTGTAAGTATAAATTTGCTTATTCACTAACAAAGAAAGTTTACTAGAATAAGAAATGACTTACCTTATGGCTTCACGATATTCTTTAATTGCCAAATCTCTATTTCCTGCATCAGCTGCATTTTTGGCAATATTATAATGCACTTTTGCATTAAGTGGGCACACTTTAATTCCAGAACGAAATAATATTTCTTCACTCTGCCATTCTCTGTTCCTCTAAAAACAAACAAATGTAAGAAGAAGATATGTTAGAGTTTAAGGATGACAGGGCAGAATATTTATGATACTTCAAAGAATTCATCAAAAGTAAAAATAAATAATTAAATATTTAAGCCTTTTTTATTATTTTTTACTAAACATGAAAGTCTAGAAAATCTTCCTGCTGTATCTTTGCAGTAATTTTATTTTAAATAATTTGGTGTTTGTGAATCACTGAAATTTATCAACTGTTTGTTACTTCACATCACACGCAGAGTCACTGAATGCACAGTAACTCTTGAAATTAATGATAAATACTAAAAAACATAAATACCTATCCTAAAAAAGTGTCCTGTTTAAATGACTTGTATCGAAAATTGCATTGTTTTATTATCAAGTATTTAAAAATTTTAAATTTGATAATTAAATTGGAACAATAACATGGGAAAGATAATCACAATTTTTTCTTTCATATTGCAGTACATAAAGTAGAAAAAAAAGGCAATTTGAGATGACAGTTATGTTATACAAAACATAATCAAGAATTTTCTTTACTTATTATGCCTTATAAAATGAAATGTGCCTTATCAATTTAGAAAAATACAGAAATTATTTTTGAAGCCTGTTAAACAAGTCACGCATTAAATTACTAGAGTAACTGCTGTAATTCAGAAGTTTGAAGAGTTTTTAAATATTTAGTTATTAGTATGTAATGTAATTTAGCCGTTATGGCGTGGCCTTGTGGGCTTGGCGGGCCTCTCTTATGAGGCTGTTGTGTCGGAAACTCAGTTTGACTCCCAGTGTCGGCATGGATGTTTCCTGTCTTTGTCTGATTCTTTGCCTGTCTCTTCTTTTGCCATCTTGGGTTTTTCCCCTGCAATATGGAGTTAGCGTCAGGAAGGGCAACTGGCCGTAATAACCCCTGCCAAAACTTCTCTTTGGTTCCACAAGTACCACTTGTGCCCACATGGAAGTGGGAAAAACCTGTAGTTGCAGAAGAAGTACATAATATAATTTAATGTTATTATTGTTGTTGTTATTATTAATTATTGCTGTCTAGCAACTTAGCAATAGTCAACTTTATCTATGGAGAAGGGCAAAGTAACTTTGGAAGATGGAAAGACTCATAAGTATGAGACATAAGCTCATAAAGAAAAGGTACTATTGTCCAAACCAACTTAACTGACAATTGGTCTAGCAACTAGACTATTTCAGATGGATCTGAGTTTGACTCAAAGTCTGTTTGGGTTTTTCTCCTTTTAATTTCTGTGTTGTCCTCTGCTAGTTTTGCCAAATTGTATCTCTACTTTCCAAATGCTTCTTGGTTGCTTCTAAAAATTGAAGGTTGCTTCTTTATCATTTATCGTATAATATGTGTTTGCTAAGTTAAGATCCTAAGTCATAATTTCAGCAATAAAAATAATACAGGCTATTCCTATACTAGATTGAATAAAATCACTATGTATTATTTTCTATTATTAAGGTGACCGGTCTGATGATAGTGAAAATTGCTCAGATACTGTTTTGGTTTGATTCCAATGTCCAAGCCTGTTGGCTTTATGTCATTTACCTTCACAAGAAGCAGGAATTGTAGACTATTTCCATGAATACATCATTGCCCAGGATACATCTTACAAGATAGTCTATATTATATCCATGGTAGGAAACAAAGACAAGCATCCAAGTCAGCTTCACGATTCAAATCTAGGTTCAAACATATTGATCAACTTGAAAGTCAGCGCCCAAAACTAAAACAGTACAGTAGAACCCCGGTAATCCGAACCCCGCAAATCCGAAATTTCGGATAATTCGAACAGAATCTATGATCAGTAAGAAACTTAAATCTCACTTACAAAGTACAGGAAATATAGTATTAATCATAGCACTTACATATTATTAAAATAACAGTTTTTAAGCTAGTATTTAGCAGAATGCAACATCACTACAGTGTTTTAATATATATGAGCTCTGTTTCCGTTTGCTTCTCATTTTACTTCATGATGTTACAACAACGAAACATTAGATTTGTATTCACTTAATTAAAATTAAAAATGATAAACACGTAACTATAACTCGTCCCGATTTACTCTGTATTGTAGGCTATTGGTAACAAAAGCCAATCGAAAAGTATGCAACACTCCGGTATACTGCAGATACTGCTACTATATCACTGTATCAGTAGATACTAACATGATCGGCTACTGTCTTTTCACAGTGCAAGCAATCGCTGCACTGTTCTTTCCTCACCCCCACAAGGTCAAAAAACCTCATTGTTCTGTCTCACCATTATGCTATGTTGCCAAGTTGGAGCTATACTATAGCTGTAACTGTATTCTGTATAGGCCTACCATGTAGAGTAATAATATGTTTTATTCGGATAATCCGAACATTTCCGAATCCGAACAGACCACAGAGCAATTAGTTCGGATTTCTGGGGTTCTACTGTATTCCTTTGGAAATATGTAAAATTTTGTGTAAGATTGTTCTTAATATCTTGTCTTTTCCAGTAAAAAGACGAGTCAGTAGTAAATGAAAACAAACAGTAGCTTATAGTAATCAGTTGCATAGTTTTGTGTTTCTCTTTTTCTTTATTTATAAGAACATGCAAAGTATGTTTCTGTATGTTTTCCTCAAGTATCCTACATTTGGATTCTTAAATAAGTAAAAGATATTAGTGATAATGATAATATATAATATTTGGTACAATTCTTACCTGCATGCATCTCAATGTAAATATTAACACCAACATAATAATACACAGCTGGGTTGTCTAGAGAAAAGAAGGAAAAGAAAAGTTAGAAAGAAAAAAGTTAAATAACTTATAAGTCAATACATAGCTTTCAATTCATTATTTTACTTTAAAATTTAATTTCATTAGATTATATTAAAGAAACTTGTTTTTCTTTACAGGCATAAAATTTATGAGTTAGGGTATATGCACTATAACAAACTCTTATTTCAACAGTTTAATTACCCTTGGTTTGCCCAAATGTATACTGAGTTTTCGAAATCCAAGAACAACCAGAAGACAAAATCCAGTGCTTGGAATGTATAATACTCGTTCTGCAATAACAAATCCTACTCTGAAGAACAAGTTGGAAGCTGGCAGAAAAGGAACAATCAACAAAGCAAGTGCCATTGTCAAGCTCCTGTAAAATGAAAAATAAAAGATAATATTAATTACCATTGTTAATTATTAACAATTTTAAGACAGAAAAGTAAACTACTGATAATACCAGCACCATTATTTACTCTGATTCTTACTAACATCATTATATATTATGGAGATATTACATAATATTATATATTTCATTTTTCATTATGGAGTTCAGAAAATTAAATCAAATTAAACTGGAACAACCATTACATTAAATACCCTTTTAAAAAGCACTGGAGAAAAAAATAATACAAGAAATGTTTGGACAAGCTTAATTAAATTTGATCAACCGAAAAATAATTATGGATTAAGAATAAGGAAAGAATTTTGTATAAAATTTTTAGCCAATTAGATAAAAATATTTTTAACTGTAATTCATATAAAAAAAGTCGAACATTAATTAATATGTGATTTAATTCATGGTAAAATAAAGTGGAATTTATAAAGTATTTTTTTTTCTTCCTTCTTTTTTTTTTGTCAGTAGCGGGAATAAAACATAAATATATGGATAACTACAATAAAATAAATAAATATTCTTAATTTTATTCTGGTTGACATTAGTTTATGGTAAATGGTTGTCATTTACAAAATCATTATGTTTGTTTTCTTGTGATATTGTTTTAGTTATTTATATACTCACATATTATTTTTGAGTATTATTAATTTCTAATTTCTATTGTATAATAGAAGGGATAACATTACTGTTCTATATTTTGTTTTAATATTTTTTTATTTTGATTTTGTATTAATGTAATTTACTTATATGTAACTTTCGCATCTGCACACAGGATCTTGAAGTAGAACCTAGCAAGACTGTATTTTCTTAGTATTTTAAATAAAAAAAAATCCATTTTTTTTGGGGGGGGTTATCAGGATTTCCTTGTTTCTGTCATCGTAGACTTTAATAGTTTATCAAATCAATATATTATTTTTAATATTTTTGTCATATAGGCTATTCCATACTAAAGATTTTCTTTCAAATCAGGGTACAGAAGTGTCAGTTTGAAAGATATGTATCTTCATTCTTCCACATTATTGAATTACAAAGGTGCCACCTATATCATTTGCTTTCAGGCTATTTTTTTAATACCACAAATAGAATACCTTAGATACATATGTACTTTTCGTGGTATGAATATGCTACGAAATTATTGTAATGGTATATTTTGTGAGTGTACTTATTCCAATTAACCAAATCGTAAATAAAAAAAAAAAAATCTATTAATATTCTAATTTTTAAGTGAAAATTTTGTTTTGTTCTAGGAAACTTAGGTAAGAGAGAAAAATCAATTAACAGGTAGCCATCAGAAAAAATTAAAATCAACTTTCAATTCCAAACTAAATTCAATTTTAATTTCAATTTAAAGCACTTTGAGCTTCAATAATATGAGTTGTCCTATTGCTTGTTTATAACTACAGTGTATAGTTGAAATGCTAAAATGTCATATTCAGGAAGTTGCATTACTGTATATTGATTACTTTGTTTTTGTGCAGACATGAATGTGACCTAACATGGCATAAGTTACACAATGTCAAGGCATTTGGAATTTTTGGGGGTATGTGTTTATGTTCCATGTCATATTATTTGATTTAGAGATTACAATGAAGGGCTCGTTTTTCATTGTATGTGATGAATTGGACTTCATGTTCACAATATGTTTCATCTCAGATCATATTTATACCTGCAAAAAAACAGAATTAATAGAGAGAAAAGAAACTTTGTTTATACATTGTAAAAATAGGAATTTGAAAGTAAATGTTTGCGATTATGTTTTAAAAAAAAAAATCAAAATTAAGCTTGTAAGTATGTAAATAACTGTTGCAATCTAAATTTCAAATCTCCACAAATATCCAGTCAATTTTTTTTTCCTTGCAAAGGCCAAAGTCACAAGATAGTCTGTTAAAATAATGTCAGTGGTTTTTGGGAAACAATTTATAAATTTTTGATAAAGTTTGTATAAAAAAGTCTTACCTTGTATGCCTGCTTGGAGACTTGGCAAGTATATTAAATAATAATGCTCCTAGAACAAGCCAAAAGATCAGAACAGCTACAATTCGAATATCGAGAGCTGAACGAATGAGTGGTACACAACCCATTGACCAATCAAAACACAGCCATAATGGATAAATAAGTAGCCATGCATTTAAAGAATATACATAATTGTAGTTGATTATCTGAAATAACAGAAAATATATTATTTTGAATTAATAGATGAAGGTGCTACAATAAATTGTATAACAAAAGAAGAAATTTAAACAAGAAAGTGAATTTCTAATATTAAGCAACATCACCAACATAAATAAATGTAATAACATATAGTACATTTATTATAAATGCAAATTTTCAAAGAGAATAAAATACGTCTCCACTTGTTCAAGCCTACTTAATGAACACAAGTTACGAAAACATTTTTTTCGTAAGAAAGTGAGTTTGCTGAAATTATAGCAAAGTGTGAAAAGTACAGTAAATAGCATTTTAGAATAAAAAATTTGTATTACTAGTAATAGGGTAACGTTTTTGCAGTTGTCTAAAATGTTTTTTGTATCCTCTATTCCAAGCTTCTATTCATCCGTTTGTCTCTTTGAAGACTTCTCCTTCCTGTATTTTTGCCAATTTATCTTGTCCAATTCTCCTGTGGCTCCTACTTCATCAACAACTTCTGATGGAAGTTTGCAACAACTGATCCATATTTCTGAGCCTTCTCTCCATTTCTCCTACTGCTATCTTTTTTTTTTTTTTTTTTTTCTAAATCATTTTTCTCATTATTTCATCATCTGTCACTAGTTGCAGTCTTGATATCCAACATCAAATAAATAGTGAAAACTAATACTTTAAGCATGGTAATTTATGGATGTAGTCCCTAAAAGCCTCAGTGAATCATGGAAAACGACTGTAGCACCCTGATTTTTCCAGATGTTGCTTGAATGGCTCGTATACAGATTGAAAGAAAAGATGGTGCCAAGTCATTTGAGAGAAAAAGCAGCAAATGGTTGCAGAAAGGCATGAAAGATCATTGAAACATCATGAAATAGGTTGAAAGAGAGGACCATGCATTGAATGTATGATTTCTGGTTAATTGAAAGGGTCAAAACAGCTGACTGTTGAAAATTGGGGATGCCTGTATAGGCATCTTCTGTCCACAAATAGACAAACTATGTAGCGCCACAACATTGTGGGTTGAGTTTTACATTGCCTTCATAAAACTATAACCAGTCTCCACTTTTATACTGTTTAGCCATCAAAGGATGAATGTCTATGCGAATGCAATAGGAAAATGTTGTGGTGTAGGATGTATGTATTTTTACTGAGTTCTCTCGGCAGATGGTTCTGAATGTGATAATTAATTAATTAATATATATTTATAATATTTTATTTAAAACATTATGTAAATAATAATTAATTTTTATATGTTTATAATAATTATTTTAAGGTACATCTTTAATCTGGTTTTCTCATCTGTTACATTAAGTTTCTTCATCATTAATTTATGTCATATTCAACAGCTGATATTGTAATCTTGATCTTTAGAATCTTCCATTTAGACCTTAAACCAATATATTTATCTTTCCATCCTTTAATGCCTTATTAATGTAAATAATCTACTGATGCTCCACTACTTACAAATGCTCAAGTTATGAACTTTCAAAGATACAAACAAACCTGTCTGTAAATCCAATTTTTAAACACTGATGGTTCACAAGTTCAACTGCCGCTCAATAGATGGCTTTGCTGTAGCTACTGAGAATAACCCTATAAACAACAATACAGTTGTTGCCTTCCTGTGGCATTACAGTATTATTTATGATAATATCTACACATAGGAGAGTATTCAACCATTAAAAGTACTCCCCATTCCCTCTTTCTCTGATGACATTCCATCGTCATCCTCATAACCATCCTTCATTTAACATCCCTGTAACCAAGGAAGGAATAATGTAGATACAATAACATTAAGAATACTTTTATCATTAGATAATATTTATTATTATAAAAGTTTCAAACCATGGGTTTCCTCAGCAAAGACAACATGGCGGGTCATGGACCAAAACACATATTGCCTAATTATTATTATTATTATCATTGTTATTTACACATTAAAATATTGTTCAAGGCTGATTTCATGATAATGCTTTTTATCTTTTAGTTCTTTCCTACTTATTTATTTATTTATTTTCATTTTTCTTCTTTACAATATCTAACATTTCATTCTATTCAATATTGTCAATTTTATCTGAGAAATCTTACCTTCCATATTTCCTATTTCACCTAAATCTGTTACTATAAATTACTACTGTTAAGGCATTGTACAGATGAAAGATAGAATGACCAGTATTAATCTTACTTATTATCAAGATGTATTTAAATCATGTTAAGTTTAATTTAATTAGCAAGTTATGTTTAATTTACTGAAATTTTATAGTAAACAGAGCTGTGTTGGTAATTTTTGTTTTGTTGGTGATATTGTTATACTGACTCTTTTGAATAAAGACTGTTGTTACTTACTCTTTCGTATAAGCTGCCAGCAAAAGATGCTGGGTTATCCACTTTCTGGAAAATGGGAGGAGCTGATCCCATGATATGCCATCTTGCTGTGAGCATCAGAATACCAGACATCAAAAGGATAAGATGCCGAAGAAGAAACGGTCTCATTCTTTCCTATAAATTAACAACAATAAAAATAATTCTCCGTTAATTGAATATACAGTAAAACCCCGTTATTACGCTCGTCAAGGGACCATGACCTACAAGCGTAATAAGCGGGATAGCGCTATAGACGGGAAATGATTTATGAGATGGGGAAACATTTAGACACCATTTTACAGGAAAGATACTTGATTCTGCAATTGATATAGTGCAAATGTGAGCTTATTTTCCATTAAAAAAATCTTTGATTGTGGTTTGCCGTGTGTGTGTGCTACTGTTATGAATTATGACATTTTCAATGCCGTTCAAGGAACTATTAACATCAATTGATACACCACTAGGAGCAACACTAATATATTTTCGGAGCAGATTTAGTGCAGTACCCGCTATTTCACGCGCCTTTTCTTGAATGATTGGGCCACTTAATGGCACTGATGCATCACGGGACTGATGAATCCATTCAATTAGAATTTCCTCGGCATCTTAATATTTTCCACACTTTACTTTTTTACGTTTGCAACCACCCTTCGCTGCATTGGTATTTCCATTCTTATTTTTTATTATTGTTCTCAGACTGGATGAGGGAATTCCTAGAGATTCTGCGAAATCCTTCTGACTTAGTGTAGAATTCTCGTCGTAAAATTACGGAGAATTTTCAATTTTTCACTTATAGAAAGGGATTTCCGCTTCGAAATTTTGCACTAACTTACTGTATCACAGACCCGCACTTCAAAGAGTTCAAAGATTCCCTCCTTCCAGGGAAAGAAAAGAATCTTTACAGTGTTGCATTTCTTTTCGATACAAAATTTCCGATATAAAAAAAGCGCTACAAGCGGGATTTGAAGCGTTATAAGAGGGTAAAAATATACAGAGTTACATAGAAAATTCCAGGGACCATATGAAAGGAGCGTAAAGAACGGGATAGTGCTATAAGCGGGAGCGTAATAACGGGGTTTTACTGTACCATATTCAAATAACCATAAAATATTCTAATTGCCAAAAAGTTTGAATAATTGATGAATTTATACAGCTTAAAGTTAAAGAAAATTTGTATAATAGTAAATTCATATTTAATCTCATTTGTATAATTACATAGATAAGTATTCACTTTATTTTATTTTTAAAATACATTGTTGCAAACTCCAAACTGAAATAACAATAGAAAAATACATCATATGCTAGCTACCAAATAGTGTGTAGAAGCTAGTGTCCAGTTTGGTGTAAATTCTTAGCACATTTGAAACATCACAAGGCAACCCAGAGAGATCAATGATACATGTTAAAGGCTTACTTACACAAAGGAATAATGCTAAGATGGTAATTGATGGAAATCCTTGGAGGATTTTTAAAACTTACAGAGCAATC
>JAFIDM010006943.1:29966247-29976344 GCA_023159025.1 Thereuonema tuberculata
TAATTGATGGAAATCCTTGGAGGATTTTTAAAACTTACAGAGCAATCACACATACAAAAGCTGTATTGAGAAAGTAGTGAATAATGGCAGTCAGATAGTTATTTCTCATAAGAGCTTTCATGGCTTATTGCAATGACAATCAGGTACAGTTGATATTGGGTGGTCAGCCCATTGCTCGCCTGCGTTTACCCCCTCTTCTCTCAGGAAAGAATTTGGTTCCCAGTCAGAGGGCTGGGTGAGCCCTAGGCCCATTTGGAGAAGAAATAACCTCGGAAAAATCCCTTACCTCGCCAGGGATTGAACCTGACTCTTCCAGCCAACATCCAAATGGAGAAAGTAGTGAATGATGTACAAATCTCATTCAACACTTCACTTCGGGCATACATAATAAAATGTGTATTTCAAAAACTAAAAGATTGTTACATATTGATTTTCCGTGATTCATTTCAATAAATCATATCAAACACTTAAAATTTATATATTTTTTAAGATATTCTTGTTAAGTAATTACATTTCTTTTTTAAGTAACTAACAAAGAATTACTTATGAAGAAGATTAAGGTGTTATTATTTATCTGTAACTTTGTTTTAATATTTAGCATTATTCAACTGAAGGAATTTTTTAAATTTGATTCCATTCTAAAACTACAAAATCTAAATAAATCATAAATCTCAAAATTTCATTTATGAACAATATAGGGGTATAACTGGCCTTCAATAGTAGTTTTCAGAAAGTCAAGTTAGAAAATTTAGTAACGCCTTACCTTGTAAGGTACTGGAGAATTAGGCCGAGATGGCATTCTCCCTTTTGGAGATATTGTTTGACTGAATCCTAATATTTCAGCAAAATCAATGCGGCAGACAACACACACATCATAGGCACTACAAATACCCTGAAAAAAATAAAATAACATTACTATTAAGTATTCGTGATATGTTTTAATTTAAGTATTTAATCGAGCCCACAATGTTCTATAATTGTTACTTGAAATTTAATCCAATACAAAATATGCACTTTCAAACAACAAGACCCATTTTCATTGGAATTACAAAACAACCTTTTCACATTTGTTATTTATGAAAACTGAATGTTCCTAAAGCAATAAATAGGAACATTTGATAAAAATGTTGTTAATCAGAATACTGACAATGCTTTCATAAGTAAATCTCAAACTGGAATATGTTATTATTTTTTTTTTTTTTTAAGGAACATTTTAATTCCAAGAGTTTTTTTTTTCCGAATTAATTAACTTTTGCCTGAAAGGAAAGATTAAAAAATTAATAACACCAGTGTGATGATACTGCAATTACTCTCTCAACGCAGCAAAAATTTAACATCGTTAAATAATTCAATTTTAAACCGTAGTTAGTTTTTCTTATATTTTTTTCATGTTTAATTATGAATTACAGATGACAATTGTTTGAGAATTTTATGAATTTAATTTTGTTGTACATTAATTTTTTTTAATTCCTTTAGGTTAAATGTCACATAAAAAAATACATAAGATAAACATACTCACGCGTTCTTCATTAATATCTGAATATACAGTATTAAATGTGAAGAGAAAGGAAGATTTTGTAAAATTTTATATTAAAATTTGAGAACCACTTTCTAAATCTGTTAAGGCCTCAGGTTTTCTCAAAGAGACCCATAGAATAATAACATTTTTTAGAATTCTTTTATCATTACATTATTATTACTTAGAGAGAACCATATAGTTTGAACTTATCCAATCCCACAAAAAAATTCAATATCCCTACAATTTTACACTACTATTTTAAATTATTAACTTGTGACAACAATTCTTTGATAAAATATCAACATCGCCTTTTATTTCTTAAAATGTCTTTTTAGAATGCTTTTGTTTCTGTTTATTAATTGTTCAAAAATTGATAATTAAAATTATTTATATGTAAATAAAAAAATCTGTTCTTAAATAATTAAAATTTAACAGGGAAAAGTTAAAAGCAAGTGTCTCCTCATAAAGGAAAAAGAAAATGCTAATTTTATACAGATTTTTACCATCATCATTTTATTAGTGACCCATTTGAGAGCTATTGTGTTAACGACCAAAATCGATAGCTATTGCGTTTGTCCTGTCCGTCCGTCCATCCGTGTCTGTCCAACCATAACAATTCCCGAACGAAAGGTCGGATCGACAAACGGACTTCACTATCGTGTTCAGAGGCCCAAACAACATAGGAATGGGTATTTTCAGGAGCCAACGCCCCCAAGTTCGAGATATTTGACATTGTTTTCATAAGATTTCCGCTATTAGCTTAAATGTTAGAAATGCAATCATCTCATTTCAGTTGTCAGCTATATCTTGATGGGTAAGGTTCTGAACTCGTATACTGAAGATTGTCGGTTCGAATCCATATATCCACTTGTTTTGTTTTTCTCTTAATCTTTTTTTCCTCAATGTCCGCGTGGGTTTTTTTTCTCTTAACTTTTTTATATTTTTTCTTATATTATCGTACTTCTATTTATTATTATTATTATTTTTAATTTTTATTATTATTATTTTTTTATTATTATTATTATGGGTCTCCCTTAAATTTACGCTTTAGCACAAAATTATATTCACTTGTTTATTTTGTTATTTGTGAAAAGTAGGTAGCTGATGTTAAAAATTTAATCTTTAAGAACTTCAGCCAAACAACATATCTTAAAAAACCGAGAACAAATATGTCCAGAAACAATATAGACCAAGTTTGGTTAAATTCTTTTCTTCTCTGAAAGCAAAAAAAAATGTCAAGATGAAAATTTAAATTTTAAAATTTACTGCAGACCTTTGTATGCTTGGTTTTTATATGAGCAGTTCTCAGAGGAAAATTAAATTTTCAAGAAAGAAGAACTTTGCTTTGCTTCGAATAATTTATTAAGAAATACAGATAGAAGAGCACTTGACTCTTTCTTATCTTGGCTTCGAATTTTTGATGCCATTTGCAAATGTAAAAAGGGACGAGGAAGAGAATTCCAAATTAGGAAGAAAAATAAAGAATAAAAAAAACCCTGAGAGATTAAACATTAAAATTGAGACTAGGGATATCCCTATACCTCCTGTGTAAAATGTCTTCCACCCAAATGCAAATTAAAGAATGATACTTTTAAAGGCTTCTGATAAAATATTAGGTAATATTTTTTTTTTGAACTTCAAATTCCAAGTGTAGTTGATTTTGAACCATTAATTTTATTATATTATATAATTTTATTATAGTCATATCATAGAGAAGTCAAGTGAAAAGATTATTATGAATTATGCAAAGCAAAATAAACATAAAATACAAATAAATATAATATTGTTTATCAAACTACTTTTTTAAAAACGATTTGGAGGTTCTAGTCTCTTCTCTCGTCTGCTACCAGCTTCGAAGAATTTTTACATAAGATAGGCCCTATTTACTTAATAACTTTTTATGAAAGAAGTGTATGTATGTGTGTTTAGAGATAGAGAGAGAGGCTATTGCTTAAACTTAGGTAGAGCAAATGGGGAGGCGAGGTACTTATCTACTTCGGCCACCTACTCCTGCCTACATAGAACATTTGAAGTATGATTGCACATAAAGTATACTGATGCACATAAAGGAACCTAAGTAGTTCCTTTAGGTTTTAGGAAGACTTTAAATCAGGAAATGATCATCATTTCTTGTTATCTATCACAGAGATAATGCTCTCAGAGAATAGAATTGCTAAGTACTAAATGTTCTTAACGTTTGATCAATTGGTTCGTCTTACCAATTCTTACGATAACAATAACAGTGACAACGGCGAACTTAGTTGATTTGAATTCTTTTGATTTCTGTGTATTATTCAGTAGCTCTTTTTTAATATCCATTTCTATCAGTAAAATTTGAGCACTGCCCAATTGAGACCATTCAAGCGAGCTAGCTGATTTTTCAAATTAAGGGAAAACCTGTAACATAAGCTAAGATCATGCAAAATATATTTATCTTATATGATCTTAAAACACCCAATCAATAACCATTTCAGGATCTATCAATAGAAAGAAGTGATTGCTTGATGCCAAACGAATCGATCTCTTAAGAATATTTCAAATGCCCGAAAATCTTGTTTTTTTTTGTAGACCAACTTCAGAAGCCAGATGTTTCAAATTCAAATGTAAAAATATTTTAGGTTCAATCTCTTTTTGTTTAGTAGTTCCTTAAAGAAATGCTTCATTTGCTAAGAGGAATTAATAGTTTATCTTGTTTCAAATCCAATTTCAACTCTGCGCTACAAAAAAAAAAAAAATAATCTGGAACGCATTAAGATTATATTATTTAATGTTGTAATTAGATGCTTCAATTTCAAATGTCAAAGCATTTAAGGACTTCATCCTTTTTTTTCTTCAAATTCGATTATCAAAAAAAAAAAATTACTAAATAATCAACCACACATAAAGAAGTTGTAGTTTAGAAATTTACAAGTTTTTTTTTTTTCTTTTCTTTTCATGAGAAATCCACAAGTTCAGGATTTCCAGAAGTTCAGGACAAATTCAGATTTAGAGATTTTTTATTACTTATTTATTATTTTTATAAAAAAGATCCTTTGAATTTTTATTTGTGAATTTCTATTATTATCTCGTCTTTATTATTCGATGAACGTTGTACGATTGATTTGATACGTTACTTCAAGTAATAATCCTAGCGATTATAAATATATAACCAAATGATAATAAATATCATTAATTATAATAGTAATAGGGAAAAAGTTTTTCCTATTTTTTTTTTTTAAATAAGACTACCAAATTTTTTAATATGAAAAGTTGCTATATTAAAAGCAGTCAATTTTTAAGGATTACAATAAATGAAACTGGGTCACCGTTAGTTTCTATTATAAAATGAAATCACATCCAATGAGTGATAGGGAAAGAAAGTGCATTTATTCACAGCGCTAATACGCACTTGTATCAAAACACGGATACAAGGCTCAAAACCAGCCTATGAATTCAATTAAACTAAAAGAAAAGAGGAAAAAGAAGAAGAAGAAAAAATCAGAGGACTTCTGCTGCTAAAACCATCAAAATTGGACGATGTCCAAAATGGAACAACATGCCTAATGGAGGAAATATCGCTTAAATAATCATATCGGACTCAAAAGGATTGGTTTCCCGAAACACAATTGTTGCCCATTTTATGCTGTTTATAGCTAAAGCGAACAAAATCCAATGGAGAACTTAATGTCCTGGATTATCATCCCTCATCCTACAAGTAACAAGAAAATGAATTAAAATAATGGATTAAAATATTGAAAGATGTCAGCTTAAAAAAGGTCACGCTTGCATTTTTTAACATTCAATGCTATAGAAAAAACAAAAAAAATACAGTTTCATTCTGTTTTAGCAATGTTTTTTTTCGCTCTAGAAGATTTGGGAATTTTGTTAGATTATTCTATATTGTAAGAATTTACTGTTGCGTATCCTGTTATGCTTTACAATCTAGTTATGATTGTTAAAAATGCATGTATGATGTATCTATTTGTTTTCAATAAACAAAGCATGTTATTATTGATTTTCCTAGATGTGGTTCATGATATCTGTATCCTTTAAAAACATCAATACCATTTGGCTTTTAGTTGGATTGTATCTGTAATCAAGCTGATATATTATCAAATACAGAATTCTAAACTAAATAAAGTTAGGTAAAAAGTTTTGAGTTATGTTTTATATTTGACTGACGGGTTATAGATTATTAGGTGTAATATTTCCAACCCAAATAAGAGAACTGTGGTATTTTTATCTCAGCAAATATAACTTATACAGCGTTGAATGGCATTCTCTTATTTGAAATATCCATATTAAGCTGATTTATTTGTGAATAGTCCATTTTCGTTTCTTGAGATCACTGTTTAACGATTAACAGTAACAATGATGCCTGTTTTTTTCCGTTAGGTCACCGTTACAGTTCAATATTAAATTGCGAAATTTTTATTCATTATCATTTAAGAAAAATAAAGTTTGCATCCACGTCATTATTAGCCACCTAAAATGCAATGCAAACATCGATTCAATGAAGTATATGGAATCATTTAAGTTACTATCATTTTTCCTTCTGTGTTACTTTTCTAAATTGTCTTGAAATGTTACATGCAATACATGTTACATATTGTAAATCTGTATTTTCAGTTTTTAAGAAATCTCTGTAAAAAGTAAACCAGTTTACTAAAACCGTTTCTCAAACTAGAATTACTTTCTCAAGCCAGAGGTGTTATTTCCGATGTTCTGTAAATAGCTACCAATGGCCTTCATTCTATTAAGTAATGCTATTGGGGTAACTTTCCCAGTCATTGGATACTTTGTATCCCAGTTTATTTCGTAAGTTGATAATGTCACCATTTAAAGGAGAAGATGACTTTTTTTCAAATTTTGACCTTATTGTGATTTAGATGATATAATTTAACAATATTATGAGAATAATATTCTTGGCCTTAATAACGAAGAAACCAAAACAAAGTAAATAAAAGAAAGGGAAATTCTATCTATAATTTTTCCACTCAGTTTTGAAAGATGACTAGCTTATAACTTCTGACACTCATAAATACTCAAAATTCTACAAAAATAAAACAAATACATAATTTACAGTAGCGAATTTTCAGGATTTCTATCCGTATCCCTTTTTTCAAGCATCCCAACGAGCTGAAGTTTCTATAGCTTTCTCATGGTTTACTAGAGCAATTTTTTCTTCGTTCCCAAACTTATTGTATATATTGTGCCTTTGTCATTGCTCGCTTCAAATACCCTCGTATGCTCTTCTTGGCAGCATTGGGTTCCATCTGGTATTTCTTACCGATCTCGATCTGGATTTCATATATATATATACCGGTAACTGTCTTCTGACACTCGTAACTGAAAATTGTACATCTTACAAATCTGTTGTAAAACTCAAGTGTTTCAAGCTAATTAATTTTTTTGATGATGGCTATCTACGTACATTACAGTCATAATGCTATTTATATGTTTGATCTTGAAAGTTATTCTTTCTTAAAAGGTTCTGTAGTCATGAAAGTGTAGGCTTGGCGCTTTCTAAATGGACGCGCAGTCGTCAGGTTTTTATGACTTATTTTTTTTTTTTTTTTGGTTGTTACTAATCAGTTCCAAATTCCATTCGAAATTTTCAAAATGACTTTTGTTTTTGTTTGTTTGGATGTTGTCTTGGGTTAAGTTCAAGGCAAAGTGGGTCATCTTTATTCGCTTACATCAGTAAAAAGAAAAAGAGGTGTAGTTAAAACTACTTCGCACTAATAAATGTAAGTTATTATTACATTTTATTTTAGAGATGTTGGAGATCTTTTATCACAATACATATGGTAGGAGAAAAAACCTACGAAGGAGGTATGGAACAGTTATACTTCGCACTAGACGCCAAATGGTATGCTGCAGCGCTGCTTACCATTCTTCAACAGAAAGTGGTTTTACTTTAGCTTATTTTCAACAGTATTTTTCTCACACAATCTTTATAAGTGTGTGAGAAGATACTGTTGTAATCTTTCGAGAAAACACTAAACCTATCCTTCTCATAGTCTTTTGCTAAACATTAGATGCTTATTCTATAAATTTCTTTAACGTTCGTTTTACAGAAATTTGAACTGTCGAGACACTGAAATATGGCAAGAAATCCTTGTTGTGATCAGAAATGGGTAAAATAAAAGAAAAAAGACGATGTTCTGCTAAACATCTAGTTTTGTTCTATTGTTTTTTTGGAAATGCTGTCTCTTCTCTTCTAATTAATCACGACCATTCCATTTTACCCAATGTTTCATTACTATTATTAGATGTTTTCTTGCCCTGCCGTCCTCCTTAACAACCGATGCTACTTACATCTGACTCTAAGTGTATCTATTAATTTCGAGTTCACATCTCGAGTGACGGTCCGGTCTCTCCTGGGAGACTTCTGTGCAACCCCAATGACATGGCCAGTATCGCCTGTGCACGCGACATCAATCTTTATTTATGTGTGAGAAGAGCCTGCAGCAGGGTAATTGAAATTGATTGGCATCTTCCGTGAAGAGACAAGAACACGACACACACTCACACAGGAGGGAATTTCCCAGGAGTGGAGAGAACGGGGAGAAAAAAAAAAAGCAAGGATACGAAGCAAACACAATGGTATCCTAGCAATGAGAAATTGGATGAACAAGTTCTGAAGACCCTACGAAAAACTTTGTTTTAGCCAAGTACCGTGCAAACAGTATCTGACACGACTCACTTTACTAGATGCGTTTTCACTTTTTTCTTTCTTTTTTATGTGTTTTTATTAAATAATAAAGATATTTTTTTGAATGTACTCCACATAATAAAAAAAAAAAAGATGCTTATTCGAGATCTTTCGGCATTTCGCAAAAAGCCATTTACAAAGATTAGAGACGCATGAAAATGGTGATATTTGTAAATAAGATTTTCTCAAAGAGGCTGAACGTTCAGTCTATTATATTTGAAATTAATGGTGAATATTTGAAATTAATGTAACCTTTTTCGCTATATTAATTGTCTTTAGGAAAAAAAAAATACAAGTTCAGTTAATTCCTACGCATCCTTGAAACTCACTGAATAGTCACCAAATTTTCCAGCTTATTACAATTGGAACAAAAGAACTCCAATTGTCGAAGGATCCGGATGTGGATCCCGCAAAATACAGTGCAAATTTGTTTTGGTCCCAATTGCATATACATTTCTCTTACTATTTGGCATCCATTATTAAAATACAGAAAAAAAATTGGTCACCTAATTTGTAACAGTTTACAGCCACGATTCCCATTTAAACAACAAGAGGGGAAAATAAACGGCTAATACCTGTTACAAATACGGTGACCTTTTTTTTTTTAACGCTGTTCTACAAATTACGGTAATTTACCATTAAAAAGACGGTGACTGTTCTTTTAAAAATACGGTAATCTACCTTTAAAAATATAGTGACAGTTTCTTGCAAATATTACGGTCACCGTAATTTTAACGGTAAAAAGTCGGCAGCCATAATTGCCGGATAACTACCGTTTTTTCAATAGTAAATTTCTCTCAGTGCAGTTATTTGTGATGAACAATCGTTTCTCTGTAATGGAATATCTTCTTTCGGAATTTACATATTTGCACTGTTAGTCATCGAGTAACTATTTATAGGTCTGATTAAAGTTTTTAATAGAAAATCATTCAACCTAGAAAATCTGACATTGCTATAAAAAAACCTAAAAAAAAAAACATTAGAAGTTTGAGCACGTGATGTAATTGCTCGTCAAAATGACATTATTCAGAGGATTCAAGCTTAAGCACACCAGATTCTTTTAAGCCTAATCGGTAAATGTTTAACTTTCCAGCAAATGAAAGTTAAACTACTTTTGTGTGTTTTAAGTCTCGTAGTTTGAAAAATCACAGAAGAATACAAAGAAGGTAAATAACGCGCTTCATCCTCTCCGCTTACCTTCCACCGAATCCCAAAAGTGAAAGAGAAAACAGAGGAAGAAGAAAAAAAAAATTTTTGGTCCTGATGAGTAACTCCTGTCAAATTAAACGACTCTACATCGGTTTGCGAAGTGAAATGATTTCTCCCCTCATTACGTTATTCCCCTCGCACTCATGTCGAATAACGTCAAGATTGTACTTACAGAAAGAAAAAAAAAAAAAGATGAAAAGTAAGAGTTAAGAATGGGAAGGAAGAAGGAGAAAACTCTTTTAGTAGATGCACATTCTGAAGTTGTGGACTCACATTTGCAAGAAAGAGACAAAAAGGAATTTGGCGAAAAGAATTGCAATTGATTTTTCTTGTTTTTCTTCTCAGCGAATGAAAAAAGCAAATATCTTTCTGCTCGAGCGAAATGATGAGAAGTAAAAGCAACCACAGGAAAGGCTTTCTAGTTTTTTTTTTCATCCATTTTCCAAACATGGGGTCCAAGTAGGAAAAAATAACAAAATCCTATAAAAAGAAAACGGACTTCACTAATAAGAATTGTGGACTGGTTCGATATTTTAGTGTTTCACTTGGGACGAAACATATTAAAACCTTTCAAGAATCTTCAAAGGAAAAGGATTCCACTTTTTCAGGGTGAGTTAAAAATAATGATAAAAAGTCATAAGATAAAAAAAAAAAAAAAAATGAAAAAAAAAA
>JAFIDM010006943.1:29976444-29989030 GCA_023159025.1 Thereuonema tuberculata
AAAAAAACTATAGTTAAAAAAAAAAAAACTATACTATCTCAGATATTTCGGCTCCAATATCTGAGTCGAAATTTTTTAAATTTTTGATGCAATTGTAGGTTATATGCGTGCTGGAAAGATAAAAGAAGTTTGATATTGTAAAAATTGAAAAATTCTTAAAAAAAATTCATAAAATTTGAAATCTGACTCTTCTGAATTTCAACAAAATTATTTCCAATAGTCAAATAGTGTTTCAGAAAACCCTTCCTTGTGTTTACTGTAGGAATACTTTAAAATTTCGAAGATAACTATCAGAGGACAGGTTACATTAGTAGCATGTACGTTTATTCTGCTTTTGTCATGGGAATGAAAGATAATCATTGCTCTTTTTATTTTCTCTTTCTTAATTTTAATTGGAATCTTCAACATCATTGTATAACTGCCCGCGTAAAAGTATCGATAAAAGTGTTCCTCAAAAGTAGACCGTTAACCGTTACTATTACACGATAATTTAAATAACGATAATTTAGATTTAACCAATACTTAAGAATGTCTTCTCTTCCCTAACTCTTGGAATGCCAGTTGTTAGCCGTATAGTTCCAGTCCTGTGCCGTGGTATTGAATGTTTACGCCGCATTTGGGGGGAAGAAAGGCGGCTGTAGAATAGGCTTTTACCCATACTCCCCGTGTAGGACTTAAAAAAATTTCAGGCCATTGTGCAGTTCCAGTCCTGTGCCGGTGGTATTGAATGTTGTCCCTCTTAAGCTCACTCCGTTTCTCATCCCTTGTAACAATTTCAATCCGTTTCAACTGTAAAAAGTTCTCATCGTCATCCGCCAGCGAAACCAGAAAACGGTCTTTGTAAAGTATATCCTACAAAACTATCGGTCGACTGGGGTAAATTTTGCCAGTAGGGCAGCCAAAGGATGACAGATGGTTTTAGTCCAGTACGATGCAAAATTGATGGATTTCTTCAGCTGTAACCGATAATTGAACACAGCCACGTTCGTTCCTCGCGAAACTGTAGGGTGATCGTTGAAACGATCTCCTCCAAAACTACTCGACCGATAGAGCTGATTTTTTGCAGTTGGGCAGGGGAAAGCAGTCGATGATTTGGTTCAGTTTCATCGAAAAAATTGGGAACTACATTTTGTTGTTACTAGATATTTTCAGTAGTAAAAAAGACGTTTCCAGTTTATTTATTTATTTTCAATAAGACAGAACGTTTTTGTAAGAATTTTCCAACAAGTGGGTAATATTTCTTCTAAAAGTGATAAATTCACTTCACTTGATTCATTAGAATAATTTCGTTTCCTGTGCTGTGTCACTCTTTACCCTTCCATTTTCGAAAGGAGGGGGCTGTTAATGAATAAGGCAATGGGGATTTTCCCTCCGTCCGATAAACTGAATTAGAGTTCCATTCAGGGGGTCTCCGGTGCGATCGGTTGAGTGGCTACCTTGCAAAAGGCACGAGGGTTCAAGTGCTTAGCGGAGGGAAGATGCTCTAAATATCGAGAAATGGGAAACCAATATCGAAATAGGGGGAGTGGACCACGCGAGAGCTATTCAACAAACCTTTCGTCTGATTCTCTCGCACGAGCTTATCGGCTATTCAATCTGTGAACGAAAATTGCAGTCACAAACCTGCAATGAACCTGCTTAATATGGGCGGGAAAAAATAAAAGGAGCGTTGCTTTCTTCATTGGGATCTTTTGAATATTCTTTTAATATTTTCAGACCTAATTGTCTTCAACATCGGACCACTGATAAAAAAAATCGGAAGAAGCATTACTGTTGGGTTTCAATCATCAATTTGACTTTCCTTGCGCTAATTCCCCCCCCCCCCCCCAAGTTTTTTATAAAATCATTTGGTATAAAAATGCATACTTTTCTTTTTCTTTTGAGTTTTTTAATAAAAGTGTATATTTTCCTAAAAAGTAAAGCTAGTTTATTTATAAATAACCTCATGTAAAACTTAGCAAACCTCTAAATTTCTAATAGCCTGAATATTACAAATATAAATACACATCTCATTTCTCAAGGAAAAAAAAAAACCCGTACGACTGTATGTGTCTGTAAATTTCATTCAGTTTTTTACTTTTAAAATCTCGAATAATAAGAAAAAAAAAAGCAATTCTTGTAATTCTCATTCTTGGAAGTTGTTGAGATGTGAAAGCTTGGTCGACGAACGTCGTATAAATCTGTTCTTAAAATATTAAAAATTTCCAAGTCAATGAAATTAGTTACATTCAATGGTTGTATTTGCTTTCTCTGTTATTATCAATAAAGCACAAAAATTCAAAATTTTATATCGTGGTTTAACTAACGTCATTCATGCAGTGAATTTCAAAAATCCAGTTCAAACAAAGCTAACTACGCTCTGCTTTAGTTGTGAAATTTAATTAATCTACATAACAACGCTTGTCTGTTCAGTGAAACGTTAACATGGTTTTGGATTATTAACTTATAAAACTGTTACCAATACAAAATGGATAACAACTGGTCAGAAGGAAGTATAAAGTATCTACACTAAATGTTAACAATATAGCGAATTATTTATAAATAATAACAGTATAATAATAATTTAAATAATATAGTGAATTAAACTTGATTTTACGATAATGGAATGGAGTATGTACATCTGAATGAATATTTCCTTTAGAATTCTTTCCAATGATACTATTTTTAACTGAAATCGTAGGAGATTGAATTTAAAGAAGAAAGGATGAAATTAAGTTGAGAAGATATTAAGAATGAATTATTTTATAAGAATTTTAAACGAAAATAGAAATGAAGAATTGAAAGCAGATATACATAAGCCATATATGGAGTGCTCAGAAGCCAATCAGTGTAAGTCAATAAACCAAAAAATGAAATAGGTTTTTTAAAATTATGTACCAAAAAAATAACAACGTTGGTAAATTTGAAGAATGAATTTTTAATTGAAAGATAACATAACTATACACTTGGAGGAGTGATTTGGGCACTTTGTCAACCGAAAGTATAAACATTAGAGTATGACTTACAGAAAAAATTTCAATTTAAAACAAAATGACTTATACTGATTGGCTTCTGAGCACTCCATATAAAGGATAGGTTAATTATCCAAACGCAATGATTCTTAAACTTTCATTTGTTTGACAACATAATTACCAAGTTTTCTTGTTTTAGTAGTTATAAACTTAAGAGAATTATAACGAATCGAACATGTTTTACAACATAAAATTAAAATATATGAGAGTTTAACCATGGTTCCCGATGCACTGTATAACTTATATTTAGAAAGGGCTAATTTAAGGGCTATGTCATTAAGTCATCGATTTGTCGAAATGCAGGGACTCTTCAGGATGCAAATCACGATTAAGGTACGGTTTTCTACTTTTCATTTACCCTGTTTGTTTGAAGACTGGGCAATAACCTGGACAGGCCGAGGGAAGCCGCACAGCTGCCTCTGTAGTTTGCTAAATGGTCAAGTCTGATAATTGCTTATTCTCGAAATGTCAGCATGGTATTTAAACAGTGTGCAATTCAAAAGAAAAAGAACAAAAAACAAAACAAAAATATAGTGTAGTTGGTCTATCAAATACAAAAATCGAAAAATTGATGAAAAAGCAAAACAGTATGTGTAGCAAATGTCCTTTGGAAGGTCGCTAGTATCAAGTGAAAAGCGGAAAAAATAAGCATGGTTAAGACAAACTTAAACATTCAACTGAGATTAAGAATTTACACTGCTTTTCAGGAAATCGAACTCTTTAAAGAATTTGAAACATGATAATGAGCTTGAATGGCAAACGTAGTTGGCCCCTAATTCCTTACCTATAGGTCCGTTGTGTATCAAAATAATCCCTGTTATTCTTTTCTATTAATCTTTCTTTAGACAATCTAGATCAACCCCCACTTCAACGTTCATGTTACTTAAGTTTCAAGAGAAATAGGTTTTCTCTTACGATCAAAGACGGACGGACATGCGTATTTCGATTTACAATCTATGTTACTAAAATCTTTTATTTCTCTGTCTGTCTGGCGCAATTGTTGTGATTTGTGAAAACAGAAATAATTTCTACAAGTTCGCTATGGGAATCGAACCTGCAACCTTCTGATCCGAAGTTAGACGTCATATCCATTAGGCCACGGGGACTACATTCTAATCTCTATTAAAAATTAAAATATATTATAGACGCACTCGCTGGTTCTAAAAGCAGTCGTGGTTTGGGAGGATTCACTTTTATCGGATAGTTGTGAGAAAGCAGTCGCACGTGGGGAGAGTCCACTTTTCCCGGGTTGCTAGTTGTATTCTAAAAATTTTTATTGCTGTAATTTTAATCTTTTTCTCTTTGATGTTGTAACGTCTCCTATTTCCAGTTAGCTGAACATTAATATTAACATACTAATATTTAAAGATTAGTAATTTATTGCATAATTTTCTTGAAGTCACTTAAAAAAAAAGAATATTCAACAGAAATTAAATATTTCGATTGTAGTAGCTTGCCTAATGATACACATTACATTCTCTTAATTATTAAAGAAGGGGAATTATTAAACAAGGATTATTGTTGAATATCACAGCGCATTTATTATAGAACATTTCAACGCCCTTCGCTGGCAAACATCCAACAGAAACATTTCGGTCGATTAAGACCCAAAGTATCTGCTGTTTTGAGTATCCCATGCTCAAAAGAAAAAAAAAATCCCATTGTTATACACATCAAGTTGTTGCCATTTCCGGCGCATTTTTCTTTTTCACGTCAATGCTAACTTATTACATTATAAGTTTTATGTGGCGTTATCACCGCAAATATCGTGAAACTTCCTATGAAATATAAAAACGCAAAAATTTTAATCAAAACCTGTATAGATTAAGTATCGTTTTAAAATGTTTCAGTTTATGAGTTTTCGCATTTATATTTTTTTTCGCTCAAATTAAGAAACAAAAGAAAGAAAAGGAACTAGAAAAAAAATTACAATCAAAACGAAAACGAGAATCTAAAATTTTTCAAGTGTCATAGTTTTAAGAATTCTGCTAAAACCTACTGCGGCACTTGCGCTTAGTTGCAAATGGTCGTGTGACAGTTACAAGCAGATTTATGTGTCTTAGTTGCATTTTAGATGTGATTAATTTTTAAAACAATCCCCGGGAAAAGGGGAAATGTTGTCCTGCCTTTATGAATCATTAATAAAAATGAAGGGTGTAAATAAATACTATATTATTTCTTTTTAAGGTTTTATTGCACAGTCGTATTACAGTACTTATCATTTTATTATGATTATTAGTATTAATGCACTGATTTATACCCAGATATCTCTCTCTCTATATTTGTATAGATAGGTAGATAGATTAAAAAAGGTATCCAATCGATATCAGGTTAACAGTGTTATCATGAAAGCATTGAAATACATTTCGCTTTACGAAACGCTCGAGATTACCGACATTCTGACTTGTGAGATAAACAACGGTTTAGGTTGTTTATCAATTAAATCAGCTGATTCTCTAAATCTGAGTTCAATCCGAAGCTATCTTTCCTCTGCTCATTCTTCCTCGGTTTTCTATCTCCCTAGCTGCCTAATTTCACTAATGTGTCTACATTTGGGTTTGAACAATAAGCCCCATTTGGTCGCGGTACTTAATAGAGTTCACCCAATATGGAGGTTCAGAAGTCAATCAGTGTAAGTCAATAAACCAAAAAATGAAATAGGTTTTTTAAAATTATGTACCAAAAAATAACAACGTTTGTAAATTTGAAGAATAAATTTTTTATTGAAAGATAACATAACTATACACTTGGAGGAGTGATTTTGGGCACTTTGTCAACCAAAAATATAAACATTCGAGTATGACTTACAGAAAAAATTTCAATTTTAAAAAAAATGACTTACACTGATTGGCTCCTGAACCCTCCAATAATAAGTCCATCCATTACTATATTTATTGTGAAGGATTTGAAAGGATTAAAAACAATACAAATATTCCAAATAATAAAAGATGAAACCATTACTGAGTCCTATAATTTGGAGACTAACAATATCGCTTCTCGGCCTTTTGGCTTAGATCAAAGTGTGATTAACTAACAGTGATTTGATTAACTTGTGTGGTAACGATTGGAAGTAGTAACATGAATTAAAAGTGAGGTAGGTTCGATATTAGGTGTATATATTGCCTGTAACTGGTCGAAGCTGATGAGGACATCGTTACCGTCGTTGCTTAAACATTTATTAGCAGTTTTGCCAACGCAAACTCCTTTCCTCTCCTACATGTCAATGATAAAGACCCAGCCCTTTTATTAAAACGCCAACTGGAATGTTTATCCTTATAAAAAAACGTAGATGTTTCAATTTAAAAATTAAAACTTTTTATATTCGATAAACTTAATTTTTTTTGTCTCATTAAAAAAAAAAAAAAATCATAAGGAATAAAAATACTAATTTAAAGGAAAAATACGGGTAAAAAAAAGAAAGTTAATGTACTATTGACAGTGACTATTGATTACCACATGATAAAGTGCACAAATGACAGTGGGCTGTCCTTGGCACGAGACAGTTCTTAGGCACGAGGCCTTGATGTCAAACACTAACTCCACCTGTGTCTCACACAGACACCACCAGACGACGCTTCGATAGAGCTATAAAAAAAAAGCAAGCCTTAATTTTTCTTTACGTTGACAGGATAAAAACACGTTTTCAAATTAATCTCCCACTGCACGAAAAATCATGGTTGAAGTTGCGCTCGCACACAACGCGCCACCGGTGGCCAAAGTAAAAAACAGGAGATAACGCATCTGACTACGGCTTGACATGTAACGAAAGATAAGATGGGACTGCCGTTGCCTGCTAATATCCATCAGGGCAACAGCACTGCGCTGCCAACTGGAACGACTGGCTTTTTCAGCAAAAATTCTTTAATGGGCGAGACAAAATTAAAAGATATCAAGATAAAACGAGGCCCTTGGTATTTTTCAAGTTAAGGCTCAACGTTTTCCTGAATTGCGAAATGAAACTTTAGCAAAATAACAGAAATGAAAACGTAAAAATTACTTTTACAAATTTTAAGTGAATGCCGTAAATGAAGAAAAAAATTCTTCTCTCATTCGTTTCTGTAATTAAGAAGTTGCCTCCGTTGACTTCTTTCGCCAAGTCCACTTCCATAGGTCATTTGACTAGGTAATGTTTATTATTTACAAAAGAAAGAAATAAAAATGCTGTGAAAAGAAAAAAATAAATAAATGATAGAGGCACGACTAAGGGTTTCTTAGATATTATAATAGTAACATTTTTTTCCATATTTTCTCATTCTTCATTAGACTGCATGTTTTTTTTTTTATTTCCCATTATTACATTAATACTTCTTTCTGGCATTATTATGAAAGTGTTCTAACTGAGCTCCAATGTTATAATTTAATTTAAATTATAAAAAAATCAAATAAAAATTTTAAATTTTATTAAAAAAAAAATTAAAGGTTTACCTGAAAAGAAAAAAAATAACCTCAAAATTTTAAATTTGCTTTTATACCTTTGTTGCAAACGAAATAAATAAATTCCCTTCAATTTACATTTTTTTACAACCCTTAACATATTATTTATTAAACCGTAAGATATTCCTGTCTATCATTAGGAAAGCTTTACGTGTACTTTGGAAATTTGATGTCATATATAGAGTTACGTTCGTTCTAACCACAAGGTGGCAGCGAGGTCATCTTAAACCTGTCCATCATGCAACTCAACATGATTCCCAGAAGGCATGACTTCCTGTCGTAGTATCGTTAAATTGACTGTTTTGTAGTTGTATGTTTCACTTGAAAAAGCCAGCTCTCGCTAGCGAAACTGTAGTGATATTTTTATATTTTTTGATTAAATTATTTTTGGTATTATACAGGTGTACGGCTCTATATATGACATCATATTCCTGTCTATTCTACACAAATTCGAATCATTAGCATCCAATGATTCCTACATAGTTACATTTAATGAGTCCATTATTCTTTACTACTATTTATAAACACAACCACACTTTATCAATATTTTGTTTCCCAATATATCTACTGGCTTAAATCAATGATAAATATTTGAAAAAAAGACCGATTTATTTTTGTATCTTGGACACATTACATTTATTGCTACTGTCTCGTATGTTAAAGTGTCTCTGTTAAAGACAGAAGTCGTCAAAAGGGTTATCTAAGGACGAAATCTTAGCTAAGCATTCTGCAACACTTAAAGAGAAACTCACGTCTCGCCAAACAAGAAGAAAGCTTTCAAATCCATTTACCAGCTTCGTACAAATGAGAGAAAGTATCTTCTAGGCTTTTCCTTTTATTTTTCAAAAAGCTTAAACTTTATTTTCTAAAGTGTTTGGAGAAATCAGAAATGCGTTGAAAAGAAGCTTCTCTTAAGCTACGTCTCAGACTCTTCCATTTGGGTTAACAAGGTAAATCTCACCTTCATTCATTACGGAGAGATAAGAGAAAAAGGATTAAAGAGCAGAAGACTTACGATGGCTGTGATGCCCTGCTCCTTGCACAGCATAGACACAGCGCACAGCACCATGCTGCCTGCAACCACCGTCAGCTGACTCCGACACCCCTCGTCACCTGAAAGCAACAGAACAATAGAATTAACGCAACAGCAACAATAAAAAAGTTTCAATCAAATTCAGAAGTGTTTTCATTCTTTCACTGACATGAAAAATACAAGAAGATATTACAATATACTTAGCAGTTATACCTTAATTATTTTATACAAGGTGCGATCAAAATATTTTGGAATAATTTCTTTTCTCCATGATCGCAACACTCACAATCTAATACATGTTTCTTTCAAACTCTTGCTGAGAGTTGATACCCAATTGAGTTGTAGTGATTTAACCAAAACTGGAAGCAATTCTGAAAGTCCGCATCTCAAATTCAGCGAAGGCGTCCTCGCGATTTTTGTTAAATGTTATCAACATCAAGTCTTAAGAACCTTCCCGAGTTTTGTCTGCGTGTTAAATCAGGTGAATACGAAGGGCTTTGCTGTAAGATTGTTTTCATAATGTTCTGAATCTATCGAAAGTGAAACCTCTACTACGTCAGTCACTTCACTGCGGTTGTATTCCTGGTTCTAATGAGATCTCTTCTACGAGTAGCTTGTTCGTTGATGGTGATCTACAACATTCATCATTCTCAATGGAGCTCACAATACTTTCAGACTCGAAAAACTAAACTCGAAAACTTGTCCCCTGTTCAGTGTCTGTTCCTCAAAAGCTACTTATATCATCTCAAGAAAGTTTCGCGGCAGTTTTGTCAGAAAACAGAATTTATGCAAACACACTGCAATTTCAAATATGTAATTTTCTCCACTCGCAATAAATTGGAAAAGGACAACCCTGCAAGGATTCATCACACATCAAGACCTTGTGCTACTTTAGATCGTATTTTTTCACGTACTTTAGATGGTACTTCTTCACATAAGCAATTCTAAAACAGCTAACAGCTGATAAACACCAAAATCGTATAATAACTGTTCTGAAAGCTTTGAGGAAAAAAAATCTCGAAATATTTGAACGGAATTAAGCAGTATACGTGGTTGTTTTTTAGAGTTTGACAAGATTTTTCAATATTTAGAGATAGCACTTGTCTTTAAATATGAGATTTTTTTATGTGACTATTTCCTCGTAGATATTGTGGCTACGATTTTCAAAATATACATTAAAAGATTATGATTAAATTAATTTGCTCAATTTAATTAACCTCAATTGTGATAAGTTAAAATGATTCAGTAGCACAGCTTTAAAATCTGTAACAGCATTTGGCTTACACTATCTATCTATTATCTACCATAATCCTAATAAGCTTATCTACTCAAAATCAGTGGTGTGTTTCCGGTTTCACTTTCAAATCTGCTTTCCATATTTGATTCGTGAATTCCCATTTCTTTCAGTTGTATAGTAAAATGTTACCTGCAGTCTTTATGGACATTTATGATTAATCGTTTGATGAACAGTTAACTTCAGGGTAGCTTCATTTAATTGGAAGAGGTTTAATTTGATTAAGAGAAACTACATTTTGCAAACTAAATACTAACTAATTAGATAAGAAAATGTGACCTTATTAAAAACCATAATAACAAAAAACTATATAAACATCAGACAATATAAGAAATAAAAAGAAATAAAAATACTATACCCTGAATATTTACAAAATATAAATAATTAAAATATTAAATATTTTATATAATATTAAATATTATTAATATTTTAATTTAAAATTTTAAATAATATCTTATTATTAATATAATAATATAATATAAAATAATAGAATATTTTAAAATTTTAAATAATAATAATTTTAATAATATTAAATATTACTCTTACAATTGTCCGGACACTCCAGATGATGGCAAATAGTTTAAATTGCCCGAAACATCGGATTTAATGATAAATAAATTATGTTTGTAGAAAATCAAGTATTTTTATTTCCTCTTTAGGGAATAGAAGGAAATTTTCGCATATTGTATTAATAAAAAATGGTTGAATCGTCAATCTGACACCTTGATTAAAAGCGGTTTGGTTCTGCGATGGAATGCTTTTGTTTTCTTTCTCTTCTGTATATGTATCCCATCCGTTCGAGCGACAAAAATGACGCTTGTACTTTACACAAGGCTCTTTTAAAGATTAAACAATAAAAGTTTAATGCTCTTGAATAAATTATAAATATACTAGAACAGTCATCTTGTTGTCAAATTACAGCGAGTCAGCCTTTGCCGTTATGCAGATCTAACGGACTTTTCGCTTTTAGTGTATTTTTCAAAGGAAAAATACACCATTGCGTTCTCCCCTACCTGAACAGATTAGTCCGGTACCTTGCGATAAGCGCCGATCAGGTATCCTAGATCACGAATATATATGCCATTCAAATTCTTCTGCCCACGATATTTAATATATATAAATATATATTGTGGAAGATGAATTTGAAATATATATTTTCTACTTTTTGACGGTTTTTCCTATCTTCAAACCCTTATACTCACGTTGTTTTTTGAGCTTTTAGGGCATTGGTTTAACTACAAATAAGTAACAAAAAAGTCGAAATCTGTTCACAAAAACTTTTGGAGCTAAAACTTTTGTGGATGCTAGATACTTTTAAGAACTATGCTGGTATTTGTATTTCAACCAAATTGGATCACGTTTCAAAATGGCGGCCGATAGAAACTTCCACTTTTTGACGTTTCTCCTATTTTCAAAGCCTTATCCTCACAATTGCTTTTAGAGCTTTTGCCACGAACCTTTTAGAGCTTTTAGGGCATTGCTTTAACTACAAATAAGTAACAAAAAAGTCGATATCTGTTCACGGGTTTTTAGGGGGCGGGGTTTAGAAGTCGGGCGTGTCAAAGTTGTGACGTGGAAAACAGCCGTTAAATTTTGAACTTTTCAACTAAACCTTTTATGGGTACTAGATATCCTTAAGGACTCGGATGGTAGATTATCAATCACTATTCTGAAGATGGTTCACCTTTGGGAAATACACTTACCGCGGTGGATGTGCGGCAAAAATATTTTATTAAATTCGAAGAAATTATCTATTTTCAAGTTTCTATCTTATTAATTAGTTTAGGAAATTAGTTTTTCAGAAATTAGCCATGAAGGATATGATCAACTCTCGAGTTGATTTTTATATGTATATAAAAAAAAAATCTTTATTAATGGATCCCAATTATAATATACAGCAAGAACTTTTCTCTAAAGTCCTTGTAATTTCAGATTTCCTCGGACTTTCAACTATTCATAAGCACTCCGGTGTCAATCATAAACGAAATTAATCTTTTCATTGTATAATTAGTAGGAGTAATTAGGTAAGAAGTGACTCCTTAAACTGCAACAGGCGTAAGTTTCTGATGTTTTTCTTTTAAGTCTAAAGGAAAGTTGCCATTAGCTCTTTCAAAACTTTAATGGTTTGAGTGTTATCTTTCTTGAAGCTGGAATGTCATAGACATAGGCAGAAGTAAGTATTGTAATATTAATGTCAGCTTACATTTATGTCACTTAGAGCTATTGTAACAAAGTAATGATGGCACTTTGCGGTTTTAAATTTTTCAAATCCTTTCATTAGAACCTGTTTCTATCGGTGCTGTGCTAGAAGGTCATAAATAAGCGTCACAAATCAACTCATAATCTGTCGAGATCATCGCATTAGCTGACCCTCTGCAGACCTTTGGCGAACGTACATGTAATCCGATCGGGCCGCAACATCATCATCGGTAGCGCGTGGTTTTCGGGCGGTGGTCGGCGAAGGTCGATGCCGGCCAATCGAGTGCATGACGCCGACGTTTTGTTTTATGGTATCACCGCCAAATGGCATCCGGAAGGCAAGTACAAGGTTCTCGCATTAAGTTCTCTTCGACCGTAAAGTGAAGGTGTATGTCTTAGTTTGTACCTTAGACTCACCGAAGAGGTCGGTAATGGTCAAAGGGAATTGACAGAGGAAGAAATAACAAGTTAAGAAAACGAAAACAATTCCCGAAAAGCAGAAAATGAGACAGAAATGGGTCGGATTTAGAGGAAAATAGCAACAACAGATCCATAATAATTAAGTTTAAATTAACTGTTTTCTTGAATAGTAGGAGAATGCAATGTCTTCCCATA
>JAFIDM010006943.1:29989040-30024070 GCA_023159025.1 Thereuonema tuberculata
AGACCCTAGCCGTTGCGAAATCTTTTTGGTTCCTTTGTGCCTTCCGTAGTTAACAGCAAAGTTTATTCAGTGAATCAATTTGAACAATGCTGGAATTATTTGTCTAAGAATGAACAATCATAGATTTATAATTTGTTCGTGTTATTACAGTCCCTACGCTGAATAAAGATCCTCCCAGAATGCAACGTAGCATATAGATTGAGCTTTCCTGGCCGACCGCTAACATTGAAAGAGAAGAGAAGCGACCTCTTCTCTTTCAATGTTAGCGGTCGGCCAGGAACGCTCAATCTATAAGCTACGTTGCATTCTGGGAGGATCTTTATTCAGCGTAGGGACTATAAACTATTGTTGTTCGAAGATATTTCAACGAAATCTTAAGATGTAGTAAAATTAAAAGATTTTTGGATAATAACTTCAATATCTACTGCTTCATTATTGAAAAAGAAAGCAAATTTTAGATAAAACCTGTTACATGCAGACTCTTAGCTTATATAATACTATATAAAATAAATGTAGTAAAATTGTGAATCTATATTTTCAGAAAAACTTTGATACTTGAAATTGATAAAATTAATTTTATGTGATTCTCAATGATTATAATTAATTATAATCATTTTACTAAGACTTTAAATTTAGAAATTTAATTATCAAAGAGATAAATTTCTTAGCATTAATGTTATTTTGTCGGATTTCCTAGGTTATGGTAATTGCCTGAGAATGATTTTTTTTTCTTAAATATTTCTCTAACGATTTCTAAGCATATTACTAAGCTTACTATAAAAATTAAATAAAAATATATATACAAGAATTTAAATGTAAAATCGGATATTAAAACGTATATAAACAAGTAAAAATAATAATAAAATATTGAAAAGAAGCCATTTTAATCGAATGCTCATTTGTTTAAATATGAAATTCTGTTTATGTAGGACGAAATCCTAAGTTAGCTATTTTAGGTTGGTCAAAGGTTTATGAATTCTTGCAACCAACCTCAAACTAAAATTCGCAGATGATTTCATTATTTCCTCACAAAAAGTAAACATTGTTTACCTGTAAGTTGTGCGATAGCAAACAAAAGGAAGTCCAAATAAGGAGAAAGATTGCAGAAACTGCAACTTTGACATTGCTAAGTTTCGATCGACATTCGTTCTAATTGAATACGATTCAATAAAATAGAGAATATTTAATTCGGATTTTCAGTTACTGGGCAGAAGGCATTCGCTGAAAATTGGCAACGAACGACTTAAGAGATAACGAAGTTCATTTTTTTTTATTTTTGTGAATGTGTGTGAGTTCGTGTAATTCAGCGAACAGTCACTTCCAACGGTGTTCCGCTTAATTACACTGTCAGCCACAATTAACCCTTTTCATCGAGATCTGTTTACCGTTTGAGAATATTGGGATCCTTGCTACGACCTCTCCCTTAGCCTAAAACTCTGTCGGCAAAACAAGGAAAAGATTAGGAAGAAAGAATTCCAACTGAACACACGTCAGCAGATATTCCAATAGAGAGGCTTCGGTGATCATTAAGACATTGGAAAAGGAATTTGCAGATTGAGATGTAGGCTGCAGGCACAGTTTACAAGGAAAGGCACATAAAAATCTTCTTCTGGTAAGTTGGATTGCTTATCAGTTTTCCAGTTGTTTTTCATCTACAGTCTTCCTCTTAAGGGAAGTTTAAATGGCTTTCTTTGTACCGAACTAAGGTACACGTCCTGCTAAACAGAAAAGTATGGAAAACTGAGTCGATGTCTTTTTAGGCATTCAAAATCGAAAGGAAATTTACGTACCAAATAAAATAATGAATAAAACACAAAACTCGTTCTATTTCCTTACAATCAACAATGAAAGTAAGAAAATGCGAAGTAATTTTAAATTGTAAGGGAACCTCGGCAATGATCACACAGAAGAATTGACCACATTCTAGCTTCTCATTAAAACTCCGGAGAAATTAATTCATTTCGTAAATAAATTCGTACAGTCGATCTCCAGTAATGCAAACATTTAGGTATTTTTCTATTTATGTCCACAGATCGGGAAAATACTTCTTAAATCCTGGCACAGGGAGGATTAATCACTGCTCCTTTAGGAAGGATTAATCTGTTTCACCAAACTTTTTCTTGGGGTGGGTGTAGGGCTGAGGGGGAATTTGGATCACTTTTACTTCCAATTTTCAGTAGGTTATAATCTATGAATAAATACATCAATTAAAGATTATTCACTTTTAATACAGTCTGTCTCTTTATTGTTCAGATGTAAATTTGTTACAGATTCACAAGAATATCTGGCTATTGGAGCCCACAACGCACCTTGATGCAGTTTGACCTTTTCACACTCAGATGGCGCTACAGGTCAAATGAGAAATCTTTCGGGCAAACGGCTTACATAATGAGATTCATAGACCGAGAGCCACTTTTTATCAATAATCTCGTATCTAAGTTGCGGAGGTTCCCTTGCTAGAAATCGAGTTAACTAATAGGAGATAGATGCAGTAGAAGCGGTTGTTGTGGGGTCGTAAGTTATTGATTGTAAAAATATCAGAACCAAAGACGCAACTACATTTTTCCTTTTTGAGAAAGAAGAGGCAAATCAATACCAGCTATATCAAAACTGCGAATAAAGCTCATATACAGGCTTCATCATCATCATCATCATCATTATAATTATTAAAGTGGCTGACAAAATATATTAATTAGTATACATTTCTGCTGTTCAATTGGAAGCAATCTTAAACTTTATTTGATTATTTACTGTATTCTCTTTACTTCCAAGGTCCTTTTCCTACGTTGATTGTTGGTATTCCTTATTTTATTCTCGTTAAATAATGATCTAAAATATATGCTACTTTATTATTTCTATCTAGATGTTCATATTATGTGAAAATGATCTTATGAATAAAATTAATCAGGAAATAATTTTTCATATCAATTATGATACTGCTTAATAATTTTTGGAAAATTAGCAGCCAGCAGTCTGCTTGACAAAAAAATTACGTGACAACTAAATATTATTGATGTAAGTTTCTTTAATCTTGTATTCAAGATTAATGATGTAATTAAATTAAACCTAAAATCAGAATCTGTTTGACAGGAATTTGTAATTCCTAAAGAGACCATAACTTTTGTGTTTCAAAATATAAAAAAAAAACCCAAAAACAAACAAATTTTATTACTAGTTTATTTGTTTGAGGTTTCATCCGCATATTCTGCTATATAGGAGTGCACTAAGTAACAAATGAGTTCAGTCAGTTAACTGTATTTTAGTGAGACAGACAAATAACGAGTCCCTGTAGTTCGTTATTCCGAGGGGAAGAGTTGATGAATTAAAATTAAAACATTGATTATTCTATAAATTACCCAACATGGGCGCCTGCACATGCATTTACCCCATCCTGGAATTTTCAATTTATATAAAAGTTGTAGAATATTTTTTTTTTCTTAAAAGATAGAAAACAAATAAATTTTATTACAACTAACTAGTTTACTTATATTTACTTTATTATATAATTTCACAATATAAAGTACAATTTTGCAGACTTTTGTTTTACAATGACAATGTAGTTTGTCCCCAACTGGAGAAAATCCTGTAGGTGCTTAAGTTACCTAACTATATACAAGTATTGAATAGGGCTATATTTTGCAGCTCAATGTATGTATTTAAAGTTATATCGAGATTTTGAGGCTTTTGTATAAAGAGTTCGACATAAGAACTGTTCTTTCTGATACCCCGTTATTTTTCGAGTTCCAATTCTAGATCTCTGCATTTCGTATGTTTTTCTCTGAAAATTTCCTTGAGATTTTTGCTGTTAGGAATTACAATATCTCTTAATAAGGTTGTTCTATCAGTTTTATTAAAACTGGATTCGAATGATTGAATGACTGCCAAATACCATCATGTTTGTTCATCATGACAACCATTCAGTAACCTCCAAATGAGCTATTTGACTAAAGGGCATTGTTCGATTTTGATTGTGGTCTGCAGGTAAAATTCCATCAAGCATTTTACGGATCCTGATGTTGGAAAACTCATTTAAAGCTCAAGTCTCCAGGATATTGTGGTAGATTTACAAAGAGCTCAAAAAAACAAAAACAAAAACAAATGTTTATTTATTTATTTTATTTTATTTATAATAAATAGAAAACACAACATCTTCATCTTTTCAAAACATTGCTATATTTCGCAGACATGTTTTATCTGCTTCTTCGGGCTTAGAATATTCTTCATTAACAAAAGGTTTAAATGATAGAATAATAACAATATATGGTAATTACAATGTGAACAATACAGGGTCATACATTGTTGTAATGTTATTATTCTGCTATTATCATACTTATAATTACTTGGTTTTGTTAAAAAGATCAGACAACAACATTAACTGTAATAATTATAAATTATTAATATGTATATGATCTGACATGAATGACCCTGTATTGTTCACATTGTAATTACCATATATTGTTATTATTCTATCATTTAAACCTTTTGTTAATGAAGAATATTCTAAGCCCGAAGAAGCAGATAAAATATATCTGCGAAATATAGCAATGTTTTGAAAAGATGAAGATGTTGTGTTTTCTATTTATTCTAATTATTTTATTTATTTATTTTTTTTTTTTTTTTTAAGAGAGCTCTTCAAATAGGTTGAGGATATCATAGTGAAATTGTTACCTAAAATTGGACCAAGTCATTATGGAAACCACTAGATAACTTAACATATAAAAATTCAATGAAAATTACTTTCTACATCAAACAATTTGAATTGTTACAAACCACTAGCTTACACAGATAGTATTATCTTTCAGTATTTTGTTGTGGCAACTCAAATTATACGGCTAAAATCTTGGTCAGAATACTGAAAATCAACGTTTCATTTTTTAAAAATTACTTTTCAAGTAAGATTTTTGTTAAATAAATAAATAAATAAATAAATAAATAAATAAATAAAGCCTCTTTGGTTTGTACTAAAGCAAAATTCGATCGTAACTGAAACAGTAGAATCCAATTGTAAATGTGGTTGTCGTCCATTGGTTGCAGTAATACAATTCCAACTTCTTCGGACAACTTCACAGTCTGCGTCAATTGCGACTGACGCCAGGAATTTCAATGAGAAGAGAGGCATTCGTGGCGGGTTAGGGATGTCCCCGATGGCCTATCCGTTATATTACATTTGGTAAAATGTAAGATGAAAAACCACGCATGACGCGGACAGAATAATTATGGATAATTCAGCCAAAAAAACAGCCCCATGCAACTCATCTAGTTGACGAGAAAAAGAAAAAGGATGGATTCTACAATGACTGTCGGAATTCTGGATGGTTCCATTTATCATTGAACTCTCGTGGTAACTGTTTTTATTGGACAGTGTCAGAAGAACTGCATTTGCTTTAGTATTGAATTAATTTACTGAGATTATGTGAATAGTAGAGAAGTTGTAAGGTTAAACTATGCTAATGTATGATGTTTTATTGTAAGATTCATATTTCACAAAATACTTAACCTTTTTTGGTTTCAATGTAAAACTTGAGTTTGCCTTTTACGAATGGCCCTAACGTTTGTCTGCTTTTGTTAGAAAGTTTTGAATTTCGCGAGGTTCATAATCATCACTTCGTAGTCAGAATCTTGTAGGTTCTCTTCTTCGACGTTTCTAAGGTGGGCTTATTGTCGATTTTCGACAGAAAAATATATCTTCTGGTAGATCAAGAAGTTGCTTCTTCTAGGATCGAGCAACCGTTGGATCTATTATGAAACTTACAATGCTTATAATTAAAACGTTCCTATAAAGAGCTTGAAGTCTATTATCATTATATGTCAAGTCTTAACGTGCACATTAGTTAACTATTAACAGTTGAATTGTGCGCACTTTACAATTAAACTATAAACTCATATACATTTTAAAGATAGAAGTACTTTCAATGTAGTCTATACTTCTTTGTCAAGCGGATGATAATGGAAGTTACAGAATAAGAAGATCAGTGGGCAACGTGAAATGGGAGGAACCGTTATTTTGGGGTAAGAGGGCTATTTATCCGCTTGACAAAGAAGTGTAGACCACTTTGAAAGTACTTGTGTTTTTAAAATGTATATAAGTTTATAGTTTAATTTTCTTTTTTTACAAATGCCCGGGCTCGTAGACTGATCGTCTTTCTTTAGGCCAACAACAAGGTAAGGAAAATACAAAGTTACGGTGTGGGATCACTTCTTGTCTTTGTGAATGGTCCAAGTAGTCATCACACAAACTATATCGTTGGAATCGCCATGACAAGAGGAACAAAACTGTTTGCTGGCAAGAAAATTATATAAGACATTTTTCTTTTTCATGCGCACCGTCTAGCATTGGTTTCGTCCGTACTATGGAACCATTTATTTTTACTTTTTTTTGTCGTGAAAACGATACAAAAGAAACGTCTTCGTGTACTTGCAATTAATGTCTGCAGAATACAAATAGAATCGTCACCTTCTTCTTTTTCTGATACTTAATTAAATCTACAAATCCTTTCAAGTGCGCAAATCCAATTATTTTTAACTATAGCAAAGCATGCGCACGAGATTTGCTGGGAGGATCACTACTCATTGTTAAACATCATTAGAAATTTTATTATTTTTGTCTACAATGCTTTTCTATTGAAATTATTGTTACTTTAATGCGCAAATTTATACTCAAAAATTAACCTGAAAAATTGTTCAAGCACAAAAGTTTAGATGACATCTTGGGGATGGAAAAGGAAGATATGGACGTTACTACTATGTCCATCCACACTGATTAATTTTAAGAGCCTCGCGTTGTAGGGAAGTAAATTAAAAAATAGCCGTAATAAGTTGCATTCTGTATATTCTGGGTTTAGAGGAATTTATTAAATTCTATTTAGTTTCTGTACGAATGATTTCAGTTTAATCATTTTCTGGAAAATATGCCATTAGTTAATTTTGTTATTGGATGGATGAATTACACTGGGTAAAAGATTCAACAGGGAAGCAATCACTAAACATATTATTTCATTGTCAAAGACTGAATTTTAAAATGGGAGACTGGTTTATCTCCGTGGTAAAGGTAAGTGAAAGGGAGATATTATCTTTGGATTTTCATTCAGTTTCATAATTTTTCTTCCTTCCTTTCATCGACTTAGGCCAACTATGGACCACGGGCTAGCCCTACCTGACAACGTCAGGGTGAGGCTAAGAAATTCCAGAAGGGGGACGAGATTCACATCCCGTCCAGAAATAACCCTGGGATAGTAAGTCCCAGGGGAGAAATGGACGAAACACAGAAGAAGAAAGAAGAAACATCCATGCTCTCGACCGGGATTTGAACCCGGGTACCGACACACAGGCCGCATGGCAGACCGACTCCTGAGACCGCACGACCACGCCGGCACGGCCATAATTTCTCTATTAATTAGGAACAAAAAAAAACCCAACAAAAACAAGCAGATTCTTATTGATGCGCTTTTAAAAACCTATTTCAAAAAAAAGCTGAGTTATCTATCATGATCAGCAGCCAACTACATGAAACGAATGATGTTGAATATATAAAATCTTTCGGAATAACATAAATATGCACAGTGCCTGATCACAAAAACATAGTGATTTCTGTGTGTCTTCATAAACATTTTAAGGTAATTAAAACAATAAATGCAGCAGCACCAGCACAGGCGAGAGCCTTGATGGGAAAACTTTTGCAATGGAAATGTTTAGTTAGATACTGCAGAAAATAAATATATTATGTTTCTGGGATAAAACGTAAATATCCTACACTGAACAGTGCTTGAAGCAAAGTTGGTCGTTAACTTATTTCAGAACTGTTGATAGAAAGATATAATAGCTACATTTTAACAGTATTTGAAGTTTTTAAATGTTTAAATAGCAACATTACTGAACAGTCCGTGTTTCGTGACCATCCTCAGAAACAGCTGTGAATTCACATTGTAGGAAAATATTTTTCTTTCTTTCTCTTTTTTTTCCCTACAAGCCACAAAACTGATAATTTTCGTTAAGTCTTCAAAGAAGTAATTCATTAATAATAAAAAGTTTCTGCTAATTGAAAGCCATACACTTCAAGACGAAAGCTATGAAACCAAAGTGTCTATAGTCTGACCACGATAATGTGATGATTCGACGTCAGCACTAGCCACTCTCAGAGGTTCCGAAGAATATTACGTTACAGCTATAAAACAAAACAAAAACAAAAATTTAGTTTTAATTTTAGTCCTCCATTTTCCAATTCCTTTCGGAAATAATCTTAAACCTGAAAAATAATTTTTCGAATACTGCTCTGTAAAATACTCTGGAACGACATTTTGAGGGAAATTAATAGGAACCTGTGCTTTGAGGCAGCCTTCTTTGTCATTGGCTGAAAAACAGATACGTCATAATCACGTGGGCCTCCTTCCGATCGTCACGTTATCGTGCTCGGACTATAGAGTGATCAACAACTTCATAACAACGCGTTTCGAGCTTGATCCATTGTTTGAGATCCACGTTACTGACCCTTGTTAGATTGAGATTTTTTTTTTTAATAATATGTCGCGAACTTCCATATACAGCATGTAGAAAGATAGAATTGGAAACAAATAATTAAATCAAATCCCAAAGAAAAACAAGAGTCATAAATGAAGACTATATCATTTTTCGACCACCCAATCTCATATTTAGATATGAGAGACATAAAACAAACAGAATAATAAATAAATTTACAAGGAATTCAACTAAAATACAAGTATTTTTGATAGGCCATAGCTTTAATAATATATTTCTGGTGTCAGCAAATCCTTTCATTAATTTACGACGATTTCATTATTAATTTGTTCTCAACTTCATGAAATTTAACTTCTAAAATTAATTTCCTTTTCGCAATTTCAGATGAAATGAATCCAGGAAAAGCAATATTTCTTGGTCTCTTTCTCTCTCTCCAGTCAATTTTAAAACGCGTGGGAGAAATTTGTCTTGAGCGCTGCTGAATATTAAACTAGATGGATGTCAAATGGTACTTCGCTGTGATGCAATAGGAGACGCACCTCGCCACCGATGAATATGCATGAAGCCGCTTTTGGTGCCACAGGAACCGGGAGAAGGAAAGGGATTCCCCTCCCTCAACAATTACGCCATTTTCATTACCGGAGACGTGTGTAAACGGAGACGATGTGTAACATCAAGAGCAATTACGATTCATAAACAGCTCCGACGAAGGTAGAGAAAAGTAGCCCCTGCCAGGAAGGACAGACCAGCGCTCATAAATATTTTTAATAGTTAAACACAAACTAGACGAGACAGGAGACAGTACAGACGACATTCGTTCGGCAAGTGGCTTAAGAGGGTTTTAAAATCTTTTTTTTTGATTTACTGTGTTCGTGATCAGAATAGTGTTTGTTTTGGACACCGAATTTTCAATCTTTCAGAGTACAGACTCGGTTTACATTCAATTTCAGAATATTTTTTGATATTTTGACTGAAATTTCAGGAATGTAGGTAAAATTTCCCAAATTGGTATAAAAAAGCAAAATTTTGTAACTTGGCTGCAAGAGTTATTTTTAAGGTAGGTTAACATGATTACAGTAAAGCTTAAAATGGCTGAGGAGATGAAAAGTAAATCTGTTCATTTCGATAAATCAGAAATTATTTTGTTTCTTTCTTTTCCCTAAATATATGGGTAATGTTACGAGTTCGAATAAGTTTGTTTATCCATTACATTGACTAGGAATTGGTCTGCTCATGCGAAGAACCCTTTTATAGAACATTTTCTCTTGAAAAATAAGGAGGTATGTTAAACCATTAGTAAAGTTAAGTTTATAATTAAAATTAAGATGCTAGAACCTATTCACTAGAAATGTTCTGAAAATTAACAAATTAAAAAAAATCGAGTCTACGACATACTTGCGTTTGATATTAAATATTACGTATTACAGAATTTTGAAACTGCGACTCTTATTTTTTTAATGTATCAAATTTAATATCAAAGTGTGTCACGGACTCCACATATTATATTATACATCTACTACCGTCGCTTCACTCTGGAAGCCTTGCATACGTAACGTAAAAAAAAGTTTTATTTCTTCAAAAAACAACAAAACAAATTACATCAAGTAAATTAAAAACTGAAATTTAAAATTAAGAACACTCATGTCAAATTTCATGTTTGCAACTCAAGCGGTTTCGGAGATATGCATATCCTGCAGGAAAGTTCCCTCCCCGCCACCCCACGGTTCCACCCCTTAGTATCCGAAAATCGGAAATTTGTCGAATAAGTATAGATTTTGACAAAGAAAACCCATGTGAAATTTTGCAAATCAAGCGGTTTCGAAGATACGCATTCCCTTGAAGAAAGTTTACCCAACCGTCCACGCCTTTTACAACCCTTAGGATGAGAATATCGAAAATTCGTCGAATACATATATTTTAGATTTTGACAAAGAACACTCAAATCAAATTTCGTGTTTCCAACTAAAGAGGTTTCAGAGATTTGTGTATCCTTCAAGAATGTTTGCCCCTCACCCCACCGTTCACACCCCTTCGTCCGGATCCGGGTTGTTGATGCATTATTCTGGGATGCATGTGAACCTCCGTGCCACATTTGGTAAAAATCCGTTAAGAAATGGCGACGTTGTTTCAAGACAAACAAACAAACAAATAAACACGCGCGCTTATTATACAGATAAAGAATTAACATCGTAAATTAGCATGCTGGTTAAAAAATAATTGGGTTATCATTGATAAGTTATTTAAACGTTTATTGTATTAGGAAAAACAGCCTTCATAAATAAAGATGTTATTATTAAAATACAGAATATTTGATATGTTATTATTAAACACAGAATAAACACCTTTTTAAAAACAGTGTTTATTCTGTATTTAATAAGGTCAATTTGTTTTTGGTATGAAACCTAATTATCAGTCTAGCTTTATAAACTTAAATTCAACTTAAATTAATATTTTGATGTATTTTTTCATAAATCTTTCTCATAAATTCTCTTTCTCATTGTCGGTAAATATTTGATAAATAGATAAATATTTTGCTAACAGTTTTTTTTTTTAAAAGTTATCTTCAGTTTTCCATCTATCTAATTGTGCGGTGTTTTGCCAAAAGGAGTTAAGTCCTTTTCCTGAACAACATTATGGGAAAATGAAACATAAAATTCAGAGTTGTTTAATAAATAAAAGTTTACCTTCTGTAAGGAGATGTCTTCTTGGTTAGCTAGGCTCACAATCTGACTATCTGACTTCAAAGTTAAATTTGCTTCCGAGTCTAAAATGGATTGACTGAACATTTTATCTCAAAATGGCCAATTGTGGACTTACCACCTTTTGGCAAATCACCACAGAATTGTATTAATAAGTTATTTTTCAAGGCGTTCAGAAACTGTTAAGATATACTCGTATTAATAACTAGAAGCCTATAAAGAATGTGTTGGCTCTGTTGAAGTTAGTCGATGATCATCTTCAGGAGGTTTTCCTTTTCCACCGCCAGATGGCGTAACGGACCTCTTCGCTTCCCAATACGCTTCAAGAAATCAAACCACTTTAATTAAGCGATTGCGTGTTTTCTTAAGCTTCATTTTAACAGAATATAAACTTATCTGCCAATATTCGAAGCTATCACAACAGTAAAAGATATTCCGTCTCTATTAGTAAGTTAACTGATCCACATTTCTTTAAAAAAAAACTTTACGATCGAACAAATCATCACATCAGAATTAGAGGATTTAAAAAAAAAACCACTGCCAAAAGTTGTATCTTAAGTTCATAAAACCGGAAAAAAAAAATCCTCCAATTTCATTCTGTCATCCGAAAATGTGAAAAGAATAATCGAGGGAGGATCGGCTTAAATAGGGTGAAATGTATACATTCCACAACGATGAATATACGGATTAAAGACATAGCAAAAAAGACTGAAGGAACAGAATCTTTCAACCACTTCTGGGACTATCTTCCCACTGGAGACCTATAAGCCAGTCCTTCTTTATGCATGACTTGCATCCAATGACAGACGTGACAGCTTCATTAACCCGCTTTTCAGTTGGCTTTGCGTGCGGGGGATCTCACAGCCGCTGATGAAAAGAAATTTTTGTGGCTTCGCAATACCTTGGGAAAAATAAAGATGATGGGAGACACTAATGAAAATCTGTGTTTGATTCAAAGCCGATTCAAAGCAAGGATGTTTCTGTGAGATTTCTAAATACAGTAAACGTTCTATTTTGTTTATTTGCTTTTTTCTTTCTGTTGCTTTCTTTCCTATTCTCCCTGAAGGTTCTATTCTGATTGTCGAAATAGAAATAAATAGTATTCTAAAATTTTTACTTTTTTTTTTTTTTTTTTTTTTGCATTACTTTTTCAACTCTTATTTTATCAAATGGAACGTTATGCAGAGAAAATCAATTCAATAAGCTTAAACGTGGCTACAATTTTTTTTACTTCATTTCATTTACGTAAAGAGGTAAACAACACATGCTTTTCATTACCTCATAGTAAGAAGTATGGCATGACTGGTGCTTACTGTTGGCATGTGCTTCGATTTTAATTAAAATTAACTGGAGGTTTAGATCTTCAGCTTAAGAACTTGCAGATTTAATCTATTCTGACGTACAATAAACCAACAGATAACAAGAAAAAAAAAATTCAACATGCAGAAAAAAATATTAAAAATGAAAACCAAAGACTGCACGTAAATAAACAAATCATGTCTTTGAGTTTGTCAACAGAGGGAATCGAAAACGGCAGGTTAAATTTATATCTTGTTTTTTTTTTTTTTTTTTTTTTCGTCTAATTAAATGCCTTTTGAACCTAAACGATTGTTAGGTCAAAGGTTTTTTTATGTTCAATTTAGCCCTTTTTTTTTTCTTTTTTTCAATTGTTGTTTATTTTGTTTGGGATTCACTTTCGGGAGCGCCTTTCACGCCTTTCTGCGTTTGACATCAAGGGAAGGTGGGTCGGGCTGATGCGTCCCTAAGATGGACGAAACGGCCGTTACCGATTTCATCTGTTGACAAAACTGAAACGCGTATTTATTTATTTACGTGCAGTCTTTGGTTTTCACTTTTAAACCAATAGATCTTCAGATGATAATAGTAGCGCACGCCTTCCGTAGGATGTCCTTGCGCTAGACATTTTTCAAATTTTGTTGGGAAACAGGAGTGCTTTACATAATTAGGGATTCTAACTTCAATAAGAATACAAGCAACACCTGTAAAAACATTTATATTTTTATTTTCATAAACTGTCATCCAAATTAATCAATATTTCATTTGCTTATCATTTTTTCTGATTAGATAACATAAATTAGCGAACAGCGCACTTTTCAATTGAAGAGCTTCAATTAAATATTTTTTTTCGCTGATAGTTGAACAAATTAAATCCTTAGGTCAAAAGGTGAATCCAATGAAACAATATGTGGAATTGCTATATATCGATTAACGCACAATTAATTAAATTTCATTTTTTTTCATTTTTTCTGATTAAAATGATATTTTAAATTGAACTTAAAACAATCAAGTTGAACATCTAATTCGTTCGTTACAAGTTATTGCTGTTTTTTGAATTTCGTAGGAATGTTTTTTTTCGGCAGTTAGTCATTCAGTAATAATGAAATTGTCCTAAATCGGAGCCGAAATTTTTTGACCATTTCAGGCATTCGTAAAAAATTCTTGTTTGGCCAATTTGGTGAAAAATTTGTTATAAAAATGTGAGGAACTAGCAGAATTTATTCAAGGTTTTATGTTATTATTAATTTATAAAGAACTATTTATTATTATTATTACGTGGGCGGTAGGAAAACTAAGCACTGCGACCTGAAAGATCTATTGTGCCAACCCACGGAAAGGAGGACAGACGGAGAGAAAGACTGCGAAAGTATGGTGTTGGACTCGCAGGGGAAATAGGAGAACCCCGAGAAAACCTGCCCTGCGCGGATCGTCCACCAATTTATAAAGTAAACATACTTTCATTAAAAAATCTTGCTTAATACAAGGCGATCGTAAGCGACCGATGAATAATACAAAAAAGAGGAATCCCGTTAAATAAACGGCAGCTTGTCGGAGAACACGAACAATTGTTTAGTGGCAAAAATCCATCGAATTTCGAATTGTAGATAAAAGGTATTGATATTTCATTCTACAACTGAGCATAATTAAAAAAAATAAAAAGGGAATTTTATTTCAATAAAATAATAGTAATAAAAACATAAAATAATGAAAACGTGATTATTTCTCTTCATTTGATTTAAAGATATTTTGTTCCCATTCTCCCATCAAATTTATCTAACTTGACGTTTTGTATTTTCGGTCTTCCGAAATATCTTTAGTTCGGTAAGCGCAGGAAATAAGTCACTCTTTGATCTGCTATTTTCGGATGACTCGAGCTAGAATGATTCACTTGGAAAATAGACTATTCCCTTGAATTGCTTGCAATGCTGTAGGCCTTCAGAGAGAGAAGGAGAGAGAAGACAGGGGCCACAAGATAAATAAAATTGCACCTGAAATGCGTATGCAAAGGCACTGATCGACATCCCGAGCAGCTGTTGGCGACCGTGATTGGGGTGATTTACTGGGCAATCGATCCTTACGGCTAGGGTTGAACAAACAAGGGACGACCTCGTGCGGTCGATAGAGGAAATGCATCGCATATTTCGTGCGACGACTGGTGACGCCTCCAACACACACACACACACTGCGATTTATACGAGATGGCCTCGTTGCACAACGAGAATTTTCCAGCGCACAGCTGGTGAGCATTTAGGAGCAGAAGAAGGCTATTTGTAAAATGGATAATTTAGGGTTATTTACTAACAGAAGGAGGGTCAAAAGAATAACTGCACTAAAACGAATCACAATTTTCATGTAAACAAAACTGCGGTTGATGTAGATCCATCCCATCAAGTGAAAGAAACCAATTACAGATTTCTGAAAGTCGGAAAAGCTGCTTTAAAGAATAATTTTTAAGCCCAGTCGTAGAAATACAGTCTCCGACCTTTCTTCTCCTATTAAAGAAACTAAAGAAATAAACTAAAATAATGTTACGATGTTTATTAATTAGCGACAACGACTGAAGCACCCTAAGTGTTTCGGAAACTAAATAATGATTGAAGGTCATTAAGTTAACAATAAACACAGGTGGGGGATTGCTGATTGATATCCAGAAGCAATTATGTAGCGAAACCAAAGTAAATCATATCACATTTGCATATCACATGTGTTTCAGATTAATAATATACCAGGTGTCCCAGAAATAACGGGAGGTGTTTGAAGCGCCGTAAGTTAATAAATATTAGGCGCATTGATCTCAAACTTTGGATTGTAGGCTTATGGGTCACGGGAAGTACAATCATGAGAAAAAAAGTTTCTAGTTCACATAGTCACCTCCAGGGGCCATATGGCGCTGCTGTCGGCTATGCAGTATTTTCGGGTTTTCGTTGCTCATTCAAATTCGGAATTGTGGAACCGAACGATTGGTCACAGAAGATGTTCAATGTATCCTCCATCCTCAGAGATCATTTGCATTCGATGCTTACCGTGCTTCACCACCACCGTTAAGGGTGAAATGTGCTTCATTCGACCACAGAATATTTCAAGGTCAGGTGATCTTCGAGATACAACGTTCAAGAAATTCCAGTGCAAATGTTTCTGCAAGCACTATTGACACTGGTAACTGTCGTAAGACGGCTCAACCACTGCTGCATCCAAATTGGTTCGTAGCGGCTTGATCCGCTGGGCTACCGCAACTTCATCAACAGTTTCTTCTGATATTCGTCTTCGGCCTCTGCCCGGTGGTACTGTCAACTTTCGTGTTGTCTCAAATTTGCGAACCATACATCGTAAATTCTTCCACTCCTTCTGATGCCTCTCATACGCCTCTACTCACCTAATACCTAGTGGCATTCGAATGCCACTGATAATAAAGCTTCACGAATAAAGCGCGGTCAACAAGTGCTAACGGCATTAATGTGCTCTTGTTGAATACTCCCTAAATATAAATATAATTAGCTTCAATAATAATAATTAGGCAGAGCAGTACTTGTGTCAAAAATTAAACTCAATAATATTACACCCGAGAATATTAGAAATGAAATCCAGAACTTAATTCACATAGATTAAATAGTTGATGTATATTTAACTATAACATATAAATATCTTGAAACTTCCTTTAACTTATTTAACTCAATCATAGATGACTACGTAGATGATTACATTAAACTTAATAGAATTTTCTACTTTGTATCACGTATCTACTTTGCAAAGTTCATTTACTTCAACAGTTTTGTTGAGAAGTTAGTTCTTAACTGGATCAGTTAAGAAATTGGAATGTAGTTCAGTTCAACCACTATTACCTTGTAAACTTCACAATGTATTAAATGTATACTTCAACGTTTGGTGCTTATTATTTCGTATTCGTTAATATCTTTGAACATACTATTTGCACTGCAATCTTGGCTTGTTTCCAAAATCTCTGAAAATGTATTCTACTTGTTTCTTAAACCTTTTTCACTCACAGCTAATAAATCAGTCATAGATATTGTTAGTATCTAACTTGGTGAATCTCTTTCTTTTCCCAATAATTCATTTTTAAAATTTTGGGTGAGATAAAAATATTTTAAAGAGATTTGTTGATTTTTTTTTCTCTCAACTTTTTTTTTTTAAATAGCCAAATAAACAGTTATTTAAAAAAAAATAATTTTAAATAGTATCTGTCATGATTTCATTATTTCCTGGTACTTGACTTTTCTTTTCTTGATGCATTTGATGGGATACTGCATTTCTTTTTTTTTTTTTTTTCATTACTGGTAATACTTTAATGATTTCACGGTAGTTTTTACGTTTAGTTCTTTGTCTTTCCATGACGCGCTCAACTCCTTTCAGTCACCATTTTGGGGCGATTACAGGCGATAGGTCATTGTTTTAACTTAGATTTCGCCTTGTATATATTATGATATAGAAATTACATAACATCGCATATACTATACTAAGTTTAAATCATCAATGTTTCTTCTTTGTACACAATTATAGCTGGAAATCACCTTTTTTTTCCAAGACATCAACTTCATTCATGCTCCACCCTATCTCCCTGGTCTTCAGTGTGACGCCTCTCAGTACCACTGTCATCAACGTTATCGGGGCAATACAAAACCCAAATGGCAAATGATGAACTGGTATAGTCTATTTCGTGTCCAGAAGGCAGTCTTTTCCTTATCGTCGGGATAAATGACCACTTGCGAATAGCCACTTTTCGAGTCCAATGTCAAAATCCACACTGATCCGGCTAAAGTTGTCAGGATATCATCTATACGAGGAAGAGGGTAGATGTCTTTCTTCATGACATCGTTTAGCCGTCTCTAATTCATAACGATAGGCTACTACCAAGGACTGTTCGACTTCTTAATAATACCTTCCTTCAACATTGTTTTTTACCATTTCGCGTGCCTCCTCTTTTCTGGCCAAAGGAATGTTTGTGGTTGGCGAAGTGGTTGTGCATCATCAGTGTTTTTGTTCTATGTTGACAATATCAGTCCTCCGGCTGGTTCAGACAAACACACTCCATGCCTTCTGAGAAACCTTTTCGCTTGCTTCCTCTCTAGTGGTGTCAAATGATCCCATTTCATATTCATCTATGCTGTAGTCACCCTAACATCGTCATCGTCTTCACAGTTCACAATCTTCTTATCAAACTAGCATTTAGCCATAACTTATTCTTAATAAATCTTCATTGAAGTCGGTAGAACGTTTGCCAAACGCAGGGGTGTGTCACTTACTAGAGTAATTACAATCATGAGGTTAAGTTTCTTGTTTAGTTCATGTACCGGCGTATTAATCCGATGGTTATCCCGGAATAATCATTTCGACGTTTCCTTTTTTTTTTGGGAGGGAGAGAGGGTTGGGGGGATCGCTAGGTAAGCTTCTGAAATACAAGGTCTAATGGATCAAAAAAAAAAAGTACCATTTCATCATTTACTGTATTTTAAATTTGTAGATTTATCTTTATTTAAACAGCTTGAGAGATTTAAAGGTAGATAACAATTAAAAAAATTATTAGGGATCTTCCCTATATAAAGGAGGAGGAAATTTACGAGGAGGGGTCGGAGAGAGCCAGCGATAGGCTACATTGGGAAGGGATAAGTAGAAGCTTTATGATCTAACTTCTTTCATAAGCTTTGGCTCTCGTTATCATTTCTTTATTAAACTCAATTTTCTCAAAGGGATCATGTACGTTACATACACCTTACATGTCAGTATAAAACCTCTGTATACTTTGCTCCCTCTGCATAACGTTAAAGTTGAAGGGATCAATCTACTACCTCTTAAATAACTATGATTATATTTCTCCAAATGACACCTTTCCTTTAACTGCATCACAAATTCGATAACGAGCAGATACACTAGACCTTGGGCTTTTTTTTCCCCCTCAGACATTCTACACTAAATTCTAAAGAGATGACAGAAACAAAAGACAGATCACGGACGATAATTCAGGTCTGTCTAACTCCCCCCCCCCCTCTTTATTTTTTTTTTTCTTCAGCTCAAAGAAATGATAAACCCATCAAAGCCGACGACCTTTCACTTATGATGGAACGTGTATTTTTTTCCCCACTAAGGAGGAGATAAGATGAGCTTAGAGAACGATTCTAAGGACAGACACAATCTTTCACAAGAAATGTTGACTAATAGGATGCAGCAGATTTCGTCTTCAAGCAGAGATAATAAAACGATGTGAGCTAATGAAATTAAGGAATGTAAAAGTAAGGCATACTTTTCTTTTTCAAAAATACGTACAAATGCTTAACATTTCTCTGTGACAAGTGGTTAGGTTTTTCATGGAAAGGTTAATATAAAGCAATTTAATACAAAATTAAAGAAAAACTATATATTACCGATGATATGATGTACAAAATCTTTCGAAAATGCAATAATCCGACAGTATCTTTAAGAATAATGATATATTCATTACTACAGAAGATACTATAAAATAAGCAATATCTGGCCTATTTATCAAAAAAAGCTTTTTTTTTTTAAGTAAGAAAATAAAGAAATAAATAAACAAAAAACAAAGACAGCAGATATATAAACTAAACTAATAACACGGTTTTAAGAGAAAAAAATTAATCCTGCATAAAATTAACATAAAAATCCGATACTTTAAAAATTATAAATGTAAAAACGGAAAAATGATGAGATGCTCAATTGTTTGCTTGAACTCCTTGAGCTAACATCGGCGGGAATCTGGGATAGCAGTGATCACAGCAATTTTCCTATTATTGTTTTTTTTTTTTATCCCACTTCCGGGAGCGGCAGAATGATCCAATGGCTTTCACGCTTTCTGAGCTTGATCATCGCGGGTAAATCTGGCTGATGAGTCCTAATAAGGACGAAACAGCTGTTCCAGATTCCCGCCGACGCGACGGTAACTCAAAGCGTGAAAGCAAACTATTGTGCATCTCATCATTTTTCCGTTTTTCGTGTTACATTTCATGCACGTTAAGTCTTCTTATTTAGAAAATTATAAATAAAATTCTATGTTTTCGATCAGCTAGACCCATTGTCTAGAGCATCAGCGAATTTCATTTCATTTACCTATAATAAATTCCTAACTAACTATAATCGTCAAGAACGTTGCAGTGAGGTATATCTCATTAAAATATCATTTCTCTAATTACAATAGGACATTTACAAAGAAGAAAACGTGAGTGGCAACATTTAAAAGTTGAAAATCACTATTTGAAGTATAAAAATCCTTTGTCGTCTCCAGGGCCCCCACAAAGGGCTGGTTCCTCTATATCGGGGCCCGCCATCAAAGGGGCCCGGGCTGAGGGCTTAATCGAAAAAAAAAATTACATGAATTATCTTATTACTTCCAGATATTTTTTTTATATACAATTAAGTCTATATTTTATATAAACTACTTTTCTGCTTTAATCATCTGCATAGAGCTATTCTGCATTACAATGTTTACATAGAGCGAATTTTTTTTAAACTTTTCTCTGAACTTCATTTCTAAACTTTTGGATAGAGCTGGAAAAAGTAAATTTTGGTGTTAAATTAATTTATTCTAAAAATAATGCTAATAACTGTAAGTGGCATGTTTAAAAGGATAAATATGAAATTGTGTGATGTTTTACGATATTTTTGGCTAAGAATCTCCTGATTTTGACCATAACGTGGGAGGTATTGCATTTGGTACCTGGGCCCTGAATTTGGGGGTGCATTGTCGTCTCAAAGACACACATCAATACAAGATTACATTGGAGTCAATTGAATTTTGGGGGCTAAAAGCATTGCTAAAAATTCGCGCGGTAGTCAATATAGAAATAGAACATAACTGAATTGATTACAGGCCTTTTTAAAAAAGAATTTCCGTAATTATTATTTGAGCTTTCTTTTTTCTAAAAATAATGCTTTAAAATAATTAAAAATTAATTTTTCTTTTCAGTTCATCTCAGGCATTGATGCATCTTTGTCTCTAAGCTTAATACAGCTTTTAATTCTACAGTTTTAATATTATATTAATGCAAAATGTGTAATTGACACTACACTGAAAGAAGAGTTGAAATTGGCTGATGTAACAATCTACAAAGGACATACGCCATTTTCAATCAAGATTAATTTAATTTAAATTTTCAGTAAAATATTAAACATGTAAAATACATATAATATTCAAAAGTAAGAAAAATCACACTTAAAGTTATTAAACGAAGCTTCTATTCAAAAGAATTTAAATGGCAATTTTAAAGTCTTCTTTCAAAAACAAACGACTTGCGGCTTTTTTGGAATTCAGTTGTGGGCGTCAGTGAAAGAATTTACATCTTTTGAAGCTGATCGCAGGATTTGCAAGCTTTAAACAAAATTTATTACCGTTTTATTAAAGCTAAATTGCTGAATAAATCTTTAGGATATTCTGCTGATTCTGAATTTAAGAAGAAGAAAAAAATTGTCAAAAGTTTTTATTTGAATTTTCAACCTTACAAAAATGATGACCGCGATATATCAAACAGGCAAATGACATCTCAAAGTGTCTTGAATCAGCTAAATTAAATAAACTAAATAAGGAAATATACGAATTTCCAGTTCATTAGATGATGACTATTGATAATTATCTGACTCACGGGGGGTAAAGATGTTGGGCAGATTTGTGTGAACTCTCAGACTATCTAACTAAAAATCTAGAAATTTCTCATCATTCCTTGATTATTAATTTTTTTTTTACGAAATGATATAACGGTTATTACAATCATTTAATATTAATCATAATGAAGAAAAAGTAATTGATTTGTTTTTTGTTTTCATTCTGTATTGAGGAGTCGATACTTTACGACATTACCGCTACTATTCTTGTCAAGACTCCTTTTCCAAATGCACTTTTTCTTCAGCGAATTAATACTTAGTAAAATCCATCAAAGATGCCAACAATAGAAATATTTTATATAGATAATATAGTTTTAGATATGGGCCTTTTTAGACTAACTCTATTAGGAAACGGTACTCATAAAATCAACCAGTCTGTGTGTGTATGTGTATTCTTCCACTTGGCGTCGATAGTAACAAAAATTCCAATAGAAAGTATTTTTCACTGCGAACCAAAAATTTCTGCCGAAATCTAACAATGCCTGTTAATCATCGTGCACGTGCTTTGTTATGAATTAATTGGGTTTTCGCGACTTTAATTATTTGTGGATTTAATTAATTTTTGGGAAAATGAAAAGTCTGAAGATTCCGTTTATGTTTGGTAGATATTAAATTTACAAAAGAGACAAAAACTTTTCCTCTGTTTTTCTAAGCATTAAGAAACAAAGAAAAGTAAAAAGGCTTTTAACAGACTAAAAGTAAGACTTTACTTTTTAGTTTTACTAAAAGCTTTTTACTTTGTTTCTTTAATGCTGCGAAAATAAATACGGAGAAAAAGTTTTCGTTTCTTTTGTAAATATAATATCTGCCAAACAGGAAACAGAATTTTCACTTACTTTTAGTCTATTTTGTTTAAGTAGACATCACGTTCTTTCAGAATTTCTTGTGTATCTCTTAGTTCTTTTTGTTTACTTCCTTAAAAAAAAATATTAATTACAAAACGCTAAAATTTTATTTTCTAAAACTTTAACGTCTCAATTAATACAACTGCATTTTTTGCAATTTTTCAATTTCTTTAATTTTACTAATTAATATTCATTTTAAAGTAGATCAAATTACTGACTTTTTTTGGTTCTTTTTCTTCCTCAAAAGTTATTGAATTCTAAGCAATTAGAAATGTAAAAGTAAGAAATGTCGTCCACCCACTTCACTCTCTCCCAATTACATTGAAGTCTTTATAAGAAAAAGTTCGTTTTCATTCAACGAATTCAGAAAAAATGTTGATTTTTTTCTTTCGTTTATCCTATTCTGGATCCGTCCGTATGTTACATCCTGGTTGTCGGAAATGGTGTCCCGTGATAAGAAGAAAAATAAATAAATAAATAAATAAACTGTGATTAAAAACTGTTCCTGAAAAAATGTGGAAACCAACTATAATTGGGATCGGTAAGTCCTGTTAGGGATGATCTGCAACTCCCGTGGAAATGGGTTTTTTTCGTTGGAGAGTACATCATTATATTGTTTTGTTTTTTTTTTTTGAGTTGGGAGTCCAAGGACTCTTGGTACTCTTAGATTCCTTTGAAATTCTGAAGAAACGGCTTTCCATGATTCCTTCTTTGTTTTCGAATCAACCTTTGAACAGATCATGAATAATTTAGTCGTTCTTTCTTTATAAAATGACAATTTCTTTTATGTCATTCTTATTCCTGTAAACGAAAATACTCTTTTTTTTTTTTCCAGAAACGTATTATAACCACACATAATCTTAACGGTTTTGTAAATATAAAAAGAATTAAATTTAAATCATTCCTAACAGTCTGATAGCTTTTTATGTAATGTATTTATTAATTCTGAATACATTATCACTGTTTTCTTTGGATGGAGATCTGTTTATTTGTCTAAATAAGAGGCGAATGCGCTATTGCTGTCCTTGCGTAACACCTGTCTTGTTAACGCATGTCGCTAGAGATCCTCTTTAGCACCATCTTGTCTGTCACATTTGTTGACATCGTTTATTTTTATCTCTATAAACACACATAGGGGGAAAAAAAAAGAGAGGGCGAACTGGAGCTGTGCTCATTAGGCGGTGTTTGAAGATCTACATCCGTGGGAGACACAGAACTAAGATATTCCCAACCCAAACTGACAAGTGGAAAGCAAAGAAAGAAATTCAGCTCCACCCATGTATGTGGGTGGATGCTTGTGCTTCAGACGCTACCCCACTTGCTGCAGGCCGATAACCCAGCCGATAATAAGATCAATTCATACAAATTAAATTTACAGGCCCCAAAACCAACGAAATATAAAATAATGAAGAGAAATTAATTTTGTGATTATTTCAAAAAGAAACCTGTCAAAAACAAATGTTACAATCGTTTATATTTATGTGATAGCGTCATTAGTTTTTAATATTAATAGATGTTTATAGTGAACTATGTAACTATCTTTTTTATCTTTTGTTTGGATTATTAAAATTGTACATAAGATCTTAAATTTTTTTTTCATGACTACAGCGATCCAGTTTAAAGTTTAAAAAAAGGACCATTAATTACAAACGTTTCACTGATGCTTGAGAAGTTGTTGCTATTTTCTTCCTCCGCATGTGTGGGAATTTTTTTTCCCCTAGAAAAAAATTGAATTTTATTCTAAATAGTGTTAGAAAGCAATACTGGCCTTCTGCTAAGTTCATTTAGGAGGAGTCACTTTCTAAACGAAATGACAGACAGCTAATGATGAAAACTGCTTAAAAATGATGAAAACCTAAAAATGACATCTAGGAAGAAAGGATAGTGTTTTCTTAGAACCATTATGATCATTTGCATAAAAGAAAATGAGTGTTGTTTTTTTTTTAAAAAATACCATTTTATGAGGATGATTAATTATTATATTTTTTTTTATATTACAAAATAATTTTACTCATTCAAAGCAGAGGTTCTCAAGTACTTTGACTTCCGAAAATCTTCCGACATTTTATTTTTATTGCGATTCCCCTTCCCCAACTATACAATCATAAATATAGGCCTATATATGAAAATCAGATCTCACAGAAACAGCTTTCTGAAATTTGTATTGTTTTTTTTTTTTTTTTTTTTTAAATTTCAGATAGCTGTCCGGCTTAACATAAATATATATATATATATTTTTACATAGAAGAATAACGATGCCATTCGTAATCCTTAAAGCGCTCTATCAAATGGAAAACATTGTTTTAAACCAAATGCAAAAAAAAAAGTATCCTTTGCTCTGACATCCTTACATCTATCGTCAAGGAAAAAATACAGTAAATTGGTACACAGCAAATTGCTATATTTTTTACATTTCTAAGCAAACAAGTGCTTAGATAAGCTTTAGTATAATGGTATATTTAATTTGTCCTATCTATACATTATGTCCTACTTTTTAAACACAGTGGTTTTTATCAGAGAATAATAATAAAAAAAAAAATTAAAAAAAAACCACAGAAAATTTTGATCAAGCCTTTGTCAATCTAATTTTTCAATAATAAAGTTCATGATAATTTATCATCTTGATGTTGACAACATTTAAACTCGACACCATTCTTAAGCTCCAACTCTTTCTGTAGAATCTTCGATTTTTGGGCAGTCCACGTTGATGCCAATAAATATGGTCCATCAACACCACTGCTTTCACAGCACAACTGCGAATGGCCACCTGAAAATGAAAAGTCGACGCGTCTAATTCTCTCGCGGACAAGTTGTACCTCCCAGGTTGTTGCGCCAAATGTTAGTCAAATCTTGCGCTTATCAGTTTTCTCGCCGTCAAGCCACAACATCGACAATAAACGGAGGCGTTATGAAAATTCGCCCAGTCGATAGATCCGAAGCGGCGGCGACATCTTAAATAATAAAACGGATGTCCCATGTCAGCTCAAACTGTCGCCCGATCTTAATGAAAATGGTTCATCCTTGATTGCGGGCGGCATGTCAACCGAAGGGCTGCCGCATCTCCTGCAGGGCGTTTCCGCTCCTATCGCAGCCTGCAAATTTAATTAGCATTCTCCAAATACCGACAACACTCTCTTCCACCTTATGGTTATATCATCGCCTATTTCATCTGATGGAACAGAGGATTGGAGAAGCGCAAGAGGTCAGTGCTTTGCCGAATAATCCACATTCAAACGATGCCAAAATAATGAAGCAAATTGTCAGCTTGGTGACAATAGCAGCACTTGACTATTATTACCAGACATAGTAATTCTGGTGCAAAATAAAAAATCTTTAAAGTTAATTTTGAATAACTTCATGACAGAACATTGCAGTGAAGCAATAAACAAATTTGATCTTACTCGGATAAAATTCATACATTGACGAAATGGTAGTTCTTAACGAGAAACATCGAAAGTAGGACTGTAATTTTCAAAGCTTGTTATCTGAGACCTGAATAAAGGTCTAATTTTAATTAAAGAAAAGACAAAATATGCTGGTTTTCTAAATGACTCTTCGAAGTTCCCTGCACAACACCAAACAGAATAAACAAATAAATGGCAATAAACAAATTAGATTTGAGGCTTTATAAGACATTTGTTTCCTATCATTTATTTTTGCCGGGCAAAGCCAGGTGATAATTCTTAGTTTCATTTTCGTGTATGTGGAAACATGAAAACACAACTCGGCAAAGAAACCAAATCTGGAAATGTTGGATTTCTACATGACATGATACTTGTCATGTAGACACTTGTCATGATACTTGTCATGCAATAACATTTTTTTTTTAACAAGATTAAAGTGAATCAATATAGAAATCTTAGATCTTCTATAAGATATCACAAATCTTTATTAAAACTCCAAAATACTGCACCACAGACCAATATTTCGTCTTATTTTTCAAAGACTTCCTCAAGGTTTTTTGGTAACATAATAAACAAATAAATAAAATAAAAAAATAAAGATCAAAATGGAAAGAGAAATAACCTTCTCAAAGGTTATTTGTAAAGGTTTGAGAAGGTTATTTCTCTTTCCATTTTGATCTTTATTTTTTTATTTTATTTATTTGTTTATTATGTTACCAAAAAACCTTGAGGAAGTCTTTGAAAAATAAGACGAAATATTGGTCTGTGGTACAGTATTTTGGAGTTTTAATAAAGATTTGTGAATCAATATAGATTTAGAAATATAATATTTTAAAGATATGTTCCAATTATTGTCAAATATCCTCAAATTGTCTATTATTAAATACAATTTAATTTTAAAACTAGAAAAGAAAATAACTTTTTTAAAAGCTTTATTTTCAAGTGACAGCTAAATTCTACGAATTGTTTAATAAAATCCCTGTTTTGCTATCAACCCTTTATAGACCATTGTAAGAAGACTTTATCTCCCCAAAAAATAAAAAAAATAATAAGAGTAAGGCTTACTTTAACATTATCTACTGAAAACATCTTAAAAATATAAAACACTGTTTTATTATAATTAGGATATTTAAGAAATCCACCTTCTGTCTCGATCAGTATGTTTTCCTTTTTCGATGATAACAGCTGCTGCGTGCGCTTTCAATTGGCAGAAATAGCAGCTCGTTCAAAATCACATAAGATCCACCAAAACTTTGATCATCTGAAATACCGAATTTCGCTAAAATCAGACTGATCATTTTTACACAAAATTTATCTACTTACAAATCTTTACTGAAATTGAGAATTATTAAAAGAAATGTTGCCATTCGAAATTGAATGATTTATCATAATCAACAATATCGTTTTGTTAGAACTTTAGCTAAACTAAATGAAATATCAGAAAGTTTAGGAGAGGATAAAGAAAATTTTTTTGAAGAAATTAAGAAATTCAAGAACGAGTATAAGGATCCTATCACTAATATTAAGAAAGAAGAAATTAAAATATTAAAAGATATAGGAAGAGATAAAGAAATATATATTTCAAAATCAGATAAAAGCAACCACTTAGTTATCATGGACAGAAATGAATACATAAAGAAAATGGATGAATTAGTTAATGATAAAGAACATTATGTTGAAATAAGTAATAATCCTACATTCCCATTATATAATAAAGTAAAAAATATAGTAAAGGATTTAAAAGATAAAAAATCAATAAATTTCAAACAAAAGAATGAAATTATGAAAGAAGCATGCAAAACACCCACTTTAGAAGGGCGTATAAAAACACACAAAGAAGGTAACCCCATTAGACCTGTTATCAATGCTTATGGAAGCCCTGTTCAAAATATTGCAAGATATGTCAATAGTATAATAAAAAACTTCAAGCTTCCCAGAGAAGAATTAATAATCAGAAACTCACAAGATTTAATTAAGAAAATTGAACAAATGTTTCAAAATAACAGAAAATTTCATTTGTACTCATTAGACATAGAGAACATGTACACAAACATACCTGTTGAGGAAACATTAAATATACTAGAAGATTTGGCTTACAAAAACAAAGAAATTTTATTAAAACACAATTTGGACAATAGAGATTTAATGGAATTAGTGGAACTGATAACGCAAAATTCTTATTTTAAACATCAAGAAAAAATATTCAAACAAATAAAAGGTTTTCCAATGGGTTCACCATTATCAGGTCAATCAATCACGGCCTTTCACTCGATTCCGAGTCTTGGCGACCTGATGGATGAACGATCTATAGGAAGAACGATTACGTGCGAGTTCACAAAGATCGGCCAGGGTCATTTCTGTCGTAGTTGTAATAGTGTCAAGCCATCTGGTTGCTGGTCTTCCTCTTCGTCTAGAGCCTTCTGTTTTTCCCAACATAATGTCCTTCTCTAAAGATCTATCACGTCTAATAATATGTCCAAAGTAGGCAAGACGTAATTTGGTGATCCTAGAACCGAGTGAGATGTCCGGTTTGATTTCATCCAAAATTGATTTGTTCGTTCTTCGAGCTGTCCATGGTATCGATAACATTCTTCTCCAGCACCACATCTCCAAGGCATCAATCTGTCTTTTGTCTCGTATCTTTGTTGTCCAACTTTCACATCCATAAATGAACACAGAAAAGACCAGACTCTGTACAAGTCTTTTCTTGGTCGTTAGAGAGATGTTATTTGACTTATAAACTCTATCCAGTGACTTCATCGTTGACTTTGACATAGCTATTCTTCTCCTGATCTCCGGTGATGTAGTTGCCTCGGAGGTGATCATACTGCCGAGTAAGTTGAAGTCCTTTACCACCTCCATTTGAAATCCATCCAAATCCATAATGTTTCCGGGGTACATGGACGTAGTCAGAATCTTTGTCTTTTTGGTGTTGATCAAGAGTCCCATATTAGCGCTTTCTCGTTGGACACATCCCAAAAGATCTTTCATTCCTTCCAAACTAGTTGATATTAACGTGGTGTCATCAGCATATCGCAGATTGTTGATGACTCTTCCTCCAATTTTTATTCCTTCTTTATCAGCAAGTCCAGCTTTATTAAAAATGGCTTCTGCATAGAGATTAAACAGGAATGGTGAAAGGATACAGCCTTGTCTAACACCTTTTCCAACTTTGAAGCATTCTGTATCGCCGTACTCTGTACGGACTGTTGCTTCTTGATCCTTATACAAATTCTTTATCAGGCAAATCAGGTGGCCCGGTACACCCATACTCTCCAATGTTTCCCAAAGCTTAGTATGACTTACACAGTCAAAGGCCTTGCTGTAGTCAATAAAACACAAAAAGACGTCCTTTTGAAACTCTTTAGCCTTCTCCATTATCCATCTCGTGTCTGCTATGATGTCTCGCGTTCCTCTGCCTTTCCGGAAACCTGCTTGTTCTTCAGACAACTGCCTATCTAAGAAGGGCTGTAGTCTCCTTTGGATAATTTTTAACATAATCTTGCTGGCGTGAGATATGAGTGCAATCGTTCGATAGTTTCCACAATCTGTATTATCTCCTTTCTTCAAGATGGGAATAAACACAGATCTCGTCCAATCTTTGGGCCATTTACACGTTTTCCAGATTTGTTGGCATAAATGTGTAATAATATCAATTGCTGCGTCAGATTGCCTTATCAATTCGATTGGGATATTGTCACATCCAGGAGCCTTATTGTTTGGCAGAAGATTTATTGCTGCGACCACTTCATCTTTCAGAATGTTCGGTTCCTTGTCATAGTCAACATGTATTTTTCCTGACTCTGCATCGTCGTTCAGGTACATTATGCAATATCTATATGAACTATTTTGAATATAAATTTCTTAATGAATGTAAATATAATCTAAAATATTTTCGTTATGCGGATGATATTTTAATAATTTGGTTTGGCACTGATCGACAATTTGAAATTTTCTTCAAAAATATAAACAAAAGAAATAAAGACATAAAGTTCAAAATGGAGAAGGAAGTAAATAAGGAACTAAATTTCCTTGACCTATGCTTAATAAATAAGGACAATAAAATAGTTTTAAAATATTACAGAAAAGAATTCAAGAGTGACCACTTATTAAACTTTGCATCAGGACATAGTTTACATATAAAACGAAACATCATTGAAAATTATTTAAGAAGGATTGATAGGTCATCAAGCTGTGAAGAAGATTACAAAATAGAAATTGATAAAATGAAAACAATTCTAATGAAAAATGGATATACTGAAATTTTTATCGATAATAGTATCCAAAAGTTCAACACATTCAAAATAAAGGAATTGGATATGGATAAGGAAAGGAAAAAAGTGTTTATTCCTTACCTAAATAAAAATAGTATTGGACTGCAAAGGATTTGTAAGAAATTTAACATTGATGTAGGTTTCTATTACAATAATAAAATAAAAAATATTATTTGTAATAAAATAAATACAAGTGACAAAAAAGGGGAAATGGGGGCTATTTACAAAATAGAATGCATGATTTGTGATGCGTTCTATCTTGGAGAAACCAAAAGAACAATAAAAGAACGGGCATTGGAGCATAATTCATACATAAAAAACAAATTAGAGGAGAAATCGGAATTGGCTGAACACTGTATGAATAAAAATCATTGTGTAAAAAATGAAATCAAAATTGTATGTATTGAAAAAGATTGTAAAACGAGAAAAACCATGGAAAGTCTACTAATTAGAAATACCAAAAAGATAAATATTAATAGAAATGAAGGTGTTAATGTAAACAAATTTATTGTGGAAATGGCCAAAGAGTTTAACAATATATGTATTTCAAATTGTAAAAATAAGGTGAAAATTAAAGAATTAGGAGAATAGCATTTGTAAGTATTGTTGTAACAATACAATTTCATGAATGTCTCATATCTGTATCGTTTTCCTCTACTTGTTTGTAACGTATTGTTGTTGTTTTTTAGGCTTTGAGAAAGAAAAGAAGTCATGTCTTTTCGAAAATTAAGAAATATTTATTTCAATAAATGTATGGTTTTATACGTTTATTTTGTTTTTATTTTGAAGATTTGAAGACTTTTCAATAGATAGAATGTCTAGAAGAGGGAGAATTAAGAAGACTTATGGTGAACAATGAAATTTGTTATCTTAGCAATGATCAGCTCACTGATGATTTCCTGCTTAATTTTATTAGTTTAATTCGCTTAATGAATCCGAATTTATTTAATACAGAGCAAATTTACCCCAACAACATTTACAGTAGGTAAATATATAATAAAAACAAAATAAGCCTACTTAAAGTATAAAAGGAATGAGCTAAAAAATTAAATATATTAAATCGAGAACTAAAATAAAATATAGTTGGAATGCCGAATGGAAAAATCACACAAAATAACAGCTTATGAAATAGTTATTGGCTGACAAAAAGAAACTAAGAATGTGGAAATAAGAAGTTGTATAGAGAAGAAAAAGTAAACAATTAAAAGATCTGAGGAGAAAGAAGATTGTGTTACATGAAACGAATTCTTCTTTTTTTTTTTTTCTGGATATCGTGATATTCGAATTGAATGCCAACGTACTTTGATATGTAGCTCCTTATCAACTGGTTTGATATGAATCAAAAATCAATAAATAGTTTCATTGTAAGTACCTGAACCTTATTAAAGTTTCATGTTTGTCAGATAAATAGTTTCTGAGCTATCTTCACCATACACGGAAGTACAGACAGAGTTCTTTGTGACTTGAAATTATATTCTAAATCTGTAAATTAATGTCCTGACTCAAGCAAATGCAGGCGACTGCAAACCTTTTATTTCTTTTATATATTTCTTTTAGCAATGCACCTAAAATGTAAATAACTTGTAAAGCATCTGGGATTTCAATTTTTCTTTTTTTTTTCTTTTTAATTTTCAAGATATTCTATAATTCATTAAATTAAAATGCAATAACAGTCAATTTTTTGGGTGTTTTAGAGGTATTACTCGGTACTTTCAACTTAAAAAAAAAAATCACAAAAACCTGAAATTATAAAAAAATTGTAAAGTAAAGATTAATATTTAAATATATATTATTAGTGCAACAGTTAATTTTTTAAAAAATAAAAATTTATATTTTTGTAAAATTGTATGAGATTAAATTATTTTTTAAAATTTAAATATTGCACTAAAGGATTAACTATTTGTAAAATATTGATTTGTATTTAAAATCGTAATCGTACTTAAAATTGTATTTAAAATTAATAGTTGCTCGTACCATTTCACTTAATTGTTATTTATTTCATTTATCAAATTTCCTGATAATTTCAGTTTTTATTTCTACTTCAATCAAGTTCACAGCAAGCAAATTGACGTGTTCTAAAAAGCCATCGACAAGGAAAACTAATTTACTACAATGGATAACAATTGCATTAGAAATAAACGTGAAAACACAACATAAACACATTACCAAATGATTACGTTTAGTTCTTGGAAAAAAAAAAACAAAAAAAAATCAAAACGAAAACAAACTTGAATTTATTCGGAGTCAGGAACATCAGATTTAATTTACTGCTACTGAAATAGATTTAATTGTCCTCAATTTGTAGTTGCAAATTTATTTCTCTGTATAATTCGGTGAACATTAGCACCGAAATCTGCTTCATCCTTCGGATAAATTAAATTACTACAGCCCAGTGCAATTAAAATCAGTTTTAAAGTTACTATTAAATTTTAAAGTTGACAGTTAATCTGAAACCAACTGGATTTTTAATCTAAATATTAGGATCGTATTTTTATTCAATATTTTAGGATAACAATTCCTAACTTATAGGAAGAATGTAGATGAGCTACTGAAAAGTTTTTGAAGGAAATGGTTTCAAAAAACCGTTTCTTCTATTTATTCAGTATAGTTGAAATTAAAGAGAAAAAAAAAGAAAGAAAATAAATAACGTTGCTTTGTGAATTACCGCTGAAAAAAGATGGTAAAGTTTACTATTCATAAAAGACTAATCCAATTGCTGGTTATTTTTCTTTTAACTATTTATAAATAATACTGTAATGTAATTAAAAAATAATAAATGTCTGTTAAACATTTCTTTCTTTTGTTTTCCATCTCTAAAATCATCATATTTCTTAGATCAAGAGTCGGCAAACAACGGCTCTTTGAAGGATGATCTGCGGTTCCCGATATGAACTTTTATTTGGTTGGCTTAAGTGAGGCGGTATTTTTCTTAATTTAATTATTTGTTTTGAATTGTTTCGTGTTAAGATTTTTTTTTGGGGTTAGCTAGTGGCGGCCTACAACTCTTGTACTTGTATTTTCCTAAAAATTTGAAAAAAAAAAAAAGGACTCCACTCTCAGATTTCGTGAATCACTATTAGTTATGACAATCATGTACACTTTTTTCAATTAGATCACCACAACAATGAATAATGATAATTAAAATTAATTGTTACGATTTCCTGTTAGAAAGAATGCATGCATCAAGTCATTGTTAGTCACTTAATAATAGTCCATAGAAATCTAAGGTGGACTACAGCAAAAAAAAAAAAAAGTTGTCCATCCCAGCGTCAGGCTTTTTGAGTCTACATGAATGGACGGATGTCAAAGATAAATTTCATCCCAACATTTAGGACAATGGATCACTTGAGGTTTACGCCCCTACCGACATAAGCACATGCTGCGAGATCTTGTGAGATAAACAAACATATAACTTAGTGTGAATTACGCAAAAAATCGTCGATTTTTGATATTTCAAGACGGAATGGTTCAGTACTGTGCAGTTCCTTATTGTAATAATTCTGTAAAAACGCTTGCAATATCCTTCTTTAATATAATATTTCCTCTATATCTATACGGGTTAAAACAAAGCACATTACTTTGTTTATCCCACAAGCCAAGCAGTAGCCTGATGGGGTATTTTGTAACTACTAAGCCCCGCCTATCCTCAAGTGGTCCATTGGGGACGGTAAGGAATAAAAAAAAAATGTAGAAGCTAAATAAATGAAGATGAAACATACACGTATCAAACTTAAGAAAACATCGTGGTTACCAAAATGGTAAATAGATTGAAACAAAAATATTCACGGAATCAGCACAACTGCTCCTGGCAAGGTATTTCCGAAATTTCAGTCAGACAATGTTTCTTCTTCAAGCATAAGCTTTTGCAATACGTCTTGTTCGTTTTTCCTTTCGTCGCATTGGAAGCCTTTGCCAATAATAGAACTCCTTCAAATGTCAGTTTATTAAACTGCAGCGAATTCTCTCTCCATTTCCATTGGTCTGCTTATTAACTTTAACATTATTCTCAATTAGAGTGGACAATAAGCGGAAGAAAAATAAATAATCTACGCTTCAACTAGACAATAAAATGCGATCTCATTTACGATATTCGCCGCCAATTGGCGATCGCAATTAGCCGATTAAGAGATATTTGAACTCAGTTCGCAGGGACCATCCATCATCAAGCGAAAATCAGTCTTGATTGCCTATTCATACGGAGGCAACTGACGGATGGTGTCGTCAATGGCAAGATTAATTAAAGCCTGTCCCAAGATCGTGGCTGCGTGACAGGCGGGGGTTGAGCCAGGCGTGTCACCAACCCTAATTAAACATGCCCTCGTAGCTGCGGAATTCGACAGCAAATGAAAGGTGCCAATTTCCCTAAAAAGGACAATGCTCCAACTGATGGACAAAACGTGCAATTTAGACTGTCCACACGCCTACTCAGGAGAAGATTTTCTGAGGAAAAAAAAATACAAGTTTAAGCCATGCAGGATTTAGTTATCAGAGCTCCATTTTTTTCTGCATTCCTTAGGAGCTGTTGTTAAGCACGAATACTACTACAATTGTTTTCTACTTAACTGTGTGACGATGAGCAGTGGTTTTTTTGTAGCATTTTAAGCCATGTGTAATTATAGTTTTATTGGCAAATAATTAGGAGCTTACTTTAATTAGTAAAGAGAAAGTTGTTTTTTATAACTTTCTGACTGATGTTTGTGATCAAGAGTTTGCTCTGTGTGTATCTTTCGGAACTGTGGTAATTTGTGGGAGAACCGAATAAATACACTGGGGACACAAAAGATTGTTTAAAGAAACTAATTTAACATACAGAAAAATTATGATAAATCTAAAACCAAAGCTGCACATGAATAAACATTCAAGCGTTTGAGTTTATCAACAGGGGAAATCGGGAACGGACCGTTTCGTCCTTGTTGGAGACTCATCAACCCGACCCACCCTCCTCGATTTGGGTTTATAATCGTTAAAAAGATCGAGGAGGGTGAGTCGGGCTGATGAATCCCCAACGAGGACGTAACAGTCCGTTCCCGATTCCTTCTGATGATAAACTCAAACGCGTGAATTTTAATTCATGTGTAGCGTTGGTTTTTCATTTATAGTAGCCTATATTGCTCTGCTGGGCAAACAGAAGCGAAGAGGTGAATGTCCGTATAGTTGTCTGTTTGAATGTCGTGGGAGGAAGAAAAGCAATTTCTCGAAATATTTTTGAAAGACTTAACTGATCATCTATTCTTCTTCCTTTCTCTATCTCTCTCTCTTTATATATATATTGACCGACGATCTAAATATATTCTAAATATCACGAACATCAATCGTGTATATGTTCGTATCTGAATTACGCACAAAATGGCATGGACATCAATATCAGATTCTAAACATCTCACCAAATTTAAATGTAAAATAACTACATTTAAT
>JAFIDM010006943.1:30024470-30074963 GCA_023159025.1 Thereuonema tuberculata
GAACATTGGCTCGAGGTAGGCCCAAGCTCATAACAACCCACAGCTGATTTATTTACGGCAATTAAAGTTGCTGAAATGTAACATGTCGGTGTAACAGGAAGTGGTAATTACAGAGCAAAATAAAATGCGGGAGAATATTTGATTCCGCTGAATTCGATGAACTTGTCATTTATCATTAAATTAATGGGCTTTCTTTGAAATGTTATCGGCAGTTTAACAGTGTGCAACTCTTTTAATACCAACCATAAAACTTCTTCGATGAAGGAAGGCTTTTTATTTCTTTTGTCATTACTCTTTAAGAATAAGGAAAAAAAAAATCGCAAAAAAAAGTTCCCTCCTCATCGATTTTTCTACCCCCTCCGAAGCTTTTTAACACGCCCCTCCGTCTGCTCTCCCTCCCTTCCTCCCCCACGCCATTTCCCCATTAATGGACGACTTCCGTTGCAGTGTGCGTGTTCAATACGGTTCTACTGTAACAGCTCACTGAGATTATAAATGTCTATTCTGTCTGCACAGGGAAAAAGCTAAATCAATAGGATTTCTAAAACCACACACCAACACTCCTAAAAGCTCTTCCCTTCCTATACATATATATTCTTTTCAGGGAAGGAGTGGTGGGATTTATACTAAAGCTTAATTTGCTCCCTTGTCAACAATGAATATTTCTAACAAAATGCTTAGATCAAAATACTTAGGGTTTCTGGAAAATTCTGTTTATATTTTGTGGTCTTAACCATAATTGCTGCAAAATCAAAGCTTTGTCAGAACACAATAGGAAGTAATTAAGAACTGTATTAACAACCACAGCAGGCTTCGCTTCATCAATAAATAATCAATGAAAGGATTTGCCTTTTCTTAATGAAGCTGTAATCAATGCAGGACTTACGATTACAAATGAAACAATTATCTGTTCTTATTGTGATTCTTTTTTTTTTATTATTTGTAATTTGAGATGTTAACTTTTTTCTTTAAAAAAGATTGATAATCCTTTTATTTTTATTAAACATTTTCTTTCGTAACAATAATTGATTACTTTTAGGCTTCTGATACCGTGAAGCCTTATATTCCTGGTTTGTCTGTCTGTCTGTGTACAAGCATCAACTGAGCAATCACGAGGGCTAGAGACTTGATTAGGGTGTCGTTGAAAAGATCTTGCCAAGAGTAGTTCAGAGCCCTAGAGTTTGTGTCTGTAGCTGGTCGGACTCCAAGGTAGCGATAGCGATTAGTAAACCAATCACAATGCTTCGCCATGACTTCTAATACGTGAATGAAGAAAATTATTTAAAAGTTATTGAATTAAGTCTATTAACAAGGTTTGATCTAAGAATGACGATTATTCCATATAAATAGTGAGTACAGATTGAATCACCTTTACGTTAAAATAGACTGCGTCGAGACACGTTCCATACCTGGTGGTGCTTCTTGAAGAGGAGACGAGCTTGAGATTAAATTCTTACAGAAGTGGTTCTAATTTAGTTGAAGATGTTAAAATGTCTTCGTTAAAATATATTTTAATTTGCAACCGACTTTTCACTCCACTTATTTATCAGTAGGCGTTCTGTATTAACTTTTGAATAATTTTCTTCATTCCCGTATCAGAAGACTTGTGATTGGTTTACTAATCGCTATCGCTACCTTGTTTCCTTCTAAATCTTCCCACTTAACGATTTGTAGCTGAAGACAAATTCAGAATTTTGTTTCTAAAAAAGTACAAAAAAAAAAAGTCACTATATTTATCACAGCAACATCACAACGAATTTTGTCACTGAATTGTCTTAATCAATGGCATAGTCTTTTATTTGTTTGTCAAGAAAATGACAATATTATGAAATTGTTTTAGTTTCGAGTGATTTAAGACATACATGAAAATCTGCTATGTTTATAAATAAAATTCGTCGTACATTTAAATCTATGTATTATTTCGTTTTCTTTCTGCTAATGATTTATTTAAATGACATCATGTATCCTTCCGCCTTTAGCTTAAAAGGCTAAACGCACTTCTCCGTTTTCCGTTATGTTTCCGTAACATAACTGCTTTAGTGACGTAGTTACGTATTCAGGGTCACCAGAATTGAGTCTCGTAAGACGTAACGGAGATCTTGAAATCGACGAACGTAGCCGTTATATTTATATAACAGGTTCGTCGATTAGTAACTACGTCACTAATGCAATTACGTTACGGAAACATAATGGAAGACGGAGAAGTGCGTTTAGCCCTTTACTGTTCTAAAATTTCCTGTGATTGAAGAAAAACAAGTTCCAAATTCCATTAAGTAAATAAAAATAAAGAAAAATAAATTGATATTTAGTCACTGATAAAAATATAAAAATTACATTTCCACGAATAACAGCTGTATTTTAAGCTTTGAATTAGGGTGATCTTGTTTGCGACATTGCACAAATTAGTAAACTTCTACAAGTCCTCCTTGAAATGACCTATAGATTGTATTTATCAGCTGGTGATCAAACGCTGTTATTCAGACATAATCCAACTGGATATAAAGGAAAGGATTTAATGTGCCTAAAATAATAGGAAAATGACAAATAAGCTTGTTCAAGTGCTTTAGAGGCCGGTGGTCTGCAGGCCAAGAATTTAAGCGCTCTTGATTATGTGTATTTTTTGGTTGTTGTTTCTTTTGGGGAGTTCCACTTGCGGGAGCATGTGTGGGATCCATAAAGATTTCGGAGCCTATCATCGAAGGTTTATCTGACTGACGAGTCTAAAAAGGACGAAACGGCCGTCCCACATTCCCAAGGCTCACATCTTTTTGTTCCTGTATGCCTTCCTTATTGGCATTTTCATGAATGTATAGAAGTTTCCTCATTCATAGAATCATTGTTTTTCTGTACGGTGCTGTAACCAGCAATGCTTCAACGTAATATGAAAGAAAATTTCTTTAAATCTAATTCAATTCTCGTTATTTGAAGAATAGCTAGCAATTCAATATTTTCATGGCAATGCTAGCAGAAAGTGGAAAGTTTGCTCTAATTAACAAATGCAATGAAAATAAAAAGGAAATGCAGTTGACCTACGGTAACGGAATCTGAAAATGAACGATTGATGAAGCAATGCAAGTTATTGTTATTCTTTCTCGATTTTCTTATTGAACTTGTATGTCTTATTTTCATTGCTAAATTGCAAGGTTGGGCATTTGCGGATTTATCCTTCCTCGAATACAAAATACAGTAGTTGATTACATAAAAAAGTATGAAACGAAAGCAAAAAGCTTTCATACGATAATAGATAGGCTTAATTTCTTCTTATTGTTTTCTTAAAAAAGGCTGCAGTAAAAGCATAAACATGTCAGCTTTCTTCGAAAGACATTGTTCCTTCTCCCCTGTCATTAGACCCCGGCCACTGTACTGCTTACTATTATTCACTTTTTTTTCAATGAAACTTAATTAACAAATGTTTAATAAAATATTATGTCAAAAATAATCTACACAAAAGAGGTAGATCACGAAAGATGAACGAGAAGAATAAAAAACGAACGTTTCATCTTGGGGACAATGGTTGCCTAATTTGGAATGAGGGGTTTATGAAGGATATTTTATCTCAAACGATGATATTATAATTCCCCTCGACCAATAAGAGGTTTTAGGGCAGTAGAGAGACATCGGCTGAGGTGGAATAATTTGCTGTGGAAGGGAGAGGAACAATTTGCTTCATTAGTCGATCACAGTGTTGGGTCACTTGAAGCCAACCAATTCGACCGACAGATGGCGCGACGGATGCAATTTAAGTGCAATCGTTCTATAAATAAGTACCATCGATCAGCACTGCTTAGGGGGAAAAAAACTCAAGTCAATTTCTATGAGAAGACGTTTGAAAAGAAAGTTATACCTTTATGATGAACTGAAGTACTAGTCAAGATGGCGCCCTGACAACGTCATGAAAATTGATCTTTTTTTAGAATGGAAAATTTCAGTGCATTGCTAAACGTGCTTATAAAATAAATAGAAAAATATTACCTTTAATATTAAAAAAAAAAAGGTTTAATAACAAACTTATATTTTTGAAAGCAGATAGACTGTATTCTCTTCTAATAAAAGTTTTACTGACTTTGTAGGCTCTCTATTTCTTCCAAATAATAACAACTGGGTATTCCAAATTTGCAGGAATTTATAAATTCAAGGTCACGATACTGAGACTTGTTTTTTTTTAAGTAAAAGTAAACTATTAACTATTACAAGATTTTCTAAGAAGCAGATAAGGGTCTCACCGGTCGAAGCCCGGAGAACCGATACTGTTTGCAGTCTGTCAATTAGCTGGCGCTACACGGAAATCTCTCTGACGCCTGAGCTCAAAAAGGCGGTTATCCCAGTGCCCGGTGGAAAAAAAAATCCCATTTCGCTCCTGCTTACCTAATTTCAAGCAATTTCGGGACATAAAAATTGCTTCAGTTATACAGCAGTAGCCAAATAAATTGGTACAATTTTGCTCTCTTAAAGAAAATGGCCCTTAAAAAAAAGTGTAGATGATTTAGTGTGATCCTGATATTACTACTAACTCTTAAAATTTAAGTTTGATATGGACGAGTGCCTTCACAGAGTGGTGTTTTTTGGCTCAGAATGGAACACTTATCTACAAGTAGGATCTACAAGCACGATAAGCTACGGTATCAATCAAGTCTAAGCTATAAAACTAAATTCTAAAATATTAATATCTCGGAAGCGCAGTGGTGCCTCAAAGGATAAAACAAACAACCAGCCTCAGTGCGAGACCTTGTTATTTACAGTGACTACTCCTGGCTGTTGATCGCCAACAAGCGTGAAATAGCTGTTCCAGGATGTCACTTGTAAATAATTTGATCTCATCCATTGTTATTCTAAAATATTAAGTTTGATGTAGATCAGTGCATTATTCTTTGAATTACACGACAGTTTGCTCTCTAAATATTACTGTAAGTTATAGATATTACAATTTTTAGTTTTGATGTAGTTTCTTCCTTCTAGTATAGATTTTTTTCTTCATCTTTCTGCTTATTTTAAGTGTTCCTAATCACCAAGGCTTCGCTAATCTGTGCTATTGTCTTATCTTTTCTCAAAACACGTTTAGTTTTTTAGTTTTTTTTTTTTCCCCAGCGTTACAGATTGATCAGGTAAAAAAAAATAAATAAATAATAAAAAAAGACAATGTCAAATCTAATTTTTCTTTCTTAGCTTTTATTCGTTGAGCTTCTGTATATAGGATGCATTATAACCTTTCACATTGTATTATTTGTATATAAACCTTAAATTTAATACATTATAATAAACTCTCTTTTTAAAATGAAAAATGAAAATCATATTACACGTCTAAGGGGAAGAATTTTTACTGTAGCCTAACACAATTAAATAAAAAATGATTTTTTTTATTAAGACCTGTAGCATTAGAATAATACAGTAGAGTCGCGGTAATCCGAGCCCCGGTAATCCGAGATTCCGTGTAATCCGAGGTGGAAGCCAAGCGATACTAACGATGGCATGACATCCCTGCTAAAAAGCCTTGCTCTACTGTGAAGCAGATGACCTTGGACAGTTTTTTTAAAGTTGTAAATGCTTATAAAGAGTCGTTTCATGTAACCAGATAACATTGTTAATGTATCTGTAACTTTAATATCTATCATAAATTAAATTTGATTCGTTTTAGTTGAAAATTCCAGTTTTTTTTTTTTCTTTTTTTCCGTGTAAACCGAGTTTTTTGTAATCCGAGGTACCATCAGCCCCAATTACCTCGGATTACCGCGGCTCTACTGTACTGGGATCTGTATTATCTATATTAAGTGGATCTGTTTCCGTAGATTTTAATTTTAATTTCCATAGATAGCAAAGGCAAAATCACTGCTGTGTCTAAGAATGGGAATGATTTTTTTTTTTAAATCAATTTCTGAAGCAAGACTTAATAAATAAGCAATGAACATTTGTACAGACCCAGTAAGCAAGATCCATTAACTTAAGAACTTAATTAACTTAAACTGATTTTAACATTATTAGTAATTCTTCAATGTCTTCCTCTTCCTTAATTTTCAATCCATTCATTTTCTCCGTTGTCTCGAATTTTGTTAAGGTGCTGTGTTAAATTTCGTCGTGTAGGTTTTCATTCTGATCTGATTACCTTAATTATTGTTTAGTTATTTTAATTACTGTTGCAACTGTCCAATTATTTTATAACATAATTGCTCAAACAGATGTTTCTTTTCAGATGGCGATCTAATTGCACATGAGTTTTATTTCACTACTCGGATGTCATCGTACGGAGAATGCAAATCAAGAGACCATTCACTCCAATGCTTCAAGGTCTTGTGTTAAGGACTACCACAAAAACCATTTCTCTTCAATTGGTACAGAATAAACTTCGCATGGAAAACATGTCTGATTGTACGAGAAAGCCCTTTTTTTTTTTCTTTACGATTATTTTAGTGAAATCTGCTTTGAAATTGATCGAAATGGATTCGTTAACTACTGAGGCTTCAAAGCTTAAAGACACTAATGGCTTTATAGAAAATCGAACGATAGGCTTTTCTGATTGCTCTCGTAACAGTGAATCATCAGGGAATTGCACTGCCTTGATTGTAACTAACCCCTACCCTCATCCTTAGCAGAGAAAAGACAGCGATGCTAAGTAAGATTCAAATGGTTAGAAATAGTTCAGTACTAACAAATGAAAATCAAGCAACTGTTATAGGTTTTTTTTTTTTTTTCCGGATGTGCATCACAACTTGGTTTTTTTAAGAAGCTTACATTAAAATTAAAGCATTGAGAATTTCGATTAAATGCTAAGAACATTACTAAACGAGAAGCATTAACTGATAAGAATTAAAACAAGTGAATGTAATTTTATGCTAAAGCGTAAATTTAAGGGGGGAAACCCCTAAAAATAAAAAAAAATAAAAATAATAATAAAAAAAGAAAGTACAATAACATAAGGAAAAATAATAAAAAAAAAAAGTTAGGAAAAAAACAAAATTAGGAAATTAAGAAAAACAAAATAAATAAGAAACCCACCCAGACATTGAAAAAAAAAAAAGATTAAGAGAAAAAAACAAAATTAGAAATACGGATTCGCACCGACAACCTTCAGTATTTGAGTCCGAAACCATCATGCTGTATCTAGCAACTGAAATGAGATGGTTAAATTTCTAACGTTTAAGCTAATAGCGGAAATCCAATGAAAACAAGGACAAGCTCGAAAATGAGGGACGCTGGCCCTTGAAAATACCCTATTCTACGTTATTTGGGCCTCTAAACACGGTGGTGAAGTCCGTTTGTCGATCCGACCTTTCGTTCGGGGGGTTTTAAGGGGTTACATTGAAAACAATGCCAAATATCTCGAACTTAGGGGAGGGGAACATTGGCCCCTGAAAATACCAATTCCTACAGTTTTTGGGCCTCTGAACACGATGGTAAAATTCGTTTGTCGATCCGATCTTCCGTTCGGGAGTTGTTAGGGGTGGACAGACACGGACGGACGGACAGGACAAACGCAATAGCTATTTGATTTTGATTGCTATCACAATAGCTCCCAAATGGATCGCTAACAATGAAGTTTCATCAAAATTAGTTTGGGAATTTTCCGTTTTTCGACACATTGACAAGTGTTGCAACCCTCTAAGCTGAAAAATGTAACATGTATTGTAGTCACTCTTATTTGTCTCTGTGAGAATCACATTATTAAGGATCATGGATACTTTTAAAACAATTTATAAACCAATTTATAAACCGAAACAATCTCAACCTCGGTCACAGATGGAAGGAGAGAGAAAGACGATGGGGAAAGAAATACAGGAAAACGAAAAGGAATTATAGTGTAAATAAAGCAAAATGAGAATACCTGCCTAAGTAGCATTATTAAACACTTTCTATACGGTGTGGATGAATTTTTCCCTAGCTCTATTTCCCAGTTAATAAAATTTAATGTTGCATATATACTTACAAATTTTGCATCTTAAACGAAATTATCATAAATGAATCACAACTTATCCTGTTATTATTTAATTTTGATAAATTACGGTGATAAGCAAACCGAATACAGTACGGTACCTCATCTTTTCGATATTCTGCAAAAGGAATCAATATCATTTAACTTTAAAGGGGAAAAAGTAAGGTTGGCTATGTACAGCGGCCAAGTGAATAATAGTAAGTAAATTTAGATGAGAAAGTAAATAATAATAACAATAATAAACAGCAATATGATTCAATTTCAATAGTTTTCGAAAAGTTAAGTGAAATTTATTTACAAATTCTTGCAGATTGAAGTCAGTGTGTGAAGCAAAAGATTATACAGTGCAACTTGGATAATTCGAACGTCTTTAATTCGAAATCGTGGTTAGTTCGAAGATTTCTCTTAGTCCCTTGATTTTCTTATTAAATCAATGTTAAAAAATCGTGGATAATTCGAAGTTCAACTTCCTTAATTCGAAGTTTTTTATAAAAAATTTCGAACCATAACGACTTTTCGGCGTTTCATCGTTAAGAAATTCGACACGTGACAACTGAAATTCCCTTCGACCGCCACCGTTCGACACGTAACGCTTCAGACGCCATTCGAGCTTCCTGCTGTCAGTGTCACCATGTCTTTCAGTAACCATGCATGTACAAGAATTTAATATTTGCTGAAAAGGTCGCCGTCATTCGCGAGGTGGAAAAGGGTGTGAAGAAGAAATGCCAAATCGCTAACGAGTACGGGATAGCGCCGAATTTCATCGGTACATTGAAGGACAAACCAACGTAAGTGAAGCTGTTTTCCTTTCACTAAACATGCTTGATGATTTTGCTAACCTTAAGCGACTGAATTCTACAATACAATCAGACATTGCACAATTTTTTGAAAAACTATAATTTTCTGTATTGAATGTAATATGTACTGTAGCTTATGTAATATAAATATTATTTTGTTTACATTCATATAGTGTTTATGTCTTCATACCATGATCTTTCTGAATAAATATTTACTTATTGACAGAATAATCTTTTCAAGCATTCAGTGGACCTGAAATTAAAGTTAAAAGATGTAACTTGTTTAATTCGAAGTCTTGGATAATTCGAAGTTTTGTAGCGGTCCCTTCAGCTTCGAATTATCCAAGTTGCACTGTATAACTTTTACTTAGTGCTCTTTACTGTACTTTGCTTTCTCTAGTTTTTATTTTCCTACATTTTTTCCTAGACTTTTTGACTTCAGGACAAATTTCAATCAGAAAGTAGTAAGAAGGGGTGGAGGTTGTAATAACTTTTGCTAAGATTCCAAAACCAAAAGGAGAAAACGAAGACGAAAGGGCGCAAAAAAAAATCCAAAAATGTGAACGAGATGATGGACGAAGAAGGCAAGTGGCTCTAGTTCGGCAACGACCTCATCTTTCGAGAGGTCGCTGGAACTCGGAGGTTGAACCAATGTGTTCTCATTAAGAGACAGGGTGTTGACAGCGGATGAGTCGCTAGCTTCTTATTTCTATCCAATCTGTAGCCAGTTTCTTTCTTTCTTTTTTTATTTCGTTCTGTAAATCCAAACGATGCCTTCTCCTTCATTTAGCTGTTCTGTTTTGATCTCCAACCACCGCATACTGAGAAAGTGGAATTTCGATCGTTAACAGCTGCCACCAGAGGTCACCGACTCAGCAACTGCGAAGGACAGAGAGACGGAGCATCCAAGTAACCGTGCACTTCATTTTTCTCCCAGTTTTTCAGCTTTCGCTTCTTCCGTTCCAAATTGTAATCGTTAAAGTCGAACCTGAGGCTTTGTTTCTTGTCTCTTGTAGAGAGGAATTGGATTCCTAGGGCTTTCGTCCACAACTCTGCCTTTCAAAAACAAACAAGAACGAAATTTAATAGCCCACGAAAGAAGCGCAGTAGTTGTTTTTTTTTTTTTTTTTTTAAGTGATTGTTTTGTCAACAGATGGCGCTAGATATCGAAAACAACATTAAACAAAAGTCATAAAAAAAATGGTATCCGTTTTATTGATCGTTAGAAATTGTCAATTTCTACACTCGCGTATTTAAAGAGAGGATTATTGGGTTTAATCCTCCCGCCTCCGAATGAGAGATTTTCTTCACTTTCAGAACACATATTGTAAATAAGTTTGTAAATAATTCTCTATGATGACAGCAAAGTTCTCTTTTCCAAATAAAAACGTAAACAAGCCTTTGAATTCTTAAACCTCTTACACATTTTCATTCTCTTAGTTTTGAAAAAAAAGCTACAAAAGTTTAGAGACCAATTACGGTGCAGACAACATTCGAAAACTGCTTCATGCTAGAAGCTCAGCGTTGTACGCATAAATGTTAAACCAAATTCTCTAAAAACCGAAGGGAAATAAACTTTTCAGTTTAAGACTAATATAAAAATAAGTATTCCAGACAACTGAAGTAAGGATTTGTTGGCAAAAAAAAAAAAAAAAAATTGAAAAGAAAAAAAAAAAGTAAATTACTTTGCAGCTTTTAATGTTAATGCCGGCAATTCTGTTGAATACAAATGTAACTGAATACATAGTTTTACTAAACTTTCTTTAGTAACGTATTTACAGGGTAAATGCCTCAAAGACAAGAGCTGGAAATGAGAATTGTAAATTAAATAAATATCTTCCGAGGCTCTTAACTAATTTAAACTTAACCTAATTAGTCTAGAGGTAGCTTAAACATTTTATTTGAAACTTATTTAGAAACAAGTTAGCTTGAAGCAAAGTGTTTTTATGCGTAAATAAAATATGTCTTCATCTCTGAGAGGCTTCTATACGGAGTTGTTGTTAGTTAAAATTAGGTTAGAAGTAATTTTGTTTGCTTAAACTACATTTAAATAACCATTCATAGAAAGATGGGACCGTGCAAGCATCACTGTCTGCAATTTAAGAGACATACATTCACAATTTAACTGAAATACATGCATTTTTATGGAAATTAGGAATTCATATACTTATCTGCTACTGTAGTGATCTGATGTAGTGATGCTTGATTGCAAGTTTTAAATAAAACAATTTAGTTAATTCGCAAAATGCTAAGATGTTTGTAATATATTATGATTTGCATTATTTTTAAAGCACCAGGCACTGAAATAAGAGAAAAAGGTTTAGGAACTCAACAAAATGATAACTACGGGAGGCACAAAAGAACCAAAAAAAGATTTTGCGTCACCGGGGAAGTCTGAAACGGCCGTTTCGTCCTCTTTATAACTCATCAGCCAGACAAACTCCAGCGATGACAGGCTTAGAAGGTGCGAACACACAAGAATCCCACTCTCGCTCCAGGAAGAGAGATCCCACAAAAGCAAAACACAACCAAAAATATAAAAAATATAAAATCCTTGGCCTGCATTCCGCTAGGCTCAAAAGGAATTTGTATAAAGCATAAAATAAAGCTTTTAAAGTAACCAGTTTAAGTAATAACAAATTTTAGCGAGCGTAATAATTCAACAAATGGTAACTATGGAAGGCGTAAAGGAACTAAAGAAGACGAAACGGCCGTCCCCGATAACAGCTCGAGGGGTCAATCTTTTTTGGTTCTTTTGTGCCTTCCGTAATTATTATTTTGTTGAATTAGTAGGCACGTAAAATTCATGAACTTTTTTTTTTTTTTTTTTTAACAACAATTTAAACATTTAAGATAAAATGTTTTTGTTTTTCTTAAAAAAAACCCAGTGAAAACAAAGAAAAAGGCGACTAAAAAAAGGAAAGAGGATGAGAAAGAAATATAAAAAATTAGTGATAAACTCATGGAGAAAGAAGAAGGATGGTATTTTTGGTTTGGAATTTAATCCATACATTTAAAACTAATGATTATATATTGTTTTGTCTTTTTATGATTTAATATTTGTTTCTAATGGTAAGCACTTGCTAGTTGTTTTAATAAGAATTGAGCTTTTAGTGTTAGGTTTATTTTTAGGATTGAGTTATTTTTTTTAATGGGATTCGAAGATATTTTTATACTAATATTTTTAGTTTTTGCTGCTTATAAAGTTTATGATTAAGATGTCGTTTGGAATCATTATTTTGATAGCTTAAATGTTTTGCTGTGTTAACATACGAGCCAAGTAAGTTATTGGTTATTCGGGTATATTAAAGTGGGTAGAATTTTGCAATGTGTTTTTTGTAATGTCTGTTTGTACATACAATGCCGTCAAATGATATCTTATAAAAAAAATTTCCTTTTCTGAAAAAAAAAAAAAAAAAAAATATTTTTGAATTGTCTAAATACAAGTAATTCATTAAATCAAAGCACGTGCATATAAAGTTGGGATAAATTTGATGAAGATCCATTCGCCGATTCAGAATTTATTAAGACGGATACACATTTACTCTTATATGTATACGGCTTACGAGAACTTTCCTTACGTATGTTCTAGTGCTGAGAACAAATTACATTAATTGTATCATAATCAATTAAAAAAAATCATGAAATTACAAGATATATATTTTAACATTGAAAAAAAAAAAATAAAGTGTTAGCACATTTTACAATCTTAAGAACGAAAAACATAACCTGTGTAGGGAAAAAAAACCCCTCCAATCCCACATGAAAACATTCCTTTCATCGTTCTCCGTCTACTAAGAATTGCAAATGGTCTTGCGCGAGAATGTGCCCACATCAACTGAATTTTCAGATTATCTCACCGACACTGTTGCGAGGGTCATGTTGTTATGAGAGAGAGAGAGAGAGAGAGGGAGAGGGTAATCACCCACATTATTAACGTAAAGCTGGTGTCCCCTGTGATATTAGGATGAAATTACAGCTCTACGATGCGTCTAGACTCGATTCGTTTCTGTAAATTTCAAAAGCAGTGTTGCAGTAAGTCAAGACTCTTGTATAGAAAGACAAATTTTGAATATCACAAAACAGCAATTTAGTAATAGCAACGAATGTCCTAGACTTAAAAGATTAGAAACCCCGTTTGGTTCCAGAATCAGATATAATGGCCTGATTTTGAATCAGATTTGTTTGTAATTTTCTATTACATTTTTAATACACTTCTGCTAAATATTGTTATCACTTCTATTAATAAGCTCTACAGGACTAAAACTACATACGCATATGTGATCCAAGCTATTACAGCTAGTAATTAGCTGCAGCTAGTTTCAGTCGCATACTTAAGGGAGGCTTTGGCCTACGCTCTATTTTTTTATTTGTTTAAATTTGCAGGTAAATTACACTCCGTGACAAAAAAAATCGAAGCACCATGAAGGAATTGTCCAGTTTGAATGAAACTTCGTTTAAGTACCATTTGGATAAAGAGAATTGGAATTGATTCAAATTTCACAACGAAAACACAAAAAGCAAAACAAATTTTTATTGAACAATAAGATCATCGTTCTTACATTATTAATACTGTGTTGAGACGCCTTTAGCTCTTAGGCATGCTGGTTTACGGCGTGGCATTGAGTAAAATAAAGTCCGATGTTATCTTGTAATTTGCTTCAATTGCTGCTTCAAAGCGGGAGTTCGATGATGGATGCAATTGACATCATAGCCTGTCCGTGACATGCTCGATGTGGGACCTGGCTGCCCAAATATAAGGGTTTGAAATGCTTGAAAGCGCTACTGGGAAACGTGTACAGTAGTTTGACGTGCATTATTCTGTTATAAAATTGCTTCTGGCAGACGTGACACGAAGGGCAAATCAATAGGTTGCAGGACGTACTGCTGTTCATTTAAAGTTCGAATCATTAAGAGAGGGGATCATTAGAAATGGCCCCATATACCATTACACAAGCCGTAATGACGGTGTGTGTCTCAAAAATATTGCCAGGATTTGAGCGCTGACCAGTCCTCCCCGTACGCGGATGCGATGATCATCTGATGCAAGGCAGAAGTGGGACTAAAAATAATAAGAGACTAGTCGAGAGCAGACATGTCTCTAGGTCACGGCTCAATCTAGATGAGCCTCCTGTGGTGGATTGTTAAAGCCTATAAGCATCGACGGGAATGAAGCTCAGAATCTGCAATTCGTCTAACCATAGTGCAAATAGGTACACCTTGCTGTTTACAGGATGCAACACTTCTCTGAATGGTGGAGAAGTTAAGGGTTTCCTCTTAATCGATTATCTCTAGTACTCGTACTGTTGGGTCAGCCAGAGCCTTGGCGGCGTGAATGAGTGCCCTCACGCAACCATCGATTTCAGCACCTTCCCATAGAAGCATCGAGCGATTCGTCTGCATGACCAGCCGGCTTTTCGCAGTTCCACGATGCGGCCTCTCTCGAAGACCAATCAAGCACATCCTACAGTCATTACTGTTAATAACGAATTAGCCAATTGATGTGTATACAACAATTTCACGTAGTTAGTATGTCTAGTAAGATTTTGAGAGATTTGTATGGACCACAAGATCACATTTCCAATGAACCGAACGGGGTGATGGTGACGTTTCTTGACAAGTAATCTTTAATCATTGCATCTGATGGGAAGGTAGGAATTCGGGATTTCCCTTAAATTGGGTGCTTTAATTCTTTTTTTTTATTTTATCAATGTGCACCATTGAAAATTGTAGTTAAGAGAGACAAGATCGTAACAATATTGAGTACCCTTCCTTCCGAAGCAAAATCGTATCGATTTTTGAATAACTCCAAATATTCGCCAAGAAAACATAGCATCGATCCCTGCTAAAGCAAAATAAAAGTTCGAATGAATGTCTGAAATAAAAGTTTGAATCAATCAAACTTTGATTTAGGGCATTAAAGAGGATGAAGCCATCTGCGAATAGATCTATTTGTTTTACAGCATTTTCTCTTCATTTGAAAGATAATATACGAGATACATAAATGCAGAGATTTGTAGGGCAAACAAAATACAGCCTTAGAACAGGAAAAAAAAAATGATGTTTCTTTCAAAATTCGGCCCATTCTAGTTTAATCTAATTAATGCTTGGCCCATTCTAGTTTAATCTAATTAATGCTTATAAAACTTTTTCTATTTGTTAAATATTTAGATTCGGTTTTTATTTTTGCCCATCGAGATTGTAGAAGCTAGAAACTTACATTTGGCAAGTACTGAGTTTGCAACATACTGATCCCTTTAAAGATTATTTGAAATTTAAATTCAAAGGAGGAAAGAGGAAGCTAATAAGATTCCTACAACGGGTCATATTGGAAAAAAGACTGGCACACATCCTGGACCCGAGAGGCCTACGCAAAGAACCTTAAAAGAACCAAAGAAAGAAAGGAGAAAAAAAAAATATGCCCTTCAATTTTTCAGGCTGCGGCGATCTGAATTAGCCGCCACGCAGCCGCCCGGGTCCCGGCTCCAACGAACCGCGGCTGCTTGGTGTTTTCCCGCATGCATGGTTCCGTCGACCACCGGGAATAGAAGGGGAACACACTGATAAGAGGACACAAACAGCTGAAGGAAGAGACAATGAAGATCAAATGAAGAGGAAGATAAGGGGATGAAAGCAAGCAGAAGAACTGCTTTTCAAAGAAGACGGGGGCCGCTTTTTTTTCTTTTTCTTTCCTTCTGTGCTTCCTTCCATTCGCTTCCGTGCCTCTTTGGGTCCCCGACGTAATCGTAATTCACCAAGAAAACTTAGTTTTGGTCTGGTATTAAAGATAACGCTTCTGTGGTTAAAGACGACCTCAGCCGAAGCAAAGGCCTTCCATTCGAACCAACAGATAATCGCATAAAACGAAAATTATATCCAACACCAAATCAATATTAGGCCTATAAATCCAACGTAATATGAAGGAAAATTATATTCTGTGGGGGAAAAAAAATCATAAAAAAGGTTCGTTAAGAAAGTCAGCAATATAATTAAATTTGACCTAACTCATTAATTTCTTTAATTCTTACAATTATATACAGGAAATTCTAGTCCCCTTGCAGCAAGTAATCTCAGACATTTTAGAAATTTAACAAATTATATTCTATTATTAAGATAAGGTTTCTTAAAAGCACTGATTTACAATCTTATTTCTAATTTATTCTACAATCATTGCGAGATTAATGGTCTGTAAGGTTAATAAGATTTTTTTTTCTTTTTCTTTATTTGTGACAAACGATTCGGAGTTTATAAATCCATTTGGTTTTTACTTACTTTAGCAAAAGTATTGGCAACGTGTTCAGTTGAGTAGCAGAAGGTTTCCAAAACTTATTAGCGCTACTGAACGACGACTCGATTGAGATTTTGATTTTAAAGATTTTTTTTAAATTAAATTTGCCAAAATTAGTCATCCATACTGATAAAATTAAGTCAGAACTAAACTAAAAAAAAATATCAATAACTAACAGAAAGAAAATTATATCAAAAACAAATAAATCAGTAAATTTTAACCACTGACCAAAATAAATTGTTTGTAAAATACAACTCTTTACATTATTCAAGTGATATCATCAAAATTTTGAAAGTTTTTTTTTTCAGTTTTACAAATAATTTCTCATTAGGGGCTGTTCAAGTTTTACGTAAGCATTCAAGGGAGGGAGAGGGTTCAAGCTTTGCTTATTTTTACTGTCAAGGGGGAGAGGGGGATCAGATCAATGATTACCTAAGACAAACAAACATGCACGCGTTAAAATTTTGATATAATTTTGACTTTTTAAATTTATTATTCAGTGGTATTTACTGTTAATGATTTGGCAAATCTTACGTAAACAGAAGGGGGGGAGGGGTCAGGCATCTGCTTATTATTGCTTACAAGGCTTAAACGAAAAGACAACGAAGAAAGAAACAGTGCTACTATATGTTTGGTTTCTACAAAATATTCTAATATCGACGCACTAATATTTGTAGTCTACGAAAACAGGAAGATCTTAAAGAAGACTTTTCACTTGGAACAATTAAATGCTTGTTTGTTTATTTTTTTTTTTCTACTACCATGGTATAAAAAAAAAATGAAATGAATGAAATCATTCCTATGAAATGACATTCTGAAAAAAGTGAATTGGAAAGCATGAATACGTATCACATACACATCCAAATAACCGAGAATTTTCCTTCTAACGAGATATTGAAAACCATTTTCTTTGTTTTCAGCTCGATTCCAAAAATATCCAGAAACTTTCCCAAAGCTTTCCGTTAGTTCCATGTCGAGGCGACAGCTGTCCACAGGAAACACGAACACAACTTTCCATCTAGCTTTTCTTTCCTTTCTTTTTTTTTTTTTTTTGTTCTTTTTCTCACTTTCTTTCTCACTCTGTTTCGATAAAGTGTGCTTTTTTTTCCCCCTTTACTCTGTCATGTGCTTCCAACGTTGGTTGAAAGAAAACCCTATCATTAACCCTGATCGTCATGCCTAACCATTTATCAAGATTGTCGGAAAACTCATTGTTCTTCCGGTGAGTTGTTTTTTTTCCCTCTTAAGACAATTATGACTTTGAGAAGGTATCATTTATTTATAGATGCAACCCTTGACAACAGCTTAATTCCTACCTATGTTAATAACAGACACCTTTTTAAAGAGAAAGTACTAGGCAATCGTTATGATCTGATTTTTTTTTTAATCCCGAGATAGTAAAACAAGATCAATAAACTTTTTTTTAAAAGTGTTTATATAATCCATGTTGTTTTCGAATAAAGAAATTGCACGAGGTTTAAAGACTGTCGGAATTCAAAATGGTTCTCCTTTATTCCTTCACACTCATTTGCCTTACTTTAATTCTGAAATAATATCCATAAAAAAATCCTAATCCATTTCTGGTTTACCATTTTTCGAGCATTTCGAAATCAGGGATGTCATCTGAAAAATTCACTAAATCTATCCTCCCTTCGTTGCTGACCATGTAAGCACAGTGAAAGGTAACCAGCAACGTCATGTAAATCTACCAAACCCTGCATGATTTTGAGTTGATCTTTCGTAAAACCATAGTAAGTTTTGAAGAGAACTTGTCCAAAACTAAAAAAAGGTCTTTTCCATTTAATTAAAGATCATTTTGAAAGGCGTTGTCTAATGAGAAAATGTGGTATAACAAAGATGTTAACAATTAGCTAAGTATCTTCGAGTACACCACTCCAAAAATACTTGGGATTAAATGAAAATCAAGAAAACAGACTTTGCTCTGTGCTCCGAGGTAAGAAAGGAAATACTTCCTGGTTAATTTAATTCTTCAACGGAGCCAAGTGCTCCTAATCAGTGCTCCAGGCAGAAAATAGCGAAAACCAACCAGTTTCCCTACAACAAATCAGTTCCCGAGTAGTTCTGCTACACAGAGGACTCGCCTTAAGCGGTTGTGTACGTTGTGGTTAGCTCAAGGACAGCACAATTAAATTTTTCACCAAGACAGATTAAAAGTTTGTCAAGGTTCTAGATACAGAGACGTTATGCTGTGATTACAACAGACTGCTTTTTTAAGATAGAATTACACAAGAAATACTTTCAAAAAATATAAGGCCTGTGGCTTTTGAATCCAGTACCTCCCCCCTCCCAACCAATTCCGAAATATTTGGTAATGTTTCAAGTGAATTTTCCTTTTATTTGCTTACTTTATTAAGGTTTTTGTTTATTATTAACATCGTATTAGAAAATAAAATAAAATACATATACCTTTCCTTTATAATTAACCAAAAAAAAAATATAACTTAAAAATAATTTTTTTAACGTAGGCAAATGTAGATATAGATTATGCACTTACAGAAAAATGCATTTTTTTTAAATATTAAATTTTAATTTTTAATTAAAAACAGGAACATCATTTTTTGTGTCTTAATGCATTTTATTTCTGGTTCAATTAATAATAATATAAGGCAAACAAACTAAAAATAAAAAGAATATTACCGAGTTTGTTTTCCCCAGTTAGATGAGCAATTTTAGATGTAGAGGACCGGATTGGATTACACTGTGAAACTCAAGTCCACTTTGTAACATAGCGTAATGTAACATAATTGCTTTGGCGTAAATCTTGAGACTTGCAGTCTTCGAGCATATGCGAAGGTGTGTGACATTCATCGAAGACCCAAGATTATATCGTCCCATTGGTTCTAAAGTGCGGTAACTCACTTTTAGTCATTTTTCTGTTTTTACTTTCAGTGAGTGTCGAAGTGTGGTATCTGTCAGTTCCATAGTAAAGTAACTCAAAAAACATTGCGAATATATCCATCTTTTTTCAATTTTGTAGTCGATTTCATCGATTTCATAGCATGTTTCAAATCTTTACTGGCGATTTTCTCAGAACTTCAAAAAAATGAGTTACCGTGCTTTGGAACCAATGGGACGATATGTATAATGAATGGCACGAAAAAAAATGAGGTTCAGTTGTTTGTAGCATTGGAAACATTCTTATTTCTCTACACTTCAAAACCTGTGCTCGACCATCAAATGTACAAGCGAAAATCTTTAAATCCTTATATTTCTTCAATTTGATTTTTTTAAAAGGATTCCACATTCAAAAACAAAACATTCAGATACAACTGTAGTTAATAAATTGCGGCAAAACATTCAGTCCTTTTTTTTTATGTGACTGTTGACATTTCAAGATGGTTTTTTTTTTGCCATTATTTGCAGTCGAGCACATGTTCTATCAAAAAGGAAAGTTGAAGACCGCAGAGAGCCAAGAAGTTTCCTTCAACTATCAGCGGGGAATAAACTATCAAAACACACAAATCCATAAAGAAAAAAAAAAAAGTAAATAAAAACTCAGCATCTCCACTTCGAACAGAAAGAGAAATTTCTGACAGGCAATGCGAAGATCAGAGAAAAAGAAGCAAAAAAAAAAGGACCCTGGTAGGAGGATGGGGTGGGATTATGAGAACCCATAGATAAAGGTTGATTCCTCGAAATGAAAGGTAATTTAGGACGCTGTGATGGATGTCTGGAGCAATTAGGGAGTTTGGCAACGGGTTGTCTACTGCTACAGAGACAGGAGGGGGAAGACGAGGGGCTCTTTCGTGTTATCGACTTATTTTCACAGTGGAAACGAAATATGAACGACGCGAAACGAATGAAAAGGAAGAATATTTTGGAAGACATTAACTAATGAGAAAGATCATTAGCGGAGAAATTTGCGTTAAATAACTCCAGATAAAAATACCCAAACTTTATTTGATTGATTTAATGAGGACGTGCATCGAACACTGTTTAATTGAAGCAATGTTTTTCGTGGCGTTTCTGTTGAATTTAATTTTCCTAATTAGCTTATTAAAGAAAAATAATCCTTTTTCACATCTTAAAAAACTGAAAATATGAGAAGGTAGTAATTTAATCCAAGCGAATCACGCTAAACCTGATATCTGAAAGTAAATTCTAGAGCACAATGAGAAGAAAAAAAATGACAATTAAGGAGCAAATCCTGTGCTTTATGAAGTTAATTATTACCAGAGGCGTTCGTCCCATGGGCTACAGTGATTTTTATCGCTTTTAGACACTGAACTGAAGACAGGTAAACAACAAAAGATTCAGCAAGGTATTTTTTTATTTTCTTGTAAATATGAAATACAGTGCAACTTGGATAATTCGAACGTCTTTAATTCGAAATCGTGGTTAATTCGAAGATTTCCCTTGGTCCCTTGAATTTCTTATTAAATCAATGTTAAAAAATCGTGGATAATTCGAAGTTCAACTTCCTTAATTCGAAGTTTTTTATAAAAAATTTCGAACCATAATGACTTTTCGGCGTTTCATCGTTAAGAAATTCGACACGTGACAGCTGAAATCCCCTTCCCGCCGCCATTCGACACGTGACGCTTCAGACGCCATTCGAGCTTCCTGCTGTCAGTGTCACCATGTCTTTCAGTAAACCACACGTGTACAAGAATTTAACGTTCGCTGAAAAGGTCACTGTCATTTGCGAGGTGGAAAAGGGTGTGAAGAAGAAATGCCAAATCGCTAACGAGTACGGGATAGCGCCGAATTTCGTCGGTACATTGAAGGACAAACGAACCTAAGTGAAGCTGTTTTCCGTTCACTAAACATGCTTGATGATTTTGCTAACCTTAAGCGACTGAATTCTACAAAACAATCAGACATTGCACAATTTTTTGAAAAATTATAATTTTCTGTATTGGATGTAATATGTACTGTAGCTTATGTAATATGAATCTTATTTTGTTTACATACATATAGTGTTTAAGTCTTTCATACCATGATCTTTCTGAATAAATATTTACTTATTGACAGAATAATCTTTTCAAGCATTCAGTGGACCTGAAATTAAAGTTAAAAGATGTAACTTGTTAATTCGAAAACTTGGATAATTCGAAGTTTTGTAGTGGTCCCTTCAGCTTCGAATTATCCAAGTTGCACTGTATTTACTTTTTGCTCTTAATTTTTGAAAGATCTGCTAAAATATTTCGTTACAGCAGATATGTGTTTTCAGAGATAAATTGTACCAGAGATAAGTAGTGCTATCTAATGAGAGTCAGCTAGCGGGAAATAGATATACAGCCAACTATCAATATCTCGGACAAAATTTTCCGAAAATAAAATTTTATTTAGTAATACGCCAGCCGCATGCTGGCAGGCAAAAAATGTTATAGAAGAAGTGTAATGCAGGGATTGGCGGAGATCACAGGCACACCAATTAACATCGTGCTCCTATAATGGCCTACCGAAAGAATGTGCGAATCAGACTCTGACTAAAATATTGAGTATAGTAAGTTGATGTCAATTTTATTGTTCCCACATACAATACATTATACAGATAGTATAATGCAAGTAGGCTACTATAGGCCTATTGTAATCTCAACCTTTCTCATTCGAGTACCTATCTGTGCTATTTGTGTATGTGTCTTATCTGATATACTTGAATGTGACGATGTAAACAATATATAATATTACTTTAGATAAAGTATCAGCTTTCTTTCCTTAGGCACAACTTTATTTCCCCTCGACAAGACGGACTTTTCGTAACTCAAATAGGCCCCCACCCGTACGAGTTATCGAGAGTTGCCTATACTAATAAAATCTTTCTTTTCATATCCATTGATAAATTCGTATTTTTTTTTTTTTAATTTTTCCACTGAATTCTTTTATGATAGGCTTGAATTGTTTGCTTCAAAGTAACTTTTATTTTAATTCCTTCATTTTTTTTAGAGGTTTCACTGTATTTCTATCATTGAATCTATTATCTGCAGAATATCTAGGTGCTCAGAGGCGACTGATCCCAGCTGATGCGTACTAATTAGCGCCAAATAGCTTGTCTTAGAATTTCACGAAAACAAGGTCTCCTTGAAGCTAAATCTCTCCCGGTATTTTATCCAATTGCCGATGCTCTACATTTATACTATGTTCAAAATGGTATGAAAATCCAAAAACTGAACAAAAACTAATTTAATTAACGGTTTATTTTCATTCGTTACTCAGTAAACTCTCTGATTAAAAATACCAGCAACTCTATAGCTGAACGCTTGGACATATTTGTTCTTCTCAACAGAACAAATACAAAGTTCATTAATATTAATGATGTTGTGACTGATACGGTCTCTCTCTCAAACTCCGTGAGTTGTTGTACTGTCGTCCAAGGCGTCTTCGCGGCATGTTGATCACTCACAGACCTCGCATGATCATCTTGTGGACTCCACTGCTTGTGACGTATAAGCCTTGCGATTGCAGCGCCGCTGTAGGACGAGCGGCCATGCGCAATCGCACCATACATTTATTCTCTTACTATTTACTTATTTTTCGCGTTTATAGAATGATTGTTTTTTTGGTGCGCAAATTTTTATGTCAATGAGTGTATTTCATAAACAAAGACTATAACAACTACAAAAAGTTTTGTACATTATACTTCACCGTTTACTGCGTCAGATGCTCATTTTCCAGAGAAATTCAAAGAGTATACAGTCGAACCTCCATATTTCGAACTTCCACATATCGAAATTTTCTATATATCGAACTCTTAGTTAATCTCCATGTTCATTATATAGAAAAATTGTTTCTATATATCGAAAAAATCTCTATATATCGAAATCTTTTTTAAGACTCATTGGGATAAAAGTGTGGATAAAGTTGAATTGCTGAAGAATGTAGATAGCGGAATGCACAAAAAAAGACATTTCAGCTAAATTTGGTATTCCCGCAAGCACAGTATCTACTATTATAAAAAATCGGAATGCCGTTGCTGATTATCCTACAGACGAAGACATACTGAATTCGTTTCATGAAACTGGAAAATAAATCGAAGAACCAGAGGAAGTAAATGAATCTGAAAACATTTCCAAGCCATCGAAGAAAGAAATGCCAGAAACGTTTGAAACAATACCTCGTGGACTTCAATTCGCGGAAATTGTTCTTGATGAAGTTCCTGAATAAAAGCGAACATTTCTTTGATGAACTTTCCGCAAAACTGGCTGTTCAGCAAGATATTCGAAGTTTTTTTTTAAAAAAAATGTAACTGTGATCATTGTAACCACTGTCTGGATTATTGTTTTTTTTTTTAAAAAAAAGATATGTAATACTCAATAAATCTTTCTTATTAATTCATTTTTTAATTACCTGTACTAACTTTCATTTAATGTGATTCGCATATAAATTATGAATTGAGTTTCGTATACGAAAATTAGCTGTAATTTTATTGTTTTAGGAGTAATTATGATAAAATTCTATATATCGAAATTTCTATATATCGAATTTTTTTCCGGCAATTGGCTACTTCGATACATGGAGGTTCGACTGTATTTAGAAAACAGAGTAAAGTAAAAGAAATTTTAAAATAGAATGGAAATTATATAATGTAGTTTGGTAAATTGGCTAGACGGATACTTAACTTATAACAGATCTATTCATTTTTATGTAACCATTACGTAATAATTAGAATTAGCTTTATTGCTATTAATAAAGAATTAATAAAAAGAAAACTAAGAACTAAAAGACTGATGCTTTCGTGGAATGTTAGGGAGCGTTTTAGTGTAAATTAAGCATTAAAGATAGATAAAAACCATGCTTCAAATTAGACTCTACCTTATAAGATGCATCTTTATATCCTTTTGAGTAGAAAATGACGATAAAGTAAAATCATTTCTCTGTGGTCTTTTTAGTTTGACTTAATGTTTTCAGAATCATTCCTGGAATAAGTGGGAAATAAAATAGGAGGAATTACTGCTTTACTAGAATACGGAATCAGATCTGCAACTCGATCCAATGATTCATCGATTTTAACTCAAAGAATAAAGACAGAATCTATTTCCGTTCAAGTCTCGTAAAAGGTCACTTCTGTTGAAGCTCTTTTCTAAAAAAAAAAGAAGGCAAGTTTTCATCGAAACTGAAGGATGGGAAAACAAGTGAAGTGTAATTCCTTGGGAATAATAAATGCTTACCTGAGCTACAGCCGTGGGCGTAAACCAAGAAGGATAAGAAAAAGAAGAGCGCACACAACAGATCAGCTCGGCCCACAACTCCCGCCACCTATAAAAGAAAAAAAATATTAACAATTAATTACCACTCAATTTACAAAAAAACACAAGTAAAAAACCAAGATATACAAATAAATGATTATTATAAATAATACGCTCGTGTTTCATAGCCATAAATAGTGGAATTTTAAAATTAACTGTCTGAGCAAGAGGGCTCCTTGTCTGATTTTTTTTTCTTTCTATATTTAAGGCACTGCTTCGAATAGGTTAAAAGAAAATAAAAGACAAACTACTTCCTAAACATTAAGCAAAAATAGTGGTTTAATTCTTAAAAGAGAAAAACAAGAACAATTATCTGTGAGAACAAAATGAAAGACGTTCTCACAGAAAATCTGTATTTTACAAAAATTAAAAAATTAAAAAAATTGATCATGCAGAAACTTACAAAATTGTCCGCATGATCAATTACCGTTTTATCGGCGTATAATATGCACTTTTCTCCCAAAATTTAGAGCTGAAATTATACATCGAGTTATAGTAGCTTTTACTACTTTTAAGCGCTATAAATATATTATTTAACTGAAAATTCCTTCTTAAAATTAGGATGCATATTATACGCCCGATAAATACAGTATTTAAAAATACGTTAGCTTTGGCTAAATCAATCACAATATGAAATTGAAATGAATACTAAGGAAGTACCGGTAAGTTATAGGTAATGTTCTATTTTTAGATACAAGATAATACTAGGTCCTGCTAAATAAGAATGATCTGAATAAAATTATCTTAATATTAAAACTACATCTTAATATTATAATATTCAGATTAGTAATAATTAAAATTAGAAGTAAGACAAAGAACTTACAATTACTAACGTACAGATAATTATAAATACAACGAACCTAGAAAAATATAAACATATCTTTTAAGTATAGATATTTATTCACGAATTTACAGCAGAACCAAAATTTACTGTTACGGCGGTTTCCAATTAATGATGGCAGTTGCAGCGAAAAACAACTTTCCGTTATTCATCACTGAGTTTCGCTTGGTGTCGAAATAATGCAAATTAATTTTGAAGTGGGCCAGGAAATTTGAGAATATGTATAAAATGCAAATGTACGATGAAAACCCGAATTTGCAACTTTCAGCCATCAACATAAATAAGAAATTTCAGGATTTTCAGTTTTGTTCAGTACGTATTACAGCGCTACGGACTGCCAAAAGTACAGAACAACATCTGATCGTGAAACCAGAATCATCAAAGATATATCAAAACTCCGAAGAAAATGGATCATGTCTTAAACTTTTGTATGTAATTAAAAGCTTATCTGACGAGCTTGATCATACCTTGAAGTAAAAAAGTATATGAGAAATTACATTCAGTATTAATGCATAGCAAATAAGAAATACTGACTTAACTTTATAATGTTTCGATTATATTTCGATTATTCTAAGGTAGGTTTTTTTTTTCGTGAAGATTCTTAACCATTTTAAAAATTACCAATAAATTTTGCTTCCCGCTCTAAAATGTTCTCGACATAAACCTTCTTCCATAACCTACTACATTACAAGATTCTCCAAAAGTACTGAAATGTAATTCATTCAACACCAAAATTAATTACTTTTTTTCTTTTTATTAAAACAATTGAACGTGCGGCTAAGAATACATACAATTAATGGTCAATAACATATTCTTTAAATATGAGAAATTAAAAATTAAAAAAATTAAAAAAGCACTGACATGTTTCAGATACCCGTTAAAACGGCATCTATCTTCAGTGATTGTTCTGAAGATAGATACCATTTTAACGGGTATCTGAAACATGTCAATACTTTTTTAATTTTTTTTCAATTTTTAATTTTTCATGTTTAAAGACTACATTATTGGTCTTTATTTGTATAGAACCTTTTTTTCTTTTGGAATGAAGTAAGAATGGAGACTATATTCACCTTGAAAATAAAGAAAATCCGAAATCTGTAATACATAGATTTTAAATAAACCACCTTCCATTGAATAATTTCAGATTAGTAACACTCTAAAATTTACTTATTATGGATCCAACAATCAAAAAATTCACATAATACTGAAAACAATTCAATAGAAGTTTAGCGTGTGTGATAAAATTACATGGTTGACTTATTAAAAGAAAATACACATAACGTAGATACAGAAAACGTATACATATATAAAATTATGTAATTCAAGTTTAATTGTAATTTATGTGTTTTTTATCTGCATTATGTGTGTGTGTGTGTTTTTTTTTAATATGTCAATCATGTAAAAACAATTACCGTACCACAACAATTCTTTTACTAAATTTTAGTAATTTAGTAGAACTTAGTAAATTTAAACATTAAAAAAATTGAAGGAAATTACAGTTAGATACAGTTAGCCTCAGATTTCTGTGAACCGTTATTTAGTGGCTAATAATGACAAAGATATACATTCTTTCTATTAGGTCGCAACAACAGTAAACAGTAATAATTAAAATTCATTATTACGTAATGTAATGGAAAAAAAATAATAGTGTCTACAGAAGTCTAAGACGGGTTAAAACCAACAGTCTTCAATATTAAAATTTCATTATATGGAGAATATAGATAGTTATATAGATATAGATGGCAAATATGTCTATATAAAAACGCTCGACTACAAAAGAAGAGACCTAGAAAGCTGAAATTTGATTTGCTTACTTCGGAACAAGGGTTTTGTTGTTCTTTTGTTTATGCGTTTTCATTGAAGAAGCTTCTATTTGTCTGTTTCCATAGGAAAGCTTGAATCTACAGTTCTCATAATAAACTTATTTAATTTTTAACTTAATAAAAGTAAATAGCATAACATGAGGTCGACATAAATAAATTTCATGTATTTTTCTAAAAGTTATTTTACAGTAGATAGTATATGAAGAGCAGTAGATAGTATGTCACTAGTAATTAAAAAACCTCTCCTTTTGAAATAATTTCAAAGCTCCCCAACAAAGGGCTTCCCTGCATTTCCCGAACCACAAAAATCAGTCCTAATTTTTTTTTATTTCTATTTTTGATTTATTTGCTTCTAATTAAGTAATTTCAAGATGTACTGGGTAAAACTGCATAAAAGGTTAAATGTCCACAGTTTTCTTTAGTAAGTACAATTTTTTAAAATGAAAATTTAAATTATCAGATGAAAGGAGAATATATGGCATTCGAACTTCAACGTCGCATAAATTTATTAACAATAAACAAATTCAGCCACAGTAAGAACCACTGGCATCTACACATCTCTACTAAAGACCAGGAAGCCGATAAATGCCATTTTTAAAGAAGGTAGAGATAGCTATTAGTAAACCAATCACAATGCTTCGCAACGGCTTCTGATACGTAATAATGCTATCGTTATATTCTTTCAACAAACATTGTTGTATATTATTAGTATTATTTGAGCAGCATTGTTGTCGTTGATATCAATTGTTACCGTATTGTTATGTTGACACCCCGTGTATCTCAGGACCCCCGATCACGTGGAGACACAAACTCTACGGCTCTGAACTACTCGCGGCGAGACCTTTCCAACGACACCCTGACCAAGTCTCTAACCCTTGTGGTTGCTGCGCTGATACCTGTCCACAGACGGACAGACAAACCGGGAATATAAGGCGTCTGATACCTCGTATCAGAAGCCTAAAAAGTTATACGGGAACTGATAAACTCGTTGAAAGCATTTTCCAGCTGGGTCTGGTTGTGGAATCGCTTGTTCCTCAGGTAGAGTTCCAAATGATGAAACAAACTGTGGGTGCCAAATCTGGTGAGTGTGGTGCATGCTGAAGAACCTCATTTCCAAGCTGCTGGAACTTCTCTTTGGTCTGCTTTGCAACGTGAGGACGTGCATTGTCATGGAGAAGGAGAACGCCAAACCTTTTTCACCATATTCCGATTCTCCTTCAAATCTGTGCTGTGCAGAACAGCGGTGACCATCTGACCTGGTTTCAGGAAGGTGCAGGATCTTCTTCACTTTGCCGACTGCCTTTAGATGGCGAGAATGATGAAGAATGGACATTGAAAGTCTCGGCAAGCTGTCGGAGGGTCTGTCGTGTATCCTTTTATACATAAGCCTTCCGTCCGTCGTTATTGATGACTGACAGTGGTCTACCGCGTTCTTGATTTTTTAGACATCCATTACCGGCCTCGAACTTCTGAAACAAACGGTTCACCGTGCTTTTGGATGTGGTTCCCTCCCCAAACGCCATGTTGATTTTCTTCGCTCGAGTTGCTGTCCAGATTCCACTCTTAAAGAGCAATTACACGACTATCGTGACTCTCCATCTTGGGGCTTCAGGGACTTCACAATACCCAAGCACCACTGAGATGCTTGGGTAAGGTCGGAGGTTTATGTACCCTGATAAGCCTACATTCTGGTCACATATGAAACGTTCGCAGTCCTTCCCATCATCCAATGCGAGGAATGGAATTCTCCATTTTCCCATTTCATCTGCAACTATCTGATACAACTGACTTTTTTAGGACAATCTAAATTATTCCCTTTAAAACAATTTAAATCATTGTTCTTTTGGATTAAAGTTCACTGTTTCGGATTCCAAAGAAACGAATAAAGAAATTCAAATAGTTAGGATAAGCTTTGTATCTAAATTTGATTGCTTAATGTTGGTAAATTCTTGTATTTAGAGGAATGCAAAAGAATTGGAGGCCAGTTTAGTATTAACTTTTACGATCTGAGTATTAAAGCAAGGTGCAGGCTTAAATCTTACTCAAGGGTAGAAAGTGCAATTAGGCAACGTTCTCATTTTTCATTAAATTCCTGCCGTGCGTTTGAATAAATAAAGGAACTCCTTACAGATACATCGGAGCTGATAAATCTAGTAGTAAAATTCCAAGTTTTAAGCTAAATTTAAGCATTAATATCACTGTTTAAACAAAGTTTATATGTATCGAACTTCTCCAAATACAATGGTACTAGACAAAAAATATAATCTTTAATATAAATCAGATGTGACTGAATGTTTAACTGAATTTAAACATCAATTAACACAACTTTATTTTACGATATTGACTGAAATTTGTCTCGATTAATATTTTTTTAGCGATCCATCAGGGAGCTATTGTGATAGCGACTAAAATCGATAGCTGTAGCGTTTGTCCTGTCCGTCCGTCCGTGTCTGTCCCTCCTTAACAACTCCGACTACAGGGTCGGATCGGCAAACGGACTTCACCATCTGTTCAAAGCCCAAAAACTGTAGGAATGGGATAATTTCAGAGATCAACGAACCCCCCCCCCCCCCATGTTTGAGATACTTAGCATTGTTTTTATTAGATTTCCGCTGTTAGCTTAAATGTTAGAAATGCAACTATCTCATTTCAGTTGTCAGCTATAAGGTATCGGACACACATGCTGGAGGTTGTCGGTTCGAATCTGTATATTTTTTTTTCCCTGAATCTTTTTTTTCTCAATGTCCGCGTGGGTATTTGTTTTGTTTTTCTTATTTTCCTAGCTTTTTTATTTTTCTTCACGTTAATGTACTTCCTTTCTTTTATTATTATTAATTTTTATTATAATGGGTGGTCCTTAAATTTATGATTTAGCATAATTTTTTTTGTTTTAATAAAAGGCAAAACGGTCACACTTTGGTCCAAACTATGAATCACTTTAGTTATTCATTAAACTTTCCACACTAAATAAAACATAATAACTCTGCCAATTGATTCAATTTTAATAAACAGAAGATTAGCTCCCATCTACACAATATCGATGGACTACATTATTTTTATAATGACATATGGAAAAACTTTATTTACCCTTACTTAAAAAAAGAGACAGAGAGGATTCAAAAATGATCTAACGAATAAAGATAAAAAGGTAACAAAAAAAAAAGAGAAGAAAAAAAATATATTGGCAAGTTACGAAGAAAAAAAGATGAAGACAAAATTTGTCGAAGTGAAACAGCTGCAGACAAGAAGATAATTAATTGCGGGGGATGAGCCACTCATTACTCCTAAATCGGTAACAAAAGAACTGCAATTTAGAGGGAATGAACTGTGTTCGACCCGATATTTTTTCTTTAGATCAGCCAAGTTTGGAGACCATCCAAGAAAAACAGAAGGTCGTAAATAAGCAAAAGTTTAAAAATAATCAACTTTTAATAAAAACTAAAAAAGACTTGATTTAATAGACAGATATTCTGTTACCTGAGAATCAGGATCTATGTTCCTTAAGCAGAAAGTGGACTTTTCGTAAGCAGATGTTGAATTAACTATTTACAAGTCAAAAATAAATCAGCACTAGATGTTGATACAAGTTTCAAATCAGTTCTGAAAGTTTTATAGGAGGATATTTTACCTACCAAAAATTTCAATTACAAATAGGGATATTAAAATCTTCAGAGCACAAATTCTGGGATTTATGCCTTTAGAGAAAATGCAGATTTTTCCAACTTTATTATCGAAAGTAATTTTCAGTGTGGACAATTATTTTATTTGAACGAAACAAGCAGGTAATTGTCCAGATTGCTATCGGTCAATATTATGTTGAAACGTCCTATAATAGCAGCGCTTGAGGCATTGATGATATCAATCCAATTGGACCAATTTGTCGTAGATGCATAGGATTTATTTATTTATTTATTTATTTATTTATTTATTTATTTACTTTTTTATTGGACTCATTTTTCAACAGTTCTTCTAAAGAAGAAACCAATTAACTTATAAAATTATTATTAATTTCTCTCTTTGGATTAAGTTAGGAAGTACTTTAATCATTATAATATATTTTTAAAAGTAATCAAATACTTTCTTAGTGCGTATATTGATGTGTCATGGTTATATTTTTCTTGTGAAAAAAAAAAATAAGTTAGATCAGCAATTATTAAAATGGTAATTAAGATGTGTAGAGGACTGGGCAGAGCTCAAATAGCTAATTAAATGTATAATTAAATGGAATCTACAGACAAGTAAACGTTAACCTTGTGAAACTGAAATTCGTTTTGCTATTATTTAAGTAAAAAAAAATCACTAGGTATTTGTATTTTGTAAATAGCAAAGCATTAGTTGAACATTTAACAGACTCTTAATTCAGAAGTTTTTTATTTTCATTATTCAAAGTGATAACAATAATAGTTTCCGTACATTTACAAACTTTCAGTTGATGGAAGCATGGATTACTTCCTCCCACAGCAACTGGTGTGTTTATCAAGAAACCTGCTAAGCACAGGAAATCATTGATCTATTCCAAACTTCCTTTATTCAATTCAGCCTTTGAATGGTCCCAATGTGCTTTTGTTTCAAATAAAACCTTTGTGTTGTCCTCTTTATTCTCATCTCCCACGTATAATTCGTTCTGGCTACTAGAATCTTGGAAATTGCTCTCTTTCAGATAAGAGGATTCTGCCATCATAAACTCATATCATCCAGGTTTGGAAGTTTAAATTGAAAAATTCTTTTTCAAAAGCAAAGTTTAATTTCTAAGCTCTTCAGAAAAAGTTTCGGAGAAAAGGACCTATAAAGTCTGAAACCCCACAGGACTGAAAAGTAATTTCCGAAATTTTGATTGACTAACCTGTAAGGAGACTGAACTGTAGACTCATTTAATCTCTCTGAATGAATACTACGTTCCGCACGAAAAGAAAATATTATAAATTGCATCAACAACTTAAAAGAAGTGTAGAGTAGAATATAATCCTGATTGTCGGAAGCGCAGTGGTGCCTCAAAGGAAAACATTATACACAATAAAAAGCTCACTAATGAAAAATTAGTGAGAAAATTCATGTGCAAGCAGTGCGCCGGCCTCAATGATTTTTTTTTAAAGCATAAAAATTGAATCTGCGCATTGAATTATTAATAAACAACAATGGGTGAGACCAAATTGTTTACTAAGTGACATCCTGGAACAGCTGTTTCACGCTCTTGGCGATCATCAGCCGTACTGACGCTAATATGAATGATCGTCGGAAATGCAGTCATGCCTCAAAGGAAAAAATACACAATAAAAAACTCACTAATCAAAAATGTTGTTATTTACTGGTGACTGCTCCTAGCTGATGATCGCCAAAGAGAGAGAAACAGCTGTTCCAGGATGTCACTTCGTAAATAATTTAGTCTCACCCATTGCAGTACAACCCTTGTAATTAATTATGTTTTCAAATTATGTTTGTTTTTTCGTGAAATTAATAAAAAACATTCAATGCTGAAATCAAAAAATTGTATCTTCGCTTGACCAAAAAGGTCTCAAATTGGAAAAACTTATAATTCTCTGTGTTTACAGCAGACAAAGTCCCAAAAAAGAAGTTTTAAATTTGTAATATACTGTATAAACACACACACACACACACACACACACATATAAATATATATATATTATATATATATATTATCTTCTTATAATAAAGCGCTTTTGTGATTTCTAAATTTTAGCTTAGTTTCAAAAATTCAACACCAGATGCCGCTGATGAAGTGTTTGTATATTCGAATGTTAATACTTACACAGAAACAGCTTTTTGAAATTAATTTGGTTTTTAAATTTCAGAAAGCTGTCCGGCAAATTTTATATATATATATATATTGGCTCTGAGTGATCTATTGATAGTAACGATTTAAGAATTTATTTTCATTCATGAGGGAATTCTGAATTACTGAGTCATTAACGTTTAAATTTCTGTTTTCAATCTTACGAATAAACCAAGTATTGATTAATCCACAAGCGATATGAAAAGGAAGAAAAGTTTGGAAAGGAAGTTACATAAATTTTTCTCGAACGACTGAACAAAGAGAAGTTATAATAAATAAAGAGAAATAAAAGCAATTCAGTTGAAAAAGCTTTGTTAGATTTCGTAAGGGTTCAAAGAAGACCCTAACAAAAGGAGGACCTAAGAAAGTTAACTCTAAGGAAGGGAATCTATAATTACGCTGCGTCTGCTGTTTAGGATGTGCATCTGTTCTGGCGGCAAAAAGAAAATAGTAATTATCACTTAAGTCTTTTAGAAGACACAAGAATAATTGCTTGAAAGCTTTCCTAAAAATTACACCCATCTCTCCTCTATTGCAACTGAAGAACAAGAATTAATCATTGGAAACAAACGAAAATAAAAAAACAATCTACAAAGACCGTTCGCTGCACTTTACGATTTATATCGTGGTTGGTGATGAAAATAATTCTGTTTAAAAGCTTTTGTTGTTTTTGCTGCCTTTTCGTGCTGAAGGAGCATTTATCATCCTTGTAGTTTTATTTCGTGTTGTTTTTCTTTATTGTCCCGAGTGGATTAATCGGGGACGGAATTAACAGTGAGTGTATTGAGCGCAAAATAAAGCAGCTCCAATAGTTGGAGTCATAAAAATGAAAATTAATTCTGGCTATTATGATTGGCGGCTATTAACGCTAACGAATGGGGAATTTCACAGAATTACTGGATAGTTAAGACTTCGCTCGTCTGTTTCAGATTAAAACTCGTGCCGATGAAATGCACGGAAAGTAAAACCGTAATTATCAAAACACAGAGAAAACAAGCATCCCATATTCCAAAGTAAATTGCTTTCTGCAAGTAATTATGGTCTAATTATGGTCTTCATATGAATAAATCCAAAGGCATCATCATAATACTCCATTTAGAGAGAGAAGGGGAAAAAATCACAACAGAAAAACTCAGAAGTTTACCAGTATTACTCGAAGTATGTCAAACAACAAAGATGTTTAATGTCCTCGTGTTTTAACGCTGCACCATTTCTGCTTAACGGATTTCTACCATGGTTTGCAGTGAAGATTTACCATCATTTTGCTACTTTTTTTTAGGCTATGTATTTTGCTGGTGTATCTTACGTAGCCTTTATCTGCAGGTTTAGCCCATGTAACCTCTATTACAGAATTGTCTAAAATCTTATTAAATAGAGGTTACATGGGCTAAACCTGCAGATAAAGGCTACGTAAGATACACCAGCAAAAACCATAAAGTTGCGTTCAACAATAATGTTTTTGCAAGCTCTTCTCCAGCAGCCACTACCATTTACGGTCATCATCAGCCATATGATGGTACAACGTTCATATCCCCATATACTTACGCCCAAGGCTATGTATTATAAATAAAAGCTGGCTTTGTTTTTCTCCAGATTAAAGTATGCACAAGATTTGGGAATTGTTTGAGAAGGCTGAAACTTCTTACCAATCAATGACCAAAATAGAAATGATTTCCGTATTGTCTTTATTTTTATGTTGTAGATGTCTGTAGATTGATTTTCTTAAAAAAAATTACTTCTTTTCTGTAATAATTCACATGGGAATTAATGTTTTTCATCGCGAAATTTGTATAATTTGATTTTTACTTATCCATACAGAAACAGAGTGAAAAGCACCAGTTCAATCGGATGAAGTTGTAGGCCTACTGTTTCTGGTAAGTTATGTAACTTTGTTTTTATGTTTTCAACACTTTACAAATCGTAATGGAATGAGAAGGATTTCAAAGCTCCAAGACTCAAATCCTATCCAACTGATAATAAGTAAATTTGTCTTGAAAATAAAGTAGATAAAAGATCTAATCGTGTGTCTGTAAGCATGAGAAAGTGATTACAACCTATATTCCACACAACCTCCAAATCACAACATTACAGATATTTTTAATGTAATAATGCGTTATTTAACACAAATTTTAAAATCCTGTCATCGAATAGAACTGTTTGATTCGAATGTATGACAGTTTCACCTTCTTTACTCCTCAGGGTATTTGAGGTGTTGAAACCAATGTGACTTCATCAGTTTCAGCAACTGACTTTTTTATTTTTTTAAAATTAATCCAAAGCTTTACATTAGTATTTTAAGTCATTACTTCAAACTATCTTCATTTACTTTAAACTACCTCATCTTTTTTATTCATTATACGCTATATTTCATCTAGAGAATTTCTGGACTTCCTGAGAGTCAATTTCTGAACTTATTTTCCAGAAGAAGCCTGAGAAATTCTCTAGATGAAATAAAGCGTGTAATGAATAAAAAACATTAGCAATTTAACTTTGCTGTATTATTATTTGCTCCAATATTTTAATTTAGGCTAAAAATAGTTCTTAATAACCTCTAATGTCGCTAGCTCCAAACCCTGAATCTTTTTCGGGATTTAAGATGATTTCTATAATCCCCCTCCAATATGGTAATATATACAAAATAAATAGCATTCTTGTACTAGGGAAATAAAACTGTCATGTAATCCAAGTCACATACACTGTCTGGTTAAACGTAAACCCGAGTGTTACAAAACCTCTCATTGATACCAAAGGATTTTCTGATGATCTGTCGATTAGATTGTGGTGTCAATGAAAGCTCTCAATAAAATCCTATCATTGAACTGGAAGTGGAAACCAAAATTGAACAATTAATTGATTAGATTATCCAAGCAATAAAATTAATTGTTCCTTCATTCGATTCACAATCTACTTTGTGTCCATTAAAAGTTTCAATAGATTGATTTTTCATTAGGAACAATTTATCAAAATGAGAAAAAGGTTTCCATTGAAAATACAAAAGGTTTCAGTTTAAGACGTAGTTTTTTTTAAAAAAAAAAGAAAAAGAAAAGAAGTGATCAATCTTAAGCAGATTTCATTACCTTACAGCAGAAAGTAATTAACTTGAAGAATTACTGTGTTTCGGTTGTTCTAGAACGTCGTCAAATTGTTTCAATTTTAAATGGTAATGTTAATGTTAATTTCTCGTTAATGTTATATCGATTACTATTTCTAATAAATGTTTTGCGGAAATATGAATTAGGTGAAAAATTGCTGAACTTATGAGCAATTAGCTGTTTCTGGTTTTGTTGTAAATAAATTTGGCAAATCAAAACAGCAATAATTTCTACGGTGATGTTGCCAATATAAAAATTCTATAGTTTATTATATTAAATCCTCATTGGAAATATCTCTGTCATTTGATAGATATCTAGATTTTAAGCTATTAGGTTATAGGTTACTAAAGACATAGAAATTGTGAGATATACAAGCAGAAATGGAATGTACATGAAGGAGAATACTATAATGGATAAGAAGGAATCAAAGGATTAATGTAAAGGTCAATGAAGTTGACTGGGATGTATTAAGTAAAGAAGGAACTATCAATAATACCTAACATAAATAAAGATATTTCAGAAACTAAAAAATGAAGTTAGTTCACTATATTTTTGTATTTTTAAATTGTTATTATCGTGGCGTCATTTCTGTTAATTAATAACCAATTTAAAGTTTCTGAAAGGAAAAATACAATTTGCTTTTTTTTTTCCCCTACATAAAGGTTTTTTTTTTTTTTTTTTTTTTTTTTTAGATTTTCCTTTTTATGAAGATTTGAAATTTTGCGAATTACTTAATTAAGTTTCACAAGAAAACGGAGCTCTGTGCTTTAATACTGCACAGATTTTAAGTTTGCCTACTTGAATTCCCCCAATTGTATTTTAAGATTCAAATATATTCTTTAACTATATTGGTTTATTCCAAAAATGAAACACTCCAAAATATTCATAATCACCTCATCTTGTTTAGTTTCATGCATAAGTTTAAGCTGGAAAACGAATTCCTTAACAATAGTTCCAATAATGCTAGTGATATGTGTTTCTGACAGTAATATTGTCTCTGTTGAAAACACTATTTAACTATTTTGAAAGAATTCTAAAAAATTTAATCATTTATTAGTGAAACATCGCTTATACATAAATAAATACATAGATGAAATTTTCCCCATATCTACAGTATTTTTCAAAAAAAAAAAAAAGGGTTTGCCTTATATGGTCATTACGAAGCGATCGATTTTGTCTGGAACAAACGTCAACAGTCCTGACGTCATCAACTTCAACTCCGAGCATTCAGCCCAAGATGGCGTCGTTTTGTGATCGCATAAGCGTGACCACGAAAGGATAAACTTTGCATAGCCAAGCAAGAGGTATAGTGTGGAACGTTTTTAATTATTTGAAGACCTGTAATTGTAACTGTAGAAAATGCAACAACGTTTGTTTTCGTAATGTTTAAAAGAGTTAGTTACGAATTTTAGCAGTAGATGGCGCAGTAACGTTCTGGAAACATCAATCCATAAGGAAATTACGTCATAAAAAGCTCTTCTTTCATGAACACAACTGTAGAGCTGTGAACTTCATGGCATATTCCAAGAATACTATAAGAATATTTCATTAAGAAATATATACTAAGATTTATTTACGGAGAGTAAGAATGATTCTAACTCAATTTAGAAATTATGTGACCTTATGTCCTAAGAAAAATCTTTGGCTGTATATTGTAACGATTATACATGATTTACCAACATTCTAATTAAACTTCAACAAGAATACGATATAGTTACGATTTCACATTCTATAAAATGGTAAGTCATTTTAGAATAGAGGCCAATGTATTCTAAATGCTAACAATCAGTACCACTTGGTCTGTATCTCAATTCAAAAGGTGTTATCTAATGATATTGTCTAATTAGATGGTAAAGAATATTTATGCAACACTTACAATAAACTATGCATTTAGAAATCTAAGAATAGCTTAAGACTGCAGATCTAAAATATTCAAGACCACTGAAACCAAACAAATCATACAAAAACTATTCCATTCGTGAACAACACGAAGTAAGTTACGTTATTCTTCAAATTGCAAAATTATTTATTTGAATGCGTTAAAGGTAGTCTCCGCTCTGAAGGACATTAATTTCAATCCAACGTGACTGTGTTGTACAAAGCGCAAAGATACATTCGTCATTTTGTAAGTTTTCTGCAAGAAACTTCATGATTCGAAAATACAATTTCTTATTGCTAAAACAATTTCTCCAACTCCTTTTTATGAGAATGCTGGCTTTGCAGTCACGAGCAGGGCCACCATTTTCATTAAAGCAGACGAGATTCGTTAATAGTTTTTTGTCAGTTTTAAAAATTTATGTTAATCAATCACTCCACACTGCAGTTCCACCAAATCAAATTCTGTACAGAAAAACAAAGCGTTCACATTCTGAATTATAAACAACAAAACTTTCTTTTCCTTTTTTTTTAGTCATTGAAATTCTGTCAGCATCAGAAGACCACACATTTTCAAGAAATATGACGAACAGGTTGTTTGCTGTTCTAGCAATTAGTTTGTAAGTCATAAAATTCTTGTCAAAAATTATAATTAATTCAGTTTAGTAGAATTCAAAAAAGATTATTTAATCTTAGTATTTTATTTCTAATATAAAATGTGTAATTCTTTTAGAATTATTTTCTCCCTCTATGAATTCGAGAGGAATTTTTTTAACCTGTGCTTTCTTTTGTAACCTACGTATAGCGCGACACGCGCAAGAAGAGTAATTACGAAACTATATTAACCGAACGCTTTCCAGACCTTAAAGACTGCTTGTAATTTCGTAATCGCTGAGGACTGCAGAGCCACATATTAAACAGCGGCGGTCGCAGCGAAATTATGACGGCTTTATGTCCGCACTTTAAACGGCAGACGGCATTAACATGAGGGGGAGGGAAGGCATAAATTTTTCATTTTACTTCGAGCTAAAAAGAACGGCGGGAGGCTGTATCCGAAGCGGGCGGCCGTTGCGAATACGGGGCGTAGCACGATGTGCACGCGAGCTTCCGACGTGATATACTCTTTCCATATAAAGTGAATCATTAGGACGGGGCGCGTTGAGACGGCAACGGGAGTCTCGGGGAACGCGGCACCTCGAAGCCGCGACCTCCGCTTGTAGACCGGCAGACCGGACAATTTGAAGAAAGGCACCGCAGTAATTTTACGATGCTCCCGACGCCGCACAGTTGAAGGGGCCAGTGTGCGGTGTAATAGGCTTACATTTGCATGCCATAAATTTCATGAGGTGTGTAAAAATTTTTACACGAAACTTCCGCAACAATTACAGAGTTAACATTGCAAAAATCTCGTTTTATTGCGATACAAGGCGACCTCGGAACCATAACAATGCATTCATCGCCTAACATAACATGAACGGTAATTAGCAATGATTTAGAAGCTGTCGGCGGCTCACGCAAGATTAACGGCGAAATTAGCAACATAGGAGTTTAATGCAAACAGTTCTATTTAATAGGCACTTTATCTCGTGTATATGAGAAAGATCCGTCAAGAAAAACAAGATATAGTTTTTTTATGCTCACTACTGCGTTTTCCTATGACAGCAACAGACTGTAAATTAGATAATATACTTAAGATAACAGGTTTAATAACAGAACTCTCCCTATGTATAAGAGAATATTTCAAAAATCTAAAATTCTGAAACCAAGTGGTTAATTTTTTTTTACTTTCAATTAAAATTGTTGCAATTGATACAAGCTGCTTAAGTTCTACAATTTCTTCAAGAACTTTTTATTCATTTAAATTATAAAATAAAAATTTATTTCTCTGTAAATAGGTAATACAAACTTTTAGATTATTTCATGAATTTGATTTTTTTTTTATTTGGTAGACCACAATGGGGAGGGGGGCGAAAATGATCCACAACCTCACACACAACTGGGCAAATCTTATGATTCCTAAGAAGGACAAAACAGCTGACTCAGATTCCCGTTTAACGTGTATTTGTGTTTTGTTTTTGTTTCACTTTTTCATGCTTATTTCTGCATAAACTTTATTAATTACGCTTTTTATGCTTTCTTAAATGCACTTAACTGCATAGCTGGACAAGATTTGGAATCTGCACTGATTGCAGAAAACTTTTATGTAATTCTACGTGTTTTGAGGTCGCACTGTCATGAGTGAGAGTGAGGGATCCACCACCTTTCTTTTGTGTAAACTTAACTATCTCAGATTCTCTTTGTTACCAGTTCGGGATATGCCTTCAAAAATCTGTTGTTTTTTTCCCACTATTTTCATAAGATATCGTTTAGAAATTAGTATTACCTGACTCGCTAGATAACTTATTATGTAATAAGTCTGTCTAATATCTAAGTCTAACATGACTGTCCTAAAAGTCACTGTGCATTGAATATAATACTGAGAATGTCGAAGTAGTTCGTACAAGATGTGTTGGAAATAGGCTCCACTGACGTCCAGACATGCCTGCACATGCTTCTGTATGGTGTCGAAAACCTTCAGCAGGGTATGTCGTGTGATTTGTTGGATGTTGATTGTTTTTACAGCTTGAAGCTCCTGAATTGTATGCGGATTATCTGCATACACTCTTCCATTCAGTACTTCCCACAGGAAAAAGTCGGGCGTGGGTGACAGATCTGGTGATCGTCAAGCCAGAGTCCCCAGGCGATGATGCGGTTTCCAAAGAATTCATCCAGAAGAAGCTTTCAGCGTCCAGCTATGTGAGTGTTGGCCCAGCGGTGTGAGCAGTTACTGGAAACATCCTTCGTTTATTTTCCGCTCCATAAGTTGGGATATGAGTGGATAGATAATCTGATCACGATACCGTTCTGAGTTAATGGTCTCATTGAAGAAAATAGACCCAATAATGTGCTTACGAGTAGTCGCACACCAAAAACCGATCTTGTGGTCGTGGAATGTTTCATAGGGTTTTTCAGTACTCCAGACGATTGTTTTGACTGTTGAAGTACCCGGACGGGTGAAACCATGCCTCATCTGTGAAGAACATCACATCCAGAATATCTTCACATTCAGTTTTAGAACCACCTGTAGTATCGAACACGGGCCGCGTGGTCTGTTCTGTCAGTTTATGCACTGCAGACACTTTGTACGAATAGAAATGCAACTTTTTTCTCAGAATTATTTAGACAGCCGTCTCAAAAACTTGTTTGGACTACTCAGTATCCTGTCCTATATATCATCTACAGTCTCGTCTGCCATATATGACCTACCCGAGTGGCAGGCATCAAGAACGCTGCCAGTTTCCCGAATCTTCCTATGAGGATTACAAACAGTGTAACGGTGGGGGATTGCTACATCAGGAAATGTCCTCGCAAACTGTTCTTTCACTTCTTCCGCGTATTTGTTGTTCTGGCAAAAGATTTGTGCTACCAAGAACACTCAACGTCAATGCCATTCCAATAATTCACCACTGTGCCTCCCTCGAATACACGCACGGTTACTGACTCGGAATTACAGCTGTGAGCGCAATATTGAAACAATGCACGATTATACCGAACACACAGAGCGCTTCCAAGTTATGTGTAATTGTCATTTCTGAAATTCAAAATCAAATTAATATGTATAATTTATTATTCCAATGAGTACATTCACTGCACAGTGACTTTTTGGACACTCTGTACAATTTGAAAAGAAAAAGAAAAATGAAATATCCCCGATATTCAAAACATTTGAATCAACAGATAGAAAGATTCGAGAACGGATATTTTGCATTTGTTTAATATTCATCATCCAAGGCTATTTACTTTCCAAGATTCGAGAGAGTAATGGATCAATTCTTTGATATGAAGCACGTGCCTTCTCTTATATTAATACATCAAGATTAAAATAACTAAATCAGAAGTCGCAGATCTTCGTTTTCTTCGAAATATTTGGAGAATGAATAACTTCAGAATAATAAAAAAAAAGTCATCAATAGAAAGATAAAAAGTCAATCTTACGAATGGGCAAGTTTATTCACTGTATGTGGAACATTTTACCAAAAACTTCTTTCATATGAAAGGAGAGCCAATTTTATGTCATTGGGAGCATCATTTGTATCCAGAGATGAGACCAATACCTCAAGAGAAAGACCAAATCAAAAATGGAATGGCAACAATTGATTCGGTTAAAATTCACTAACCTTTAACATTATCAAGTAAAAAAATAAAAGGGAAAAAGCAAAAGTAACTCTTTTTAAAACCAACGGCAGCTGACAAAGTGCAGACTCCAAATCATTCTTTTTTTCTCTTGAGACTGACAATGAAATACAGAAGAGAAAAATGAATAATACTTCCAACGAGTTTTTTCCTTATTTAATGTCGGTTTAAGAAAGAAAAAAAAGGAAGTTTTATTGTGATTTTTGATCAATCCTTACAAAGACCTTTTTTTTTACTGAAATTGTAATTAATTTGCTTGTTATTCATTTTCTTAGAAATATTTTATTATTTTTTTTATCATTCTCAAAAATTACTTTAAATTTGATAAAAGGAAGAAATTTTTGGGGATGATAATAATTTATTTTTTAGAAGCTTTTTTTTTTTAAAAAGATCTTTGCAGTCTACTTTCTTGGAAAATGAACCTTGTAAAATCAATATCTATAATCCCTTTAATAACTTTTCAAGGGATGAATCAATCTTATGGAAACCTGACATGTATGTGTGAAAGGCAAGAAATGCTTTTACTTTTTTAATTGGGATTTTTCCCAAAAGGTCCCTGTGAAGAAGTTTGCGCGTGAAAGTAATAAAAAAAAATCAACCTAAAGATTAGTATTAGAAGCGGTAGTGTTAATTTCTATCATCCTTTCAAGTGTTCTGAAGATATTTTGTATTTATCGTATTGAGAAAAATCATCATCTCTAACTGTTATTCAAAGATAAAGAATTGTTGTTTCCGGGGCTGGGGAAGCTTGATTTAATCCCCGATGAAGATCGGAGATTCTGCCTTGGTTAATCGTCGTATAGACCGTTCCCACGGTTAGACAAGACATCTGTCAAATAGATACTATGTTTCTTACCGAAGTGTTTAAGGAGGATAACCTACGGGTTCGTTAGCCTCCTCTGAACGTTTCATATTAATCCTTTTAGTAATCCACTGTAATTTGCGCATGCTCTGATAAGATTAAATAAATTTGAAGTATTTGGAAACTTAACGATACATGATAGGATTCCAGTATTTCGAAAACATTAAAGAATATTCACTGAATAATATTTAATAGCAATGTTGGATTTTTTTTTTCTTTTTATGCTGTCAGTGTTTTGTTGGGTTTTGCATTAGAATGGATATCTGATACTCTAGCGGCTTCAAAAGTCTAGAGCGAGACCTCAGACTCAGTCAATATTCCAGCACTTGTTATCTCAGATACATGAAGTTCTTGATTCGGTTTTTTTTCATTCATGTGCGATAGATCTTGAGGGATGATCTGCGACTCCGGATGTAGTTGGATGATGTGGAAGTTGATTTTTTTTTTAATTGGCTTGGTTGAGTTCCAGTTTTGATTAGAATAAAAAAAAAGAGGCTATTTTTCATAATAGCTTTACCAATTTCCTGATCTAGGATCTTACATTTATTAGATGTTCTACAGTATATTAATATACATCTGATACTTTCACCTTCATGCTTTCAAATACTACTCTGATGAAAATATTGATTTTTTTTCTTCAACTCTAATTAATTTCACTCTTTGCTTTTATTTTCCTGATTATTAATTCATCAATAATTCCGCTTTTCGTAAGATAATTTTGAATGGGTAACGCAAAACCATTGGTTTATTTCTACCGATCTAAATAAAACAATCCTAATAAAAAGTATTCCTAAACAAATATATCTGGTAAAATAAAAAATAGATACTAAGTAAGTCAACATCTGTGATGAAAGAACTGCAACGAATTACGTATGATCATAAAAATCAGAAAAGTCAGAATGACAGAATATTTTACTAAAATTCAATCATGACTCCAACTGAAAAAGAAAGAACAGCTGTAAATTAAAGAAAAAGAAAGATGAATTAAACTTGATATGTAACATATATGTATTGTTAAGCAATTTTATAAATTTCATTATGATGTAAATTGTACAAGGAATATTTGTATGAAGATCAGGTCATTTTTCTGTAATAATGAAACACAGCGAACAAGAGAATTTAAATTACTTTTAAAACATCATGTCCGAAATTTATAAATCATTTAACATTGAACTGAAACTGAAAAGTATAAAATTATCCTGGAAATGTATCAGACAGGGAATTGGGAGTTCCTATTTAGCGAAAAAGGTTTCTACGAGTGCATATAAAGTTTAATATGAATTAAATTTCCAGTTTTAGTTGTTAAAAGCAAATGCATTCTATTTTCTTACTAATAATTACACCTTCTTTTATGGGCGTAATTCCAAGACTCAATTTAATTCCTACGTCCTTATGTTAACACTGTGTGTGTTGGCGTTTCTTTTGAGTTGAGAGTTTTATGCCTAAAATTAGTGTCAATTCCTCTTGTTGCAACCGATGCCTTACTGCAAAGAGTCGATTCCTCCGGTGCTTGAGAGAGTCTAAGAAGCTCTTTAATGGCCAATAGAAGTCACTTAATGGGCGTGGGTGGGAATCTCACGGAAGGAAGAGGTAAGAAGTTAGAAGAGTCATTAGAACTGGAATGAGAATCACCTCCTGGCTGGCACAGAGGAAGAGGAAGCTGTAATGGCAGCTCGTTAAGAAATTAATGGACAGGAGACAGGTAGCAGGTTACAAGATAGATGAGGAGGAACCCTTCAAATTAGACCCAATCACAGACAGCAACGAGATGGTCTATTGGTTTCACAGACATTACTTTAAAGATAGAATACATTCACTTCGCAGATACAATTTATCGACGATTTCTTGTGAAAAATTCCCTGTTGGATCACAAAGATTTCGTTAAGAGACTCATAACAATACTAACAAGGAGGAACTCATTGGGAAGTTAAACATCAATATTTTCATTTATGCCCAATCACTAATTAATTAGAAATTAACAAATTCTAAAAAGGACATTTACACTTAATATTCACTTTCGTATCCTTTTATGTTGGTTCGTTTTTAATTTTTTTCCTGAATGAATGAATCATTTATTGTTTTCCTTCTTCTTTATTTTGAACTTTAACATTACACTGAAATGCGCTCTTTATAGGTGAGGTGTGGATGTATGGATTATTTTACAGATTATCAAGATTTTAGTGTGATGGAATTTATTAAAATTCGTTGTAGAATTATTCATGAATAATTTTTCATTTATTATTTGAATTCTTTGTGAAAAACATATTTGCTTTCGAAGTATTGGACACAGATCTTCTTTGAAACTATAACCAAATAATGTATCTTTCTTAATAAAATGTTTTCATTTTGAATTTGTTTTATTTGTTTTACAACAAAACCTTTATTAAGGAGTTTTTTATAAGAATTAATAAAGAGCGGAATAATCCAAAAAAAGAAATACCAAATTTCATATTTTTCCTTAAAGTCAGATTTTTGCTTTAGATTCAGGCCTTTTACAAAAAATTAAATACTTATGAAATGCAAAAATATAGAAGTTTCACGGAGCTATATTGAATTTACTTGTATTGAGAAAAATCATCAATTCTCGTTTAATCAAGAAGAGAACTATTTTATGAATTTATAATTCAAAGATGAAGAATTGTTGTTTGCGGGCTGGGGTAAAAGCTTGATTCAATTCCCGATATAGAACGGATATTTTGCCTTGGTTATTTGTCGTACAGAGGAGTCCCAGGGTTAAACAAGACGTCTGTCAAATAGATACCACGTTTCTTACCAAGGTAAGATACCCTTTAACGATTAAGAACTGAAGGATGTAGAGTTCCAAGATGTTCACAGATGGCGGCTCCCTTCCAAATGACAAGCAGTATAAATTATGTTTTGCATATTAATAAGTACATAACAGGCCATGCGGTTGGCGTTTTTGCTATGACATTGGTCTCTCACCTCTGAGTACCGTGGTTCGGTTCTCACGTGGGTTTCGCGATGGTGGAAGAACCGCGTTGGTGAGGTTTTCTCGTGGTTCTCCCATTTCCCCTGTACTTCTCCCACCATATTTTTTCAGTCTTTCTCTCCATCTGTCGCTATTAACCCTCCGGTCGCAGTGCTGGGCTTTCCCTGCCGCCCACATAAACATAAAAACATAAGTACATAACAGAAAAAATACTTTAACAAGATTAGTATAATGTGAGAACACACGAAAAGTGTGAAATAGGCTTACTTTGTTCAAACTTTTCTTTTTAACATTGAAGTTAAACTAACAACCTTGTAATTAAGCAATTCAATAGTTCGTAGAAAACTTCCACTAAGGAAAAGCTACATCTTAGGAAAATACGAGATAAATTTCCTCAATAGAGTTATCTCTAAAGCAGTCCGTCGTTTCCAAAGAGAATTTACGAATCGACAGTGGAATGAATCTATTAAGAGCGCGGTTATACCAATCAGTACACCAACTCTTTTCAAAGAGCACTCCAAGTGAAAACAAGCGAGTAGTGGTAACAGATTCCAAAAATAGAATCCACCCAAACAGAATCCGTCTTGGAAATGCTCAAGACATTATTATGAAGCTCTTCTCTATCCAGATGTGCAAATAAGCCTAATGGGATACGGCGGTCGCCGAGTGGCTGAGCGATTAATAAGTGGTGCAGGGAGAGAGGAGTTTCTAATGCGTAACTTGCTTTTAGAATAGATTATGAGGGAGAGAGAGAGAGAGAGAAAGAGGAAAAACTCGGTGGAGATGTACGATGGATGGAGATGAATGGAAAAGGAGATATGTGGGTGGAGGGAAGATTGACGACTGAGGACAAATTCTCTCGCAGTTGCTTCATCTGGAACGCACAGCATTTTGTTCAACAACAGATCGATTTGTACTCCTCAACTAAAATCTTCTTTTCAAAAGAATGGCGGAGATATTTAATGACGGTAATTGGCTTCATGAAAAGATCTTCAGGCCCCCATCTCTCCTTTTTTTTTCCCCTCTTCTGATTTTTACAAAATTGTTACGTTTAAAAGGTCTTTAATTAATTGTAAACTTTAAAAGAAAAAGAAAAAGGACTCGTTTTTCATTGCTATTAGTTCATCTTCCATTAGTTTTACACCAACTAATGGAAGAATTATATTCATTTAACAATCCAACGGATTTAATAAACAATAAGGTACCTAGAATAAGAAAATAATGTTGATTATCAGATTAAAGTGGAAGAATAAGCATTAAGAAAAGATTTGTGATAAACATACAGCTCTGTAATCCCAAAACCTTCAAATTGTTACGCCATAAGATATTTAAAAAAAAAAAAGTAGAACTGCGACTTCAGAATTTAAATTGTCATCAATAATTTTTGATTTCTCAAGTGTCTAGGCTTATTAAAATTAAAATTTTTCTTTTCTATAAAAAATGTGTCCGGATATTAGACGGCCTCTTTATTATTTATGAACTGCAGAAAAGGGATCGCATTTCCTCGTCGCCTTCTCCTCATCAGTTTCTACTATAATATTAGATTAGAAAGATCTAATATTAAGTGTTGAAAAATAAATAAAAAAATTTAAATATTCATTAATCGTAATGGAAAAAAATCCGACTTTTTGGCCATAGAAAATCCTTTTTATTTTAAAGAATTCTTATTCGAATTCTCTACACTTCCGGTATCTTCACTATCTTATCACTGACCTACAGGAGCAAAGAAAAAAATGTCCTCTCTTTTAGTGAAATAACGGTCGATAAAATAAGATGGCAAGTTTTAAAAAATTCTCTTTGCCAATTATATTTCCTAGTTTCATTTCCTGTGTTATTTCAATGATTCTGAATGCTTTGAAACACGAATATTCGAAACAGGGTTAACAGGTAGTTCTTCTATTGTACTGCATTGTTGTTTGGCTCTGAACTTTGCTCTCGGCTTTCATGTGGGGCCTTTTAACCAATGGGCAGCTGATGGTGCAGGGAATTCGGGACACATTGACGTATGGCTCCTTCAGAGGAAATCGGTCCCTCGCCACCAACTGAAGACGACAGCCTGACGCCACGGGAGGACGGAGGCAGGGCAAAATTGCGACGACGGTGACGCCATCATTGCTATGCGAGGAGAAGTCGGGCCCCATTTTCACGCGAGCGCAGTGGGACTCAAACCAATAAGAAACTTCTTTATTTCCAGAGGTAAACAACACATTGAAAGCCTTCACTGCTCCCAACGCTCTAAGATAAGAAACACTAGAGGAAGCATTCTTTTACAACGAGGAGGAATAGAAGACCTACTTACATAGACAAGTTACAAACATAAATATCTATTTCCCTTTTTTTACATTTACATCAAGTGCCCTATTGAATTGGGAATTGCAATTATAATTTTTACAGGTATTTTTTTTTACAGGTTTTATAATTCCTTGCTGGTAAGTGGATTTTTTTTTAATGAAGAAACAATATAAAATTTCTTATCTTAATTAACCACGACTTACTATTTTTTTTATTAGCGTTGCATTATTAATTACTATTATCTAATTTTTTTCCTTTACTGAATATTAAAGAAGCACCTTGTATCATTTTAAAAGATATAAATAAAACTATATAATATTACGAAATATGGTAAATGCAAGAGGACCATTCGATCCACTGAGCTCAGGTCAAAAGAATCTAAATTTGTTCAAATGACTGATCGTCCACTAATGAATTATAGATCGGTTCCTTCTGGAATAAAGTGCGCAGTAATGATTATTGATTGTGATCAAGTGCAACACACATTAAATGTAAACGAGGGCATGATTTAGGTTTACCTTTGTAATAAATCAAATACACTGACGTAGTTCGGAAAGAAAAAAATTTAAAATACAGATTTTTTTTTATGAATTTTGATGTAAATTACTTTTATTCAACTGGCAGCTGATTCAAAAAAAACTATTCCCTAACAGGTACATAAGTTATCAGAAGGCAGGAAGAGTGAACCACAGTATATAATATCAATATAACTGAATAATGATATAAGCAAAGAATACGATTAATTATTGCAATGACTGGTTAGCCCTTTTGAATGGATGTACTGTGGTTGACATTCCCAATATCACATTGCGAAGTAGTGCTTTCCTGCATTGCTTCCTTAAACGGAAGCGAAGTCTAAGAGCAGAGAGCTTAAGCATGCGGGGAAGCATCGGGCAGCTAATGTTACATTGGAATGCCACCCACAGTACATAGCATGTACGTTGCATAAAATGGTCTAAATACAAAAAGGAAATAACAAAATTTCTGGGAAGCCATTTCTAAAGTTTTTAACAGTTATTTCTCCTTATTATTCAAAGAATTGTAAATACGAATATCAATTAGATATGCATAGAGCAAGAACTACAGCATTTTAGTTGAACATCAATTTTATTAACATCTTTATAGCTACATTTACAGTTTGAAAACAGTTTTCTATGAATTTAATAGAATATATTTAAATGGTTGGGCAATAGCCAGAGATTAAATGTTAATGTAGAGGTTAAAAAAGCAAAAAAAAACCCACAATGGTTTCATCGTTGTTAATTTATTTTAATAAATGTATTATTTTATATATTTATTTTTGTTTTATTTGAAGATTTTAAAGACTTTTCAATACATAGAATGTCTAGAAGAGGGAGAATTAAGAAGACTTATGGTATATGTCTTGAATGATATTATTATAACTGTCAAAGATTAAAATTATTAATAAAGTAACATGGGGTTAGTTTACCATTTCTGTTAATTCTGTACGAAACTAATGTTCCAGATTTTACAAATAAGAATTGAAGCATTTAATAAAAGGAATAACTTTAAATAGGATTTTAATAAGGGAAATATTATTCATAGAAATCAGAAAATTACTTGAGGATTAGAACAGAGTGACCAAAGGGCAAGATTACCAGCTACTGTAATACATACAGCCTATTAGTTTAGTTGAACTTTTGAACCGATGAGTTGTATAATTAATCTGCTTGTTAATCAATACAATTACGCAAGCGTTACTACAAGAGATCAACATTTTAACTAATAGCCATCACTTACCTACGATTAACTAGATAATCAATTAATTAACATAATGTATGCTTCTGACTAAGGTCTGTTCAATGTACAAATTCCTCGTTTTATTACAATAATTCCCCTGCCTTACAGATTTGGAAGTTTACTAAGATGTATATTATGGAATGAAAATTACACAATTCATTATTTATTGCATAGCTCAGATTTACATCAAAAGTAACGACAGATATTTTTTTTAATAGCTTCATAGCCGATTTTTTTTTTAAGAATCTTTATGGAGTAAACCGTAATTTTATTAATTTACGCTTGCTTACACTATGTGTAAGCAAAAAATGTTCGATCACCCCTGCATTAGTGAACTGAAGTCTAGATGGCATGACGATGTCACGTACTGGTGTAAAAAACGTTATTGTAATCTTATAAATTATTTATCACATTGTCTTAAAAGTTGTCTCATTTACTTAAACTAATTTAAATATTAATTACAGATTTTTTTTTTCAATGTAGGCTATAACTTCTCAAAACTCAAAAACTTGTATACTTAGTTAACTGTTTATAAAACTTACTATGTTTAGAAACTTTCAATCCTGCAATTATTAAATATATAATCGGAATTTTAGTTCTTTTAGTATATCTCTTAATCAAAATTATTATATCAAATGTAACTAATAATCAATACGTATCAACTGTAGCACCTGTTGGTAGGAAGCTATACAAAGGTTTCCCAACAGGACTCCTACATTAGAATATAACTAAAATAAAATAAATGAATGAAAAAAAA
>JAFIDM010006943.1:30077663-30095466 GCA_023159025.1 Thereuonema tuberculata
ATCTCTAAATGTGTTAAATTTAAAGTTAAATTTTGCCGTGAATTATAATATGTATTCTTGATGTATAGATCATTGGAAAACTCACATAGCCTTAAATTACACAATACGATATTATAGTGAGTTATTCTGTAAATAAATAAGTAGCCTTTACTATATTTCCATGTGCTGTGTTTAACATAATCTGCAATCTACATTTGATTACGGCTTGTAAACTCATAAGCTTATCTATTGCACAAATATATTTTTTGTACAGTCCTCGTTTTGCACCCGTTTCATTGAACAAGTACGCATTTTCATAAATAAAATATTCGATAAAATATTAACAAATAAATGCAAAGACAAACTCTATGTGATGCTGGGCCTTTCACTAAAAAATACTGTAGTAATTTAATGATATCGTATTTCCTTCATAAGAAGCTTCCGTTTTCAAGTTCAAATAAATTTAACTGTGTTGACTACTTACGCTCTCGGTGTGGATAGGGTGTACGGCGAAAAGTAAGGCACAGAGGAAGGCAGCCCGAGACCCGGCGGGAGGACTGGAGGGGCGTCCGAAGGCGAAGGGCAATCCACTGCCCAGGACCACGTAGAATACTCGCAGGCTGAGAACACTGACAGCAGCATGGAGTAACACATTGGTCAGATGAAACCCCCACGGATGGAGACCTCCACTTAGAATATAGTTCAACCTAATAAGGAAACAAAAAATATATTTATTAAAATTTAATTGATTACAAACATTATGTAATTACTCATACAAAAACACACACACACAAAACAAAATATTTTGACTTATTAAAATACACTATTCTTTTCTTTCAGTGTAAACTAAATTTTTGTAAACCTATGTTGGCATCACGGAACAGCATTTTCCGTGATGACTATTTAATAATAATAATAAAAAAAATTACACTTCAACGAGCTTAACGTTGGCTATTCTAATAAATGAAAAAAGCAATAAATACATACAATGAAATTTCACACTCTTCATTTTATAAATGAAAAAACAAATAACAAATTATCAGGTGATAACAAATTATCAAATACAAAATTAGCTTAACGTATTAAGCTATTACCGGGAAGAGTGTGGGACGGCCTTCGTCCTCTTTAGTCTCATCAGCCAGATAAACTCCAGCGATGACAGGCTTAGAAGTTGCGAACACATAAGAATCCCACTCTCGCTTCAGGACGAGGGATCCCACACAAGCAAAACACAACTAAAAATACACACTAATAGAAAAAATATCAAATCCTTGTGTTGCGTTCCGCTAGGCTCAAAAGGAATTTGTATAAAGCGTAAAACAAAGCTTTTAAACTAACCAGTTTAAGTAATAACAGAGTTTACGTGCCTAATGATTGAATAGAATAGTAACTACGGAAGCCACAAAGGGACCAAAAAAAGATTTTTTTTTTTTTTTATTGAATTTCTATTTTGCAAAGTAACAGATAACCGTTACACATATACACTGAGTTACCTAGACACATATTGAAGCATAAATTAAGACATACGCCATTTTGATTGACAAGTCGGTCACTTGCCCCACGACGTCAGCGGTAAAAGGAGACACTTGTCACTTACCACCATGACTAAAAGTCCCGGTTTGACTAGAATGCACCTCGTACAATAAGCATTTTTTTTTAAAACGATGCTGTATTTTATTTTAAAATAAAAAAACGATTTTTTTTTCATCCTCTCTATGCAGATGAACGACTGTAACATTAATCCACCATTTTTAAGCAAAGCCTTATAATGTAGAAGTTTTAAAAAAGATGCCAATAATTAAAAAACAAAAAAACACATTAAAATCTCGACCCGGTTTCGATTGGACCTGCTGATCTTTTTCAAGTGAAATTCCAGCAAGATACAAGCTGCTTATAACAAGAAATTGAACCAATGACAAACGAATGCAATTATGTTGTCCCCCAACGTCTTCTGGTGTCAGGAACTGCAGACGTGAGCAGAGGAACGTCAGAGAAAATCGTGAATTTTCATCAATCCCCTCAGGAGTGAAATGTATAATATGAATATGACAACTACAAATTCAAAGGACAACAATGCAAGCTGGATATATAACAAAAAAATAAATAAATAAATAAATAAATAAATAAATAAATAAATAAATAGAAAGGGAGGAGATTGAGGAGAGGGTATTTGGATTATTTGAAGTGAACGGGAATGAATCGAAGATCAGATAGTATAGGGGATGTCTTTATCCTTAGGTGGAAAGCCCTCTTGATAAATGGTTTTGACTTACGAATGAAATGGTTAGATTCATGATGGATAATGAAAGGTTTTTCCAAGTCAAGGGAATGTCCACTTTCGCGAACATGAAATGCAGTTAAATAATTGAAATCGCCAAATCTCCGAACATTTGGCGTGCTGAGCTATCCGCCGCATTACCGGCTGCCGAATCTCGCCAGTATACTTATTTTCCTGTTATCTCTTTAATTTCACTCCAGAGAAATATTTTCTTTCTTTAAATTAATAGTCTTTTGAAACTTGAGTCTCGTTTACTTTTAAAATTCATATTTCATTCTCAAAAAATGCTATATTAGTTTCAATTCGATCGAAATGTTTGTTGTTTTTTTTTTACTTTCATTAGTTAGAGACTTAGGAGAGGATTCAAGTGCAAGAGTTCAACCAGACGACAGGTAAACATTTAGGAGACGGAAATTTAATAGAAGCAACTTTCAGAGACTAAGAGGATTTACTGGAGCTAACGTGGGATGAAGGAATTATTTAAAGTTCGCTTTCCTAAAGATAAACAATAAAAGAGCAGCAAAGTAAACCTATTTCTTGAGCAAACAATTAAGACTTCCTGTTTTGCTTCAAATTTTCTCGTAGCTAAAGATTACACAGATAAATTATAGATATACTTCCGTCTGAATTACCTTTGATTCGAATTAAAATGCACTCTTTGAGAAAAAAAAAATAACCACTACAATAAAAATAATCTGAGAACTAGAAAAGTCGATAATCAAATGTCTCTTGACCACTCAAGTCAATGAATAAAGTTTCATTTCCAATGAACGCAAAATTCGTTCCACAACGAGTCTCATTAAGGCTGTCAGACCCTTACTGTGAATATATTGGCAGCTGCATCTACTGCATTCATTCAGTTGCTACTAATAATGTCTAGACGACGCATTGGAGATCCTGCGAATAACTGGGCAAATCTGAGAGATGCCAACTAGTTAGACCGGGAATCGCATGTCATCTTAGGCATAGTAGTACAGAAGTGCTACAATATTGCCAGCAGTGGAATAGGAGATATTCTTAAACGCCTGGATAACGCGCCAACACTTACATTGTAAGTAGCAATATCCTACGACAGCCAATGTCTGCAAGAGTTACATTAACAACTATGAGACCATAGATCCTGCAACCCCATATGCTTTTTTGTAAGGGATTATTTTCAAGTAAAAAGTGGTTGCCCACAACTGTTCACTTATCCCAAGAGTGCCTCCGTATTGTTGAAACCTCCTCCCTAGCCAGTGAGGTAAGTCTGCTAAGGAAAAGATTTCAAGCATGTACAGGACAACTGAGACGCCAGCTTCAATATCACGGAAAATTACGGATCTCATGCAACAACTACAGAACGCTTGACAACATCTGTCACAGGACAACTTAGTTTTGTTTGTCTCCATGCCAAATCGTACATGCCTGGCGCCGGTAGGTAATAATGTCTTCGATTTCTCACGTACTTTGTACTATCTTGGTTCACGTTTGCTGTGATCAATTCTTATTTCTTCATCAACAGTGCACATGCAAACATTCATCTCGATGGAACGCCGGCTTTGAGGTGAATCTTTTTTGTTGTTGTCAAGGAGTGCATTTCTAATTAAAAACAAACGAATTAAGATATTAATTGAAGAACGAAGCTTTAAAATCAACTAGTCAATCCAACAATTCTTAGCATTCATTGAGTAGAATTTCACAAATTTTGAGTCTCAAGGATACAGTATGACATAGAGTTCCTATCAATAATAGCAAGATTAATGTTGCCTAAAAGAAATCAAAACAATACAACTTAAAGACAGTGTATCCGATATCATACGAAATCTCTGGCTTTACTGAACAAAAAAGAAAAAAAAATAGAAATTGTGAAGAAAAAAAAAATATTGAATACTGAAACACAAGCAATTATACAGACTCAAGAGAGGCTAACAACATAGTGAAATTTTAATTCACATTAGTAAAGTTTTAATTTTTAAAAAAAATAATTTAATCTCTCACAATTTTAAAAAAACACAATTTTTTTTTTAAATTAACAGTTGCACTAATAATAAATATTTTAAATACAAAATTATTTTAAAAAATTTTTATCACTTCAGGTTTTGTCAAATTTGTTTGAGTTGAAAATACCGAGTAATATCTCAAAAACATTCAAAAAATTGACTGTTTTGAGTTTTAATTTAATTACTTGCAGAATATTTTGAAAATTAAGAACAAGAAAATAGAAAAAAAATTCCAGATGCTTCACAAGTTCGTATTTAAATTTTCAGAATTTTAGGTGCATTGGAAGAAGAAATATATAAAGAAATAAAAGGTTTCCAGTCGCCTGCAGTTGCTTGAGTCCTTAAACATCATTTTTATTTTAGGTTCTACTGAGATAAGTTTGCTGCTTGAAATTTAAAAGTTAATAGATTTTTTTGATAACATGTCGTTTCGGCATTTAATGCATAATAACATCCTTTCAGCTTTTACACGAAGAAAAATACTTTCTTGTGGGCTTTTCTTAATATTAAATTCATCTTATACAGAGAAGTGCACCTGACAAACATTAAGATTGAGAGAAAAAAAAGGTAAAACAAAAATAAAAATTCAATATTTTATCCGTATGATTCTGGGCATTATTGCACAAAATTTCGTAGGAAAGGAAATTAAGATACATGTAATACACAAATAAATTAAAACAAGAATTTGGAAGCATTTGCGGAATGACAAGGAATGACCTTTGAGAAATAGATCTTTCGAGTAACTTTAAAATCTTAAAGCAAATACAAAAGCAAATCCAGATAGCTATATTGGGTGTCTCCAGATGATATATCGCGTATGAATCAAATAGTAATAAAATGGTAGGTGGCACAACGCCAGGTTGGCTGAAGTTGAAATAATTTGTTTGCTTTTCAGAATTCAAAGGTATTAATGGGGAAGCATTACCAGTAAAACTTGCAAAGACCGTCTTTTCAAAGCTTTAAAGACAAGTTATTATTGTAGGTTTTAGCAACTTGGCACTGGTCCATTTAACGCTATACACAACTCTGCTACTTTCTGATTCTTGTACATTTGAACTGCATCTTAGATGCCTCAGCGAAAAATATTTCCATTAAATAAATCATTATTGATGCTGTATTGTAGAAGTTTACTAAGTTGCCCTGTTCGCATCTGTCATCAGAACCTTACAGCAATAGCTACTTTGAATTAAAAAGAACAATTTCCTAACATTATTTCTATTTCTTTCAGTCAAACATATCATTTTTTAAGCCAGAAGTTTCTCTGAAAAAGTTAATCAGCCTATCAGTTAACATATCAAATTTCTAAAATATCAAATTAAAATGGAAAAATAATCTAGAAATTTGATATTTTCAAATTTTTGATAATTTCAATTTTCTAGTAAACATAATTAATCAATAATAAAATCACTCAAAAATTGCTTATTGCATCACATTTAATACGGGGTATTATAAAAATTAATGGCCATCGTTGGAGTGTTTTCTAAATATAATTTTTTGTTTTGTGTTTTTGAGAAAATAGCAGCAATGATATTAAAAAAAGAATCTGACGTTGTTTCAAAGTTGCCTGTTGTTACTTCAATGATAATCAATTTTTTAATTGATAATGAAGTTTGGTCTTTTCGCGATGAATCTGGCGATGGAATAAAATAGGTGTGAATACGTGCAGTGTTGATACGCGAAATATAGTTTCATCTCCCAAGATCAACTATAAATTGGGAAAGTTAGATAATCGTCAGTACAGCGCTAGAGTAACTAACCTTCAATCTGAATACAGATCGACAATCTAACCTAACATTAAGATCACAGAAGGTTAGGTTAGAATGCACCTGTAACTCAACTGTTAACCACCTCATCCCATACCCCGTAAATCAGTACAAGTTTGTGAATAAAGAAAAAAAGAAACATTAAATGAAAACCAAGTGAAATTTTAATGAAATAAATACGGGCAAACTAAATGGTACAGGTAATTCTGTTAACTTAGAGAAGAAAATTCATCACTGCCGCTGTCCTATATTCATTGGAGTCTTGGCTGGGGCTAAACGTGAGCAGGTTATAACAATAAACGGAGTAAAACAAATTGGAATGGCATTCCTTGTTTGTAAGTGATGCCAAATGCTTATATACCAAATAGCACCACCAGACAATAGCGGCAGGTTGTTGCGGCGACCCTGGTAATTTGAAATTACTCTAGTCGAAATTTGTGCCGAATTAGTGATGGAACCGGATTAATGATAGTCGGATTATTGATTCCCAACCTGCACTTACTTGGCACTGATGCATTTACAGTCGTAAAAAAGGATAAAGCAAATTCTTCGTAAGTCTTTTAAAAATCCTTAGATTGATGTTTGAATAAGCAACAGCTAAGATCTGAAAAACGCAATGGGAAATACAACAGTTTTAAGTAACGCCCTGCATTTTTCGTAAATGCATCTCACAAAAAAGAAAGAATGTAATATTGCAATATATATTTATTGAGTTTAGGCTTTTCTAAACGATATCTGAATTAAATAACTTGTTAAAAGGAACTTTTAGTTTATAAAAATACTACTCACAAATACACAATGAAAATTCGTTTTTGTTATTTAAATATTTTATGATGTTCGATTTTGTTCAGTTTCAGTTATCTGCTTCGAATCTATCTTATTCTTTACAATGAGTTTACAACCGGAGGCAAAGTACTCTCCCGTCTTCTCTATCATCGATTCGGCCTCTCCATCTGAGCAAAAGATCGTCAACCATGCATGGTATGGGAAAACATTATTAGGACTCGGTTTGCCCAGTCCCCGTCATTCCAGCGATCGGACTACTTCCGCCGATCGACAATGATAATGAGTCTCTCACTTTTTCCCCTCGTTATTCTAGCGTTTGTTATGCTTTCCTTTGAAGAAAATTATTTTGCTTCGTGTGAATTCCCGCCTTCCTCCTAATAATCCAAGAACAACACGAGTTGATTAGTGTTCATTTGGGCATTGGAGCTTGAATGCTGATAGGAGTGTTGTTTGTTTTATGGATTGGTCGTGGAAATTAAGATTCTTTTATTGATTGTAAAAATTGGAAGGTAGTCCAAATTTATTAAAACTGAAATGATAGTGTAGTTGTTTAGAAGACCTGAGAATTAAAATAATGCTTCGTGTATTACTAGTTACCACAGGAGATGAAAGGTCTGGTGTGAAGTTTATTTGAACCCTTCTTATGCATCGGAAGAAAAACAAGTAAAAAAAAAAAATTGTGCTAAAGCATAAAATTAAGGGCGACCCATTAAAACCTAAACTTCACCTAAAGAGCGTTGGAGGTTTGTCAGCCGCGCAACGACAGCCGATTGTCCACCAGAAAAAGGTTAGGTTTGGGAATTTTTTTTGGACAACTACTGACTCGATCGACTTGAATTTGGATATGCTTTAGTTTAGAGGGTCTACTAAACAATAAATATTTTTTTTATTTCTGCCTATCATGAAAAGTGCGGAAACAGTCAACTGTGTCCGCAAACTGTTACAGATACGGTCGAAAAAAAATATAGAATGTACAGAAGTCGATCGGGTCAGTCGTTATCGAGCAAAAAATTCCCAAACTTGTCGAAAGAAACAATCGGCTCTGTCCGCATTTTTCCGGATTTGCAGAAATAAATACCCCATTCCTCCGGTGTTTGAGCCTTTGAACATGATGATAAAGTCCGTTTGTCAATCCGACCTTCGGTTCGGGAATTGTTAGGGGAAGACGGACGGACGTACAGGACAAACGCAATAGCTTACAAATGAGTCGCTAAAAAGTAGCACAAAAGTAGTTTTAGAATACAATTTTAAATCAAAATACACACGACGGTCTATCCATCAATCAGTAACCAAGATAAAAGAGTTTGCTTTCCTGTAAAACTGTTTACAGTCGTCTCTTCTACCCAGCGGACGAGGGAGACAGAAGCCTTCAACATCTTATTTCTTCCCTTCTCAATTTGTTTTGATCACTAAGCTCTTTTTTTTTTATATATAATTTATCATGCAGGTGTTCCAAAGTTACCAAACTTACGCTGCTTGATTACAGTAACTATAAGTATTTTACTTTTAATGTTTGTTTTCAAGATGATTGCTAAAGTAGTGGGTTCTTTTGTTACAAAAAGTGTTACCATTTTGAATAAGTGATTCAAAATTCATTGTCTCAATTAAATATGGAGTGCACTGATGGAAATGATACCAATTTTTTTTTTTTTCAATTTTCAATTTTTTAATTGCTGAATATATTTTTAGTTTTTATAAGTTTTTTATAAACTTATAAAGTTTATAAGTTTATAAGTTTTTGTTGAATATACTTTGAATGGCTGTTCAAAGTATAAAATTGTAAATGATGTTATCGGTTGAATCTACGATCGATGAAATGAAGATTATTTATTTATTTACTAAACATAAATACTGAACACAGCAAGCCAATAATATTATTATAATCGAAGCTTATTGTTCAATATCATAAATGTTGTTCTATTTGCTATCGACTGTTACAATAATAATTCCTGGTTGTTGCGTTTGTTGAATGTAGTAGAACTTCTATTGTATAAATATGTATCGCGTATCAATCGTAGTTGCAATATTGGCTGTCGTTAGAGGATTCTAATCGTAAACTTCTTACATGGAAATGTTATTAGTTGTTTTGGGCCGTCCTTATCTCAAGACTAGATTAGATAATTATCTACATAATTTTTGTAAATTTGTCCAAAAACAAAATTAAAAACTGATCCTTAAGTAGAATGCAGTTTTTAAGGATGGAATAAAAGTTCGGATTTAGTTAAAATTAAACTCTTTGAACACAGAAAAATGGATCTCTCCTTTAATGATTGACAGGTCTCTGGAGGAGAAGCCTTAAGACCATTACACATGGATCCGAAAATCGGTCGGTCGGATCCATGTGCAATAGGCTTAAGGAGAGCGTTTAAAATCAAAATTATCATATTGAAATGAAAAACGGTAAGGTGAATGAAGGTGTTTTGGAATACAATTTACGTATAGGGTTATTCAGTCCAAAATTTACATATTCACCCTCATTTACCTTACCTTTTTTCATTTCAATATGATAATTTTAGTCTCAAGCGCTCCCCTTAAGCCCTTTACATATGGATCCGACCGACCGATTTTCGGATCCATGTGCAATGGGCTTTACAGACAAATATAGACAACAGAAAAGTATTCAGCTCTATCAGAAGCCATAGATTAAATATCTTTTCATCTTTCACGATCACATCTGTTTAAGACATTTTTCTTACTTTTAGAAAAACAACGAAACCATATATTGTATAATATAAAACTCCTTTTACAATAAAGCTCCTTACTATATAACGGATATTAGATCATTAACTTCTGTAAATAAAATTTCTCGGCTAAACCAACTGTCCTTATAATTTAAATTCAATTTAAATTAATGTAAGATTTGCAATTATATTTACAAGCAACATTGGAAAAATACAGAAATATGGACATTTAACTTCGTCTGTAAATTGGAATTTGTTTTGTTACCCCCACCCCCCAATTACAAGAAGTCGTTTACAACGCTTATGTTTTCAAGTACGTAGCTATAATTTTAAAAAAAATTCTTATGACTTTTTCCACTTTTTTTTTATATCAATTGAATCATTTTTTCAAAATACCAAATAAAAGATTCAAATCTTATTTTCGAAAATCGTTTTCGAAATAACGATTTTTTTTTTCTCCCCCTGAACCGATGAAGCTTTTTCCTTTTTTTTTTTTTCGTTTGTTAACTTCCTTTTGAGAACTTTACAATTCCATTATTACTTTGTATTCAGTCATAAAAATGCAATCAATAAATCTGACTTCGGGGAAAAATCCAACGACATTCCATTTGAAAACGATAGATCTAATATAAAGAGTACCCTTAAAGAAATATTTTTAGAGGAAGAACTAATAAAAAGGAAATAAAAGGGAAAAAAGAGAGATCTTCCTGCGCATTGGAAAGAGTTGAGTCCATTTCAGTAAGTATGACCCCTGGGGAAGTTTACGCTCATCCATCAAAGACCAATACGGATCCTATTTGGACAGATGACAGCGATGTGCACTGTGATGGAACATCCAATCAACCGGAACTCTACGTACAGTCCCTGCGATATCAACTAGTGTGATTATTCAATGGAATGAATTATAAAACAAATAAAGATTGAACTCAGAGAAGTTTGTTTTTCATTTCATTTTAAAAGCTTCTATCTTAAGATATGTTCGAAACCTCAGCTTCTCTCTCAGCGTAATTGAAATATCAATATTTGATATCGGGCGTTTCTACATGACGTTTAACCACGACCGGATTAAAGATTAACTACAGAAATTTAATTACGATGGAAACATACAAAAATGAGTTCGGAGTTTGTTTTGCTTGTGTGTGTGTTTTTACCTCTAGATAAGTTGAAATATCCAAGGAAAACTAAATACGACATTGTAACGAAAATGAAATTAATAGAAAGAATGGCAGATAATCGTTATACGATTCACTATATGATATCTGCATGCTTCGATAATAAATGTCATTTTAAATAGACATTAGATAAGCTTAATTTAAAAGTCAAATTATAGTAATTTCTTATAACAATAAATTGTAATCATTGGAATATGATACTTCTAAAAAAAAAAAAAAAAAAAAGCAGTATGAAAGTGCACATTACGGTACCCTAATTTTGGCCTATTTCTCCGCAGTTGTGAGAACATGGCTGCCTTAGGCATACGTTTAGAAGTCGGATGTTGATAGTGAATGTTTGAACTTCGTGCGTAGAATGAAGACCTCGTTAAGTAAGTTTGCAGGTAAACTTATTTAAAAATGGTTTGGACTAGAAAAACTAACCCTCATCTGGCTTACTGCGATCTGGAGATAATATTATGCAGCCGGTTGCGACTCGCAGCAGGAGTTCATCGGCGCTGTATCCTTACGAAACCTCCGATTGAAGGGTACCGTATTGTGCACTTTAGCCAAAAGCAGTATAACAATCGTAAAACGAATCCTTGTATTTATAAACTCAATGCTGACATTTTTCTTTTTTTTTTATATAAACCACACTATACGTATTATTTATAAATGCAAGTTAATAAAATAATATAAAACTCACAAATTTGCAAAAAACTAGCATAATAAACAGCATCCAAGTGAATGTAGTCTGAAAGAGAAGTGATATACAATAATGTGCAATCTGTCATTCGTGGTTTCGACGACGACTCAAATAAAAAATTTCGTAATGTTTGACTAGATCTAATTGAAGCTTAAATTCAGATTTGATATTTGGGAGCTGATAATTAAACTTGAAGATCAATGAAGCCATATTTCAAAATTCATTTCTGTTAGCTTCAATGATGTAGTCCTTGATGATTAGCAGTACTTTTGGTAAAGAAGTAAACTTATAATCCAAATATTAAGTAAATTCAATAAAATAGACTATCAGACTTGAGTGAATTGAAGAAAAAATCATTTAAAATACTAGAAACAGAAAAATACAATTGATGGTACTTCCTTGAAATTACATTTATCTTCTGATATTCTTCATAATATTCACATCTACTGTTCTTTAAATAAAAGTTTATTTTTTATTCATTGCTAGTATTTATTTAAAGTCTTCATTGCATTTGAATCTTCTATTAAATCAATTCTATGCTTAGAGGTTTTTCTCGAACACGTCGATAGACGATATATTACTTGTCACAAGACGTTAGCTTAATCTTTATTACTATTTGAAGATGCTGTCAATTCTGCCATTCTTATAACACACTTATTCTTTCAGAATTGAATTGTAACTTTACTTGCATTCGTTGGACATTTTGAAAGATAACTTAGTTGCACATTATTTATCTCCATCTGCCTTCAATTTGAAAGTACAGGTATTATAAATAGTTCGTTGAACTGAAGTACGGTCGTTCACATTAGCGATCTTAGCTTCTCTCCTAATATTTTACCTTAAGAAGAAGATGGTGTCGGGATCAAATTGCTCTGATCTCTCACATTGAAAAATAATCTTTCACCGAATGGAAACTTTAACAATGCATTCGTATCATTTATTCTTAGTTCTTTTCTTACAAATAAACTAAGTGTTATTATCAACATAGTATTCCTTGCATCTAGTTACTTGCATCTGGTTGTTAATAATAATTTCATGTCACACTGTGAAAGAAGCATGCGCAAACAACAAACTATTATTTCCCTTTCTTTTCCTTCTGATACTTCACATATTTACGTAAATAAAATTATTCGCTTGGGAAAATTATTTCTTAGTGGTAGTCTACTTAAAAATAGTTTCGCACGATCTTTTACTAGAAAAACTAATCCTCATCTGGCTAACTGCGATCTTGAGATAACAGTATGCAGCCGGTCGCGTCTCGCGGCAGGAATCCGTCGGCGATGTATTCTTACGAAACCTCCGATTGGTGAGTATCGGATTGTGCACTTTAGCCGTGTTTCCTTTACTGTAATTTACTATAATTTTTCACGACTACAGCGTGAAATGACAGCAGATAACCGTCTGTACGAATATAGCTGTAAGAGAATGTTCTAGTCATTGGCATAAATCAAATTACAAAAATATGGAAATTAAAAATAGCGCTCGAGATATGAAATAAAGTTTTTTTTTGATATATCGTCGTAAAGCGAAGCGTCGTAAAACGGATCTTACTACGTGTGATTGTTCTTTGACATCAGAAACTACACGACGCGACGTTTTACATGACTTTAAGTAAATTAAGGAATTTACTTAAAGGTTCAATTAAATTTCACAGTCCCCTGGCAATGAACGTCATAATGTACACAATTGTTGTTTGTTTGCTGAAAGTTCAAACAAACACACAAACAGGTAAATTTGTATCAAAAAGTAAATACCGGAAAAATGACTTAATAAACATTGGATTTTTTATTAATGGTCTGTAAATTTTATCAAAATTATTACTTTTAGTATTTTTTATTTTTATATTTAATTAATTTATTTTTTGTGGTTCTTCGGATGAAGTGGAGATTAATTTTTTTTTTTGGTTGAACGACTGAATTTTCTCGAGATTTTAAGCTGCACTTCGGAGGTTTTTCTTTTAAGAACCGGCAGAAAGATTTCAGGTTTTCGATATTCTCATCGGTCGGACTTGTTTCGTTCGGGTTTTCGTTAGCTGTGATACACGCCTAAGACGCTAAAACAACAGAAAGTAATGAAATAGGAATGTAACTTAAAATAAATTCAACATTTCAAGTGAAACAATTTGTCATCTAGTGAAGACTAAACTAAACCAAATGTTCTTTTGAGAATTCTGATAATAAAATTATATTGGAGAAGAGATGGAAATAAAAGTTACAATCGATATATCGCTGTATTAAAAGAAAATAACAGTAAATAAATATAAAAACCAGATAATTATGATACAAGAAACACAAATTCTTCACCAAACGTTTTTATGTTTCACAGAAAGTAGCTTTTTCTGCTTCTTCAGGCATATCTTCATCTTCTAATTCGTATAAAATAATTTAAACAAACATAGTGTAATTTAAACAAGACAAATGTAGGCAATGTTCACAATTACTGAAAAGCTTCAGTACTTTTACAATGCTTTTTGAATTTTTCTAACAAAAATGGATTTGTGGATTATTTCCACATCTTTTTGTTTATTAAAACAATGAAAACTATTGATAACACAAGTTTCAATCATAAATCTTTTTGTTGTGTCAAATATATTATTACATAAGACTGTTACTAATGGATCTGGATTATGTCCAAGTGTTATATAAGTGTTAATGGTTAACCCAATCAGATATTTCACGATGTCTATTTCTATTTGGTAACACTGGACGTGCATTAGATGAACGAGTTTAAGAACATATTAGCGTATTTAGAAGTAGACATCCTGAAATATCTGATTGTGTAACACTTTGGAGGAGTAGATTAAGGCTTCGGATGGGAGAAGCAGAATTCAATCCTTCGTGGAGGAATAGGCATTTTTATTGGTTAGTTAAATGTTAATGGTAAAAAAAAAAATCACGCATCAATAAACGCAATAATTCAATGAAACAACAAATACTAAATACTTCAGACAACTGTACTTCAGCACTACTGTACGATAATTGCGCCCTCAGATTATTAATTGTTAAGTCAGTAAATTATTAGTATAAATTTTTAATCTGAATTCCGCTGTTCTTGTCGTCTAGTGAGAGGTAAAGCGAACATTTACAATATAGATCTTTTGAAAAACCAACTGTGCATTCGGAAGTGGACGTAAACTGTAGTGTCCAGTCTTTGAACAGTTTAGTATCATGTATATTATTAAAAAAAAAAATAAAAAAATTGAACGTGCGTACGTCTGCTAACAATTGCATTTCGCAACAGTTCGCATGCATGTTGCCTCGAGTATTGTTGCTTGGTCAACCCTGTCCGCAACAATGTAATTTGGCAGGTGAGTTGCCAGACAACGAATTTCCGATTGTTACGGATGGATTTCAATATTCTATTGTATGCATTTTTTAGAATTTACAACTTTAATTTATTTATAGTTTTAGTTTTAAGTTTTAGATTTTAGTTTACTTGATGTAATTTTTTTTATTTATTTCCCACGACTAGGGCACGAAGGACTAGGGCTAGCCCAACCTAACAACGTCAGGAAGAGGCTAGGAAATTCAGGAATGGTGACGAGAATTCAGAGCTCGTCGAGAAGAACCCGAATAAGTCCCAGGAGAAATGGACGAAACACAGAAGAGAAAGAAACAGCCATGACATGCGCGAAACTTCTTAATGTCTTATACGATAATAGGAAGTATCTCTTTATTTGTAGGGATTTTTTTTTTTTTTAATTCGTATTAAAACAAGGTTGTTTCAAAAATTTGTAATAAATTATTTATGTTTCACTTCTGAAAATACAGAAACTTTTATGTTGCATAGTCTTAAATTACATAATGAAAAGTAAATATTTAAGCTTTCACTTTTTGTTTAATATTTTTCGAATTTTAGAAGGTTTGAAAATGTTGAATCAACAAAAGCAATTGCCTGAAGTAAACTTTGGTTTAATAAATTCCTAAAAACTTTCTGAGCAAATAAAGGTAAATATATTCATTCGTTTTTGACCTCAGGAACAGATTTAAGCAGATTGAAAATTCAAATAATAATAGTCTCATTTGGAATTCTAATTTAGCACCGAAATCTAAGTGATCAAGTTACCTTGGAGAAATTCATCAACTCAATAATAGCTTAAAAATTCTAATTCGGCCATTAGCATCTGGAATTGGCAGTATTAAACTGTTATTAATTAATGGGTAACTCATTATCTCGGCATGTTGGCACTGCTGCCGTTTGGGCTGTCATCTATCCTTAAGCTTCTGCAAATATTGTAACCCGACATCAAGACAGTGTTGTTCCTGCTTTGTTAAAGTCAACTAATGAATCATTAACGACTCAAGGACCACGACTCCCCCGGGATCACTGACATGAATAAATTAAGCTATAATCGTTCTCTGATCGCTGTAAATAGACATCTGGTCGTTGATAATGCGACAAAGCACACCCGTTCGTTTCTCCTGTTAGTTTGAGGCCGCTACCTAAAGTCTTAAAGAAGTTGCTGATTGATCATGGCGAGTTTTGTGGTTACCTTTCACTCTGATCGTTAGTCTTTTGTTTGTACACGAAAACTGCTGGACCAATTTACCTCCTACTTGGTACGACTCGCAGTTGTGGCCTACTTAAAATATGATTGCGATAGGTTTGGCCTTAACTCCCCATCAAAACATATAAAAAGTAAAAAATAAATTATATCTATAATCTTATATAGATATATTTTGAGCTATCCATCGCGTACAGGAGACTTATCTGCAGCGATGAGATACGGCGGGGTCATGTTTTTGCTTCCAAAAAGATAATTATTTGAAATGAATCAATGATCGACTACAATGTAACAACTGATCAATGCTTTAGTAAGGGATTTAACTTTAAGCAGTAAGTTATTATAATGTCCGTGTAATAGAGAATTAAGCTGCCTATAATGATCTTGCCTATAGACTCAAGTTGGAGTACTGCTTGAACCTAATCGAAATCAATCTATTGTGTTAGCCAAAATGTTCGTTCGGTTTTTTTTTTAAGAAAAAATAAAAGACACATTTTTTTATTGTCACCAATAATTTTATTGAACAACGTCTTCAAATGTTTGTTCCACTACCTTCTGCCATCTTTCAGGCAATTCATTATTCCATCTTCCCAAAACTTTTTATCTTTTTGAGCAAAAAAAAATGTTCCAGATGCCTTTGGTGTCTTCCAGGGAATTGAATTTTTTTCCATTAATAGAATTTGTAAAGACCGAAATAAATGGAAATCCGAAGGTGCAATATCTGGTGAATACGGAGGATCAATCAGAACTTCCCAGCCAATAAGCTGTAACAGTGCTTGCCTAGTCATCAAAGAAACATGCGGTCTTGCGTGCTTATTTTCTTCCATCTTCAATGTTAAATTGGCGAAACAAAAATCACCAATTTTGATCAGTTTTTGTTTTAAATGCACTCTGATATGACAGGTTTCACAATACAATCTAACAAAATGATGTCGAATGACGTTAAAGACACTTAAGCGCTGCTAGAGCCAATGTACGTAAAAAAAACAAAACCGAACGAATTTTTTGTCAACCTAATATAACAACAGCTTTTCTTATAGCTAATATCCATTTTAATGTGGTGTAACGTAACCTTTCAGTGACTGTAGATTTTCTACACTGAACTTTCCATATTAAAGAAAATAAAAGATAAAACTCTGCACTTTTTTATGTAAAAATTTTGTTTTGGTTTTCTTATCTGAACTTTCCATTTGTTTGACTACTGGAGCCACTCCTCAACCAATAACAGCTAAGTTACGATTCTCTAATGTTTTTTTTTTTGTTTGTTCTCAAGATGGAAAGATCTCAGCTCAGAAAACTTCAAGTCTATTTTACAAACACAATAGGGATTTTTTTTTTCTTTCTTCTGCTTTTTTTGCTTATGACATCTCTCCTTCGCACTAGGAAAATTTCTCTTGTAAATTGAAAAGATAGCGTAGCGCGAGCGATATCAATCTCCCGCTTCATTCATCCGTAAGGGAATATTCGAAGAAAAGATTGCGTTTCATGTTTTCCTATGTTCCTGATCGTTAAGCCTATCTTTCCGGAAGACGAAGGTCGGGAAACATCTAGAACATCCTTCATTTAGAAAACAAGAATTGCATGTATATAAAAAAAAAAAAGTAAAAGCCAAAAAAAAAAAAAAAAAAGATAAGCAAAAGTTTATGGAAAATATGTACTTGGATAAAAATATCGGCGGATGTTCTTAGTAGATCTGTCGATCTGTAGACTATAGATAAAACTATATTCCTAAAGTTTTCTTTCAATCTTAAAATTTGTTGAAACGTTTTATATGATTAGTAAAGAAATAGAATGTCGTGCAAATACAAAAACTACTTTAAATTTAAAGTGGTCTTAGTAGGTGCTTGATCGTATTTGCTTTATTTATAAGTAATTTAAACTGCAGTAGAGTTAGCAGTATTTAGTCGTTACCTCCCAAAATTACAGGTATACCTCGTCTTTACGACCATTCGCAGTTATGACAAAAGTCCAATAGA
>JAFIDM010006943.1:30130179-30184326 GCA_023159025.1 Thereuonema tuberculata
TTGTTAGGAATTTATGAGTCGACCTGTTCATTAGTTTCCAATTTCCACGTAGCTGATGGAAGTGAACCTTTAAGCTGGATAATGGGGAAAGATGGCTGTGAGTGATAAAAGAGTAATTATCTTTACCTGAAAGACAGAACCGTCAGAGGTCGGTAGGATTTGTGGCTGGTGTTGTGGGTGAGTCTCGTTCCCCAGAAATCATTGCGAAACGTGTTCCACCATGGGGTGTGGGGGAGAAGATCCTCGTTATTGACGATCGCCTCCGAGTCGTCGAATACGAAGTCACCGCCGAGGCTGTTGACGAAGCAGAGTGCGGCAGCGAACGCCACTATAGTGGCCGCCGTCGAGAACGGCAGGCGGGGAACCGGAAGAGCTCCGTCCCATTGCGCCGGCGAGCAGGAGGTCGCAGTCCCCGCCGCCTTGGCGTGACCACGGCCCGTCCACTTGCCTCCGTTCAGGAACGTCGTATTACGATTGTGGTCAGTGTTTGGCGCTGGCAATGGAAGCATCCCTGCCGAGGCCACGACTTTAGCATAGCGAGAAGGCACCTACAACAAACAGAGGAAATCAACAATTACACTCAGGACACTAATTAAAAATACAAGGTAATTAAATAACAACATACTGAAACAATAATGTCCATGTACAAATAAAAAATACAAATAAATAAACAATATTAAAAAAAAATCGGCACAAACGTTAAATTCAACGTGAATTTTAATATTTAAATTCAAACTTAATTTCTTATTTAATTCAAACGTTTCTAATAAAAAAAATAATGCATAATACTTAAAATATTTACGTGATAAGTAAATAAATAATAAAACAAATTAATTTCATTAAAATTTGTCATCCATTAGTGAAGTAAATACGTTTGAAATTAGATAGCAATACTTCTCATACGTACTTAAGAGAAGAAAAATCAGTTAATTCAAGAATGCGAAATCTCTATTTACCACTGACCGACTACAGTCAGTTACTTAGTGAAGCTGTTTTTCGAATTGATATGTTTAACCATACCATAAATTTAACTTTGATATCTTTAAATAAATAAAGCCTATCTTTTCATACAATAAAATAAAAACCATATTTTTTTTTTATGTTTTTGAAGATGGAAATTATATATTTTTTTAAAAAAAAGTCTATATAAAAAGATAAGTTACAATAAAAAAATAAATACTATGATAATTAATTACTGAAATAAAATGTAGAATACTCATTATTTCTTGAAAATATGGAGGTACTACAACAATACATTCTAATGTACACTTCACTTATAATTTATTGTGATTATTATACGGTGGCTAACGTACAATATTGCGTTACTACTAAGTTACGAATACTGCCGAATATTGAGTATTGTTATGTATTATTTACTATTAATGTGTTGTAAAAGAAGATAAATTCACACCTATGGCCATGTTGGCTCGAGATATTTTAAACGACAATAAATACAAAGAACTCAAAAGAAGACGAAACGTTTCTTGCAATTATAGAATTAGGTTGCAGATAACTCTACTTACCTAACTATTCTAAAAACATTTAGTTTTTGTTTTTTGCTTTTCTTAAATTTTTTTAATAAAAATAAAAAAAAAGGTCTTCAAAATGATGGTTTGATTTGTTGGCTTCGCGCCGTTCGCTTCACAATAAAAGTATTGTAGACTACTTTACCGAATAAATCCGTAGCAAAAGGGATGTAATCTATTGACATATCTGTGGAAAGAAACGAACACACAAAAGAGAGAGATGAGCATCCATGTCAGTTCGAGGATGATATCAGGCCGAGTTGCCTCCATCGCAACAATATTTCGTTAAAATGTAAAGCTCAGTAACACCATGTTTTAAATTTAACAGTAAAGATGCCACCATAACAATTTTATAAAACAACAACTTATACAATAATTTTATAATTAAATTTTAACAAGTTTCAATTGAATCATTAAATAAATCTAAAACTCTTGCAAAAAATATTTTTAATTACAGTAATAACAGTAGAAGAATAAATGGAAAAAAATCTCAAAAATATCAGTTTTCGACGAAAAGTTTAAAAAAACAAACAAACTAAAATTGTAATAATAAAACCGGATACAAAAGTTCATTTCAAAAGATCTTAAACTTATCTTGCTTTAAGTTTAAATATTTTATATACACTATATTGTTTTTTGCTTTTTCCTAAATCATACAGTTTCAAAAAAAAAAAAAAAGATAACGGTAAACATTTTTGAAAAGAGTGCGTTGAAAATGAAAGTTGTTTTTTCCCCTATCCTTTCATATCCTTATAAAAACAAAAACTACTATAAAGACGGCCGCTTTCAAAGAAACTATAACGAATACTCGTATATTCTTTTATATGATGCTTTCCGGAATAATTTCTAACGGAATGCAACGAATCATCTCACCTATATTATGATATCTCAATTTCGACGGAAGAAAATATTTAAAGTCGACGTGTGGAGTTCCCGTGGAATAATTCGGTATCTAGGCGGGATTGGTTGACATACTTCGAAGAATAAAAATGCCGACAAGAACAACAACAACAAAAAATAGATGGGGCCGCAACTCTTAGAAATGATAACGTTTTTTAAAATAAAAGGTACTCGAGAATTTTTGCAACGACCCGTCTCACGAAGAATTTACGTTCCGTAGTTTCCGCGGCAGCTTCCAAGAGATACTTAAACCATCGCGGCTTTCATCGTTAGATAGTGCACGTGGAGCGAAAATTGTCGTCTGCAAGACGGGACCGTGCCGCCTCGGAAGGTATATAAAATAAAGTTTTGATGAAATAGGGGGAGCTACAAATGTTCTATTTTAATGAGGTCATCATGACATTTAGATGGCAATTAATTTGGTACCATCGGGAGCAGCGAGACACACCACCAAGAGCTTCGAAAAGCCTCACGGGCTAGACACAAAGGGGATTCAGAATAGAAGAGACGGAATGAAAAAAAGAAAGAAAGAAACGGAGTGATTAGAAATATTTCAAACCGTAGAGAAATAATTAGAAAGTAGTCAATGCAGAATTTCACGGAGAAAATAAAGAGGGCTTCTATAAAAAAATCAATAAATTAATAAATGGTACGGATTTTTTTTTTTGCGATTCCCCCAACCAACAGAATAAAAAAATAAAAAAATAAAAAAATAAAAAGCCTGATACAACATTTTTGAATGTGAATAATAAAGATGTTTTGATTAACTTTTATTTTACATTAAGCAATTTTGAGTATTAACGATATAAAAATATTTAAAAATATTTCTAATAATTATTTTATTAATAAATGTTTAGCTTTGAAATCCTATAAAACACTATAGGATTTCTGTAGTGCTTTATTTCAAGGAGTATTTAAAAAGTTTTGCAGCATAATAACATGAGATTTTTTTTTTTGTATTAAAATTTATTTTTTTAAATTTAGAAAAAAAAAATCAAACTTGCAATGCATAACTTTCTGTTGTTTATTTTAATAGCAAGCAAATATTTAATTTTGTTCTTGAATTCATGTTGTTTATGCATAACATTATGCCTAACATCAAAATAAATATCACGGTTAAATTTGTTATTATTTTTCCTTATGATTATTAAAATTTCTTTCAAAAGCTATTGAAAAAGAAGAAAGGAAAAAAGCTTTTCTGCCGAATTAGCTTATTTTCGTTTAATTTACAATGATTCTTTAATTTTAAGAGAATGTTTTTTATCCTCTCTTTGAGAAAAGACAATATTTGAACCATTACTTAGGATGTTGTTGGAAGAAAGCCTTGCGGGGAAGCTGCAACTACAGGCGGTGAATTGACTCAAAACAAATTCCAAAAGCTTTCGTAAGGAAAGTTGCGATGTTAAACATTTGGCTTTAAGCTTTATTAATTTCACTTGTAAAAAATTAAGGATTTTATTAATAGTTGGTGGTGATATCTATTTCTTTTCTTACGAAGTTTTTAGCGATTAATCAGACGGGGTCATGGGAATAATTTTGGATACGTCAGGAGAATGACAGCTGCGCCCGGCTTAATCCGCGGGTTGAAGTTTTAATCTAACATCGGAAATAGAGCAGTGTGCTTCCGGTTGAAAAGCTTATCCCTGGTGAGGAACAAAGCAGACGAAGGAAAGGAGGTAGCCTTAGGTCTATCCGGATTTAAGGAAAAGAACGCATCTTTCCGGAAGACGCCACCGACGGAGAGTCCCTTCGCGCTAATAATCAGTTAATCTTAGAATTTGTTAATTTTAATGCTGAGGGATACGGATTAATTAAATTACAAATAAGTATTTATTTATCTAAGTAACTTTAAAAAGCTTTAGCCTTGCTTATGATATACGAGCTGTGCCCCGCGGTGTCACCCGCGTTAAATTCGGCCCTTCTCGGTAATGTTCGGTTCTCGCCGTGCGGCCAAGCTCCCGTCGCCGCCGCCACATCCATTGGTTGACGTTTATGTTTACTGCTCTGCTCCTATTGATCGTAACGTGATGCTACATAGCCTTTAATCTTCTTCAATAAACGGGCTATCTAAAGCAAAAATAATTTTTCAAATCGGACTGGTAGTTCCTGAGATTAGCGCCTTCAAACATACAAACTCTTCAGCTTTATATATTAGTATATATAAGATAAGATAAGATAAGATAAAATAATGAATATCGGGTTAGAATTCGAGGGTCACAAGCCAAAAGGTTCTATGTGCACTTTTGATAAATTTTAGTTCTGCGTGCTAAGCGGTTTATTTTGACGACTTCTGTCGTGTGCCAGAAGGTTTTGTTTGAAAAACTAGTTCTAGCCTGTCAGCTGATTGTTCCAAAAGGTTCTATTTTCCAAAAGGTTCTATTTTCACTTCTTTTATTTCTTTCAGCTTTCTCTGTGCCGGAAAGTTCTATGGGCAAAAAAAAGGCAAAACGCACACAGAACCTTTTGGCTTGAGACCCTCGAATTATTAGCTGATATATTAAATCTTTTAAAAATGTATGTTAATAAACATCGTTGGATGTGGAACGCGTGCACACAATTTTCTCGCCAATTTTCCTTTTGGCGAGTTTTTTATTGTTTATTTAAGCTTTGCAGGCTCCACTGTGACTCCGACGATTTTCGCATTAATAGAAAATAATCAAATTTGTCTGAAACTCACTGCTTTCCATTGCGCTGTGGCCTTTATATTTCATGAACCAATCTTAATTTTATATATCGAAAGATCTTTGTAAATTATCAAATATTTGTATAAAAACTTTAATTTATTTATTTATTTTTTGTTTTCAAAAAAAAAAAAAAGTAAATAAATAAATAAAATAAAAGAATAAAGCGATTGTGGTACTATAATTGTTTTATATGATAGCACCAATGTAATTATTATTGTGCACTCATTATATTTATTTCCCCGCAACAAATTTTGAACGAGTAAACAAATCTTCTTGAACAATTTCTTTAAAATTTTAAATTAAAAGGAGGTCGGGTTCGTAGTTTTTATTTTGAAATCACTTCAAAGCTTACGATTAAATTATAGGAAAACTCGGCACGTTAAACTTTTTTTATTCATAAGCATTTGGCTATTTTATTTAGTTGATGCAGCCGTTAAATTCCTTTTGTGCTTGCTTTAATGCAGGACAAGGAAGTTTTGTATTTTACCCCCTTTTTAATTTATGGTTAGGATTTCTTCGGTGGGAGATCCCGTTCTCGGGTGCGAGAGTCGGGATACTGACACCTTGCGCGCTTTCTGGGTTGTCATCGGAGGAGTTTGGCTGGCTGAGGAGTCCTAATGAGGACGAAACGGTCCGTCCCAGTCTCTTCCCGATGACAACTCAGTGCGAATCCTAACTTTAGCGTTGTGCCTTGCGATTGATGTCTTTCTTAAAGTATAATAGATTTCAAACGCGTAAAAGGCAATTTATTCAGAAATAGGAATGTATTATGTCTCTATTGTTCGTAAATACAAGAAAAATTATCACTTGGGCTACAATGACCATTGCCATCTAAGAATTAACATTTTAATAATATTATAAAAACAAATTTATCTACATCTTCTCTTAGTAAGTACCTAGAAACTTTAAGTCTTGTAAAGTACCTGATATTGCATTAATGTAAATATAGGTCGGTTTCTACGGTAGTTAAGGATAATGATTTTATTTCGTGCACGCAAGTTTGGATGCTATTAAAACCTAGCGGAAGCAGTAATTGATGCTATTACTCAAATAATGCTGCTCTGAGCATTCGGAGAGCATAAATTCGGATTGTATTTCTTCCTTGAGCAGTGATGATGAAGAGGTTGGAGCGAAAATGGAAATGTGCTTAATTGCTGAACAACGAGGAAACAGCGCCTGGAGAAATTAAAAAGGCCTATTTGCTCTGTACCTTATGATTTCAGCGGATAACGTTAATGCATCGGGGGATTGCAATTAATGCGACGTCGCGTGTCTAGGCCAAATAAACATGCAGCCCATGATTGATGGAGCGAGGGACTTATTAAGACGGGTTGATTAAAGTATCGTTGCAAGTTTGATCTCACTTTACAATCGAAGCTGACATGACATGGTGTAGGTGATGGCAGGGATTGATGTCCAAAGCCCCTACCAACGAATTCCCTGCTAAGGCTTTCTATTGGAATTGAAAGAAATAAGATAGTAAAATATTTGCTAAAATAATAAATTTCAGTTGAATTCACTTTTTAATTTTTTTATTTACTCACTAACAGGAATTTAACAAGAAATTATTCGGAGAAAAATTAATTTCTCAAAATATATTTCTTAAAATTGCAAAAATTACTTGTATCCCGTAATACAAAGCAAATTAATTTCTTTCCTGACGCTAAAAGGAAAAGATACGGAAAAATAAAATTTTGCCTTTTTTTTTTCCCCAAGTCTCAGACATCGCCTGAGTGAACTTGCATTGTTATCAAGCAATATTATCCTAGTAATCTGTATTCTTTTTTTTTATGGTCGCAGCTTCTGTAGTTTTGAAAGATTCATACAAGAAAGTTCCATGATGCGATGACTACGATCGTGATACGATCTATATGTGATACTTCTTAAATTGCGAAAAACTGTTTGAAACAGGAAATCACAAAAGTTATTTTGGAGATATAAAAATCGATCGTTTTTTCAGGTAATTTCCTATCCAGCACAAAAAGTAAGTTCGAAGATAAATAAAGTAGAATCTATGAAACAAGCCAACAGAAAATTTATTACTCGAGAAATGAAGTTTTTGAGAACTGCAATCCTATCTTAAAGTCATCCTAGATATATTTCTTTTCTTATATTTTTATACTGCTTGAAAATGACGGGAAATAAGAAAAAAAAATCGTAACAAGTTTAAGTGCCTAATAATTCAACAAAATGGTAAGTACAGAAGACACAAAGAAACCAAAAAGATTTCGCAACTCAAACTGTCATCGTGGAGACAATGGGACGAACGTTTCGTTCTCTTTAGTACCTACCAGCCAGCCAGACTCCACCGATAACAGACTCAGAAGGTAGAAACATTGTAAGAATCCCACTCTCGCTCCCGGAAGTGGGACCCCACAGCAAAACACAACTAAAAATACACACTAATAGAATAAATTTCAAATCCTCGGCCTGCATTCCGCTAGGCACAAAAGGAATTTGTGTAAAGCATAAAACGAAGTTTTCAAACTAAACAGTTTAAGTAATAACAAATTTTATGCGCCTAATGATTGAACAGAACGGTAACTATGGAAGGCACAAAGGAACAAAAAGATTTCGCACTTCGAACTGTCACCTGGGATAGTCTGGCTGATGAGTCTTAAAGAGGATGAAACGGCCGTCCCAGAGTTTGTAAGGTGTTTGTGTTTCGTTTCAAAATTATCTTCACCTGCTTTGATATTAACCACTTAATTTTTCATTTTGTCGTGAAGGAGGCTCGTTAAGCTTCAAGTTTTATCTTTTAATTGTGTGCAAGTTTGCAATTAATTATTATTAATTTAAATTTGTAATTAACTGTTACCATAAATTTCTTTGTAAGTGTTCAATGAAGTGCTTATATCTAACGGTAACTATGCATTCAATTTTCTTTTTCTTTTTAAATATGGCAGGGAAAGGATAGAGTTTCTACGACGTCAAAATGGAGGATCTTGAAGTCAAAAAAAGATTGTTAGTTCCTATTTAAAAGCTGAGATTAACAATTCCTTAACGAAATTTTTTTAAAAAATGATTTTTAATGACATTAGATACAGAACTAAAATACGTTACAAACTTTGCACTTATCAATCATGTCAGTCTGGAAGAGATTTAAAGAAATCTGGGGTCTTCAATCATGCAGTAATGCATTAGCAAATATTAATATCAAATCACCTCTTCGCGTTCACCTGTTTCCAAGCAAACTCATTTTAACAATGATTGACTGCAATCAGAATCAACTAGCTGATCAATATTTTAAATCCTATCAATATTTGATCTCCTCTTCTGATTTCAATTAAGAGCTCTGGCGAAACGACCTTCAATGTTCGCAGCTATTTCATATATTAATGAGGCTGCCTCTGAAAGAATCTCAAGTAATTAAATTTAACATGAATCAGTAGAGTCTACAGCAGTGATCGTCCGTCTGCTAGATCACAGAATGTAAAAAAAAAATAAAAAAAAAAATAATGTAAACTAATAAACTGTGAATTTAGGCACTAGCATCTACTATACTATCAAATGGTATTATAGCCCGTTCATTATATTTGTGAAGACACGTGATCACAGTTAACCAATCATTATCATTTCCTGTCTTCCCTTTTTGCTTGGTCGCGTCTGGAATGTCGTTGCTACTTCCGGTGTTTACATCCTATTGGTCCTTGCCCTACAATGTTTTATTTTTATTATTTTTGTTGGTTTTTAAATATTAAGATTTTTTTTATTTATTTATTTTCGATTTCCTAAAAAGTTTGTTTTTAGTTGTCCATTTCTGTTATCGACGTCGGCGTTTCAAACAATGGGCTAGGCTTAGTGGTAAGCGAGCCTTAACGATATTGAACACTGAATGAAATGAAATACCTGCTGCTTCAGCCATTGTATGATAGAGATAGACTAATTGAAATTAAAAAATAACATTCCAAATGATTCCTCTCGATTGACCCTTCACAGTTTTGTTGGCACAAACGAACAACGGTGTGTGTTCAGCAGCCCCCAAGTTCAAACAGGGAATAACTAATGCTCAATCGTTCACCATATATGGAGTTGTCACGTGTCTTCACAAATATAAACGGACAATAGTTTTTGAACAATGACTAACATAGCAAACGAAGAGATAATAAGAAATTCAACAGGTTTTTTTTTTTTTGCTACGAAAAAAGTACGAGAAGAATTAAGTGACCTTTCTTGAATAATAAATGAATCTAATGAGATAATTATGAAGCAATTATTTATTATAATTATGAAGATAATTATTACTTCCTAGTGTACCTATTTAGGCCGACTGGTCGCAAGATTATCGTTGGCGAGATATTTCCTTTAAAGTCATTACAATTTTCGTAGGTTTTAGCGGCGAATTCTGCTGCTTTCCGGCATCTCTTAAGCCAGCGGTCTTATGGGTGTAGCTCAGTCTGAGAATAAGGGATGGATTTCCTAACGCCGGAAAACATTCTATAAGAATGTAAACAACCCAAAGCACAAGTAAAGCAGGAAAGTCGTTGTCTAATGAAACTAAGATTTCTGCAATTGCAAGATCAATTTTAACGAAAAGCCTTTTTATTTCTTTCTTTCACGTAGTCATATCTTCTTAATTTTGACTTCATTAGTAGGTTGACGTAATCTAAATAAACAGGTAATCGTTTCTTTGTCACTCTATTAAAATCATAAAAGTTATGATATGAATATCTGATGTAATTTGGTGACCACTGTACGTGATCATTTATTTACATAAGAAATGTAAGTTAGCGGTTTTGTATATTTTTTTTATTTATTTCCTGAACTCCTTTTAGAGTTTTTCAATAATCGGATTCGGTCTGCAAATTCTCAGGCCATTACAAGAAACACTGATCAATTTCGGATGAGAAGCCAAAGAAACTGTCTGTACGCTCTATCATGCACCAAATACAATAGTCAACAATTGCTAACAAAACCCACCACTTATCACTGTTAATTAGTCCTTATTACAGTCACGTTCAACGCTTATTTTTTAATTTTCATTAGAGCTACATCAAAGTTAGCATAAATCATCATTTTGTTTCCGCAGCCACAATCGATCTGTTGGTACAGTCAGTTCCCCAGAAATACTAGATAAACGAGCTGTTAGGACAAATTTGATTTTGAAATCAATTCTAGTATGAAGATTCGACGAACCAATGATGCATTTCTCGGCCGTGAATCATTTCAGCGATTCTGTGCCGTTATATTACGAAAATTAAACTGATAGCCACTGGACTGCGGGCTAGGTGAACCCTTGGGCCTGTCCTGCAAGGAGAAACAATCAGTAAAGAAGACTGAACCTAACTCTCCAGACTAGACAAGCGCCTTTCAATTTGACATACTGAGCTAAAATTAGTCGTAGGAGATTAACATGTCTCTTCTTTTTTTTTCTAGTTCATTGTGAGGATTCAAAAGAATCTTTACAATCTGATTAGACTTTTGAGCGTTCACAATTCATGCTGCCCTTTCTAATCGTGTTGTGTTTCCGTAGCCAGGTCTAAATGTAGGGGACAGAACTGTCAGAATATAGGTTGCCTTCGTTCAATAGCCAGAAGGACCCGGTTGACACTTAAAGAGAGAGACTGAGGTCGGAATGCGACAACAGTAATATTGTAACGTCGGATCAGAGCTGTTTACTCGAATTATGGACGAGAGATTTCTATGTTTAAAACAGGAATGAGACAGAATCCCGAAACCCTTCACTCTCTTTGATTATAATTTATGCAAAGAATATAGATTACTTACAGAATACAAGCTAGCTATTTACACTCCATCGTATTCATTGCCTTATAGCCTATTTTGAAAATCTTAAACTTTTAAAAGTAAAGGAATTTTCCCTGCAAAACAAAGTTTACATAATGAACAATTAGAAAACCTTTTAATTGACAGATTGTTTATTTACCTTCAATGTACGTAATAATATTTTCAGAAGAAATGTGTTGTGACAAAAAATAACGAAGTTAAAAGATGGTAAATCCGTAGACTTTTTAAAATGTTCCAACTAACATAATTTAATTTAATTGATTTATCGATATTCTTACCAGTAACGATGTATGTGCTATCCACAAAATAATTTTTTTTGAAATAATTGACAGTGAACTATGTATGATACATACAAATGTGCAGGGATTAAAAAAAATCTTTTAACTAGGTCTTCACACTATGAGTAAAACATAGTATTTAAAAACAGTATTAGAATATTTATATTAAAGAGTAAAAGATAGTATTTAAAAACAGTATTATAATACTGTATTTGTATTAAAGAGTAATACACAGTATTTAAAAACAGTATTATAATATTTATATTAAAGATGTGTTTAAACTTTTAGTTCAAATTTAGTTTCTTTTTTTTTTTATCTCATGTACTTATTAAATTGCTTTAATGCTTTTTAATTAAAGTTTAACATCAAGTATCAATATCGGTCAATTGCATGATAATCAATATTGGCTTTATAGAAAGCATTTCACATTCACAACATCTGGCGTACATTCAGTAAAAGTAATTCTTTTTTGGTTATTTGTGAAGCTTTCCAAGTTTATTAATTTTTTTTTTCCTCTGCGATGACTACAATCTTAAATCAATTTGATAAAATCAATTACATTCAGATTCTGTTCATCGTGAGTCGCACTCAAATTGAGGGGTTTTAAGCCATACTAGCCTAATCCTCAAAGAGCAAATTATTGGGAAAATGGTTTGAAAGGTTTGGTGGTCGTGTACAAAAAAAAAAAACAAACAAAAACAATATACACTTTGATGCTGTAATTTATATAGCTTATTTTCTTTACTACATAAATTACAGCAGCAAAGTGTATATTGCTCTTTTGTACGTTTCAAACCGTTTCCCCAATAATTTCCTTTTTGAGGGTTAGGCTAGTATGGCTTAAAACCCCTCATTTCATTGTTGCACGGTTGCACTGATTCACATTTTCAACGCAGGTTTGTAATTTACAATTTAATTCACATTCCACAAGTATATTTTCTAAAGTTCTTATAATATAGTTTAATTTTAGGATATTTCCTTTTATGAATGAAAAGATGATATAAATTTACCTTTGTTTATTTATTGTAATACAATAATTATTGTATTTTATAATTTTTTAATTGATTTCCACAAACAGATAATAAATAATAATATTAAAAAGACTTGATAAGATCTCATCCCTTAAGGAATCCTAATGGATAATATTAATTTAAAGATTTGTTAATGTTACCACATACAGCAACACCGTTTCAAATTGATTCTAAACTCTTGGTTTCCAAATTCGAATTTAATTGAAGTTGATACTGAAAATAATAATTCTTTTCGGACATTTTGGTACATTATCTTCAAGTTCCTTAAATAGTGAAGGCCATCTTTAATGAGAGGCTTCGATTGCATGGAAATCGAATGAAACGCATTAACGAACCTCGTGGGAGTTGTCTCGTATTTAATGAAGCTCGTAGACTATTGCATTCCCACTTCCTTCAGTGACCTGAGAGAAGCCTTTCAAATCCGAGGTCAATGAAAGAACAAGATTAAGGTAATTCCTAGTATTAATTAAGAATGAAAAGGAAAAAGAGAAAAAAAAGTGTTATCGAAGCAATACTTTAAGTAACTGACGTAGATTAACGTTTTATCAGCGAAAGTAATAATGCTGGTAGTCAACATATATGAGCTGCAGGGAACTGGCTTGAATTGAATGCAGGATGGCTATTCATAAGCATATTTATAAAACGTTTATAAAATACACGTACTACTTAGTATATGTACTCGTAGTCACTAAGCCATTGGCCTCTCACTTCTGAGTACCAGGGTTCGGTTCCCATGTGGGTTACATGATGGTGGACGATCCGCGCTGGGCAGGTTTTCTCGGGGGTTCTCCCGTTTCCCCTGCACTTCTCCCACCCATACTTTCTCTCCGTCTGTCCTCATTTCCGTGGGATTGAGTACATAGATGTAGAGACCGCGGTATTTGGCTTCCCTACCACCCACATTCACCACATTCAATAAAAAAATCAATACTATGCATATACAGTTATATTCTCTAATCTGCTTACATTAATACATTGAAAATAAAAATACATTTTCACTGGAACAATGCTGTAATTCATAAAGTATTCTAGGAATGTAGCCCCTAAATTGATAAGTACTTTTATCTATTTATGTATCTCATTCATTTTTATATCAATTGATACATTTTTTGATATGTATAAAAATGAAAAAGATTTTACATTTAAAATATTTAAAAAATATATTATTTTAAAAAAAATGCATCATTCTGTAAGAACACAAATTTTGAAAGTATTGAGGGGCAGCAAATAATATTTTATTAACAGAATTATATTAAAATCAAAACCGATTTTGTTTTAGTCTCATTTAAAAAAAAAAATATTAGAATCCAAGTTCTACGGTTCGTTAAATTAAAGCCATCTTTTTCATTAGTTCCTATTCAAGAGAATGTATTAAGACATTGTATTTAATAAAATACATTTCTATTAAAAAGCACAAGGTTATTCTTGTTGTTTTACAAAATAAACAGAAATAAAATAACTAAAAAAATATGAGAATATCTCCAACAATAATAATATTGCTGTCAACCGCGTGTGTGCTTTATTAATTAGACCATAACGTTATTATTAATTAATGAGTCATCAATTACAAATATACACATTTCTATATGTTAAGTAAATATATTTATATTTATACAAGCAATAAACTGATAATTTTGTTGATCTAGTGAATGAAAAGTTTATTTTCGAATCGAATATCTAAAATAAATTATTGAATATTTCAAGGAAGAAGGCCCTGAATTGTTAATTAATTTATTTTAGAATAGATGATAAAATAAAAAAATTAAAACAATCATCTTTCATTATTAAAAAGGAAAACTGCTAATCTCATCTTGGCGTTAACTCACAACACAAATTTCTCAGTAAGTAAATGTATGGCGATATAATCGTATTGGCTATTCAATGGGTTTTCCTTTATCTGTTTATGGGCGTGGAGGTTCCCTTAAACTCTTTAGTATTTTCCTCGGTAGCGCGTGAGGCATTTGGTGGAGGCCTAGGGGATTGATTTTCGAATCCTTGCGTAAATACTCCACAATCAGGGGGGAAACCATTTCCACGATCAGAAGAAGGGAACGAATGTAAGTGTATTTACATTTGTTTTGAACAGCTTCAACGATTTCAAGCGAAGGTGAGTTAATGGGGAAAAAAAATTACATAAAACATTAATGTACCCCATTAACGAGCGAAAATGTAATCACTGCTCAAAGAGAGGCTAATAATGTCTTAATCAACATTCGGTAAATTTACTTGAATTTTTGTTTGGTCTGAACTTTAAATCTGTTACCTTTTAATTTGTTTATTATATTAATTTAAGTTTTTCATAAGTGGCTGAAAATTGAAAAAAAAAAAACCTGAAGCAAACATGAACTTGGCTATTTTTTTTTAATGCACGTAGGCGCTTTAGAAGCTGTAGACACAATCTAACCCAGGGTTTCTCAACCTTTTTTTACCCATGGACCCCTTTTCCCTTCCTTTTTTTTTTTTGGTGGACCCCCTCATAGCTAAAAAGTAAAGGGATTACATTAATAATCAACGAAATAGTAAATGATTATGCTTTATTTTGAATGAAAACTAATTTAATGCAAATAAATTATCCTACAGTGGTAAATAATATATCCTACACACACTGGTAAATAATTCATAATAAACCATTTTAAAATAAGTGCGATTCAATGAGATCCCTGTGAACCCCGAAGAATATTACATGAGATCCCTGTGGACCCCCAGGGTCCATGTGGACCCCGGTTGAGAACCCCTGATCTAAACGATCAACGAAGTTCTAAATTACTTAATGTTTCGTTTTTGTTTTTCTGTTTAAATATAGTAGACTATCTCTTGTCTGATTATTGCAGGATTGGATCCATGGTCGGATAAACGAATGGCCGGTTAAAAATGCAAGATGATTGGAGTTATTTTTGTTTTTCATCATTTATTCGGAAAAATCCATTTAAATATCGTTTTAACTATAAATTGAATAAATTAAATATTTATTCATGTTTTTGATAATTGTTTTAATATAAAATTAAGAACATTAATGCAATATATTAAAAGAAAAATGTTATATACATAAAGGAGATACATGAGACTGAACAAATAATAGAAAGTAACTCTAGTGAACAAAAAAAGAAATATATATATATACATAGTATGATTCACCCTGTGGAGCAACGAATCCGGATGTAAGGGCATCTACTGTTAAAAGTTTGAAATGCAATAATCAAAATTTTATGAAGCTTAATTTATTGTTAGTTTTTGTTTTTCTGAATTAGGTGTAATTTAACTGTATGCCTTCTTGTTGTGGAAAACCGACTTCACAGCCTCTGATGTTCATTTGAATTTTTTGTTTGAATCGATTCAATAACCATCCAAAGTAAGCGAAAAGCAAACTTTCAGGACACTGTTCTAACTACAAAATCGTACATTTTGTAACAATCCATGTTGTTACTCCTGGACTGAATGCAGCGCCATTCTAGCGGGAAACTCGAGAACTATTTAAAACAACAGACTGACTGTCATTTGAAACCGTTATAAATAATGTAAAAAAAAAAAAGTTCAATTAAATAGAATTGTTAAAATATTCACAGTAATATTTAAGTGAGCCTGAAAACCTGATTGTAAGAATAAAATCTATGCTCTACAATTTCTTATTTTAAAACATAAAGAGAGGATGTTGTATCCCGTATAGTAACCCTGCATCCTTAAAGATCTATATAAAACAAACTCGCATTTATTTCTTTTGTCAGAAACTACATAGAAGGTGGCCGCGCGGTTTGTCGTTGTCACTAAGGCAGTGGCCTCTCACCTCTGAGTACCTGGGGTTCGGTTCTCATGTAGGTTTCGTGATGGATGATCCGCCTGGGCAGGTTTTCTCTGAATTCTCCTATTTCCCCTGCATTTCTCCCACCATACTTTATCAGTCTTTCGGTCCGTCTGTCCCCATTTCCGTGGGATAGCACAACAGACCTACAGGTCGTGGTGCTTGGCTTCCCTGCCACCCACATTCACCACAATTAAATCAAACTTCTTGCCAAATCGAAAATCTTGGATTCTATCGTAAAGGTAAGCAGAATAACACATCTCCAACTGATATCCGGAGAAGTTCGCGACATGTTCTAAAGAACAAAAATTGCCCTTTTTCCTACAACATCAGACATACTTATTTCAACATGCATATTTCCACTTGATCAAACTGAATTATGGATCAAGCTGAATCATGCATTGTTTTATTTTATACAATAACTAAGCTTTTTAAATTATATACATATAGGATTTAATTCGTTTTCTTTGGTATTCAACACCTTTTTCGTATTTAGTAAATATTACTTCTAGAAAGTCAACGTTATTTGTATATAACAGCAAACAGAGCAATTACCAATAAGAAGGGTTCCCCACCCCAAGACAGTATTTACACATCAATATTCAAATTAGTCAGAAATGGCGGAACTTGCAGCTGAACTACATCCCCCGTTAATTACGTTAAACAAAAGTTCATCCAACTAAATCGAATACATTTTTAGATATATTATCTACATTTTTTGCAACAGCAGAAACGGTACAGAATTTGTTCAATAATCTTTGCGATTGGGAAAAATACAAATTTACTTCAATACTTAAAAAGCTAAAGAGGTTAACTTAAGTAAAACTAATACCTTGAATGAGGTCACAAATGTATATACAACACTGGAAAAATTTAAGTTTCTACATTCGAATTGTGTCTTTGTATTAAGGGATAATGGTATAAATTACAAAATACGTGTAGAATATATTGTATTTGTAAATGGTAAAAAAATCAGATATTACTGATTTTTTTTCTTTATTAACCTGTAAATGTTCTTCGCATAAACACAAAAAAAAAACCTCATGGATATAATTACTCTTCAAAAATGTATTCATCAAACACGAAGCATGTGGATATAGTGAATTAATATTTTGACAGGTCACAGAAACAGAACTACATAGTATAATTAACTAGAATAGAGTTTAGGCGTATAATATACTTAAGAAAAAACAGAATTTAAATCACATTTCAAATTTTAGATTTTATGAATAATGCATTTCGATTTTTTTTCCTTTATTTACTGATAATATCCAAGAACTTCGTCAAGTCATAAATAGATTGAAATTCTTTTCAGTTAAGTATTAGGAATATTAAATTTGTCACGAAGAAATCAATTATGGGAGTTCAGCGTTCCATCAAAATTGCCGTCGATGTTTTGCTCGGTTTCAGGCAATTCTAATGGAATCTCAGAATGGTTGATTGAAGATCAGAGATCCTATTAACTGTCTAATGAGTGCAGAGATCTAATAATAGGCTTTTTAAAGTAACTTATTTAATTTAATGAAGTTACATCATAGCAAAATCGTTCCTTGATTTTAAAGATCTGGCAGGGAAGTCCCCCACTTGAAGTATGCAACGTTCAATATATTAACGCCACACGCAGAGAGACCTACAGTTCCTATCCAGAGAGGCTAGGTTGTCTGCTGTCTTTTCCAAGGAATTGTAGGTCAGATTGTTTTGCAAACTGTCTTACTCTAGAAAACTTTAAAGAACGGTATATTCTATTAGGATGTTATTTTATAATCTTAGATAGATAAACAAAATATCTTAAAAAAGTAAATAGTTACAATGTAAATTACTAACTATTAAGAATTTAAATTGGCAAAAAAAAGTCAGTATTAGCTTTCTGTAATGGTACTGGTTTGTTTGTCTTTTTGTCTTTTTCATACCAGTAAAGAACTTTATACATCAATTAAAAAAATCAATTAGAAACATGTTCTCAGGCTAAATTGAAAGTACGCAATAAAACAATTGATAAAATAAAATAATTGATCAAATTTAAATAAATCTTCTATTCCCTTTCCCTGTAAATTACTTCCTAAAGTGTCTCTTGACTTCGTCTGTCGCGAATATGAATTCTTTTAAGAGAATGTTATGGAGAGTGGAAAATCAGATGGAATTAATTCTGTTTATATTCTGAATAGTCCAACGCAGTTACATCTAAAGAGGCAGAATTCCTCCTGGATTCATGTGTCAGCCTGCATTGTCGTACTGGATGAGTGCCTTCTGTTAATGCTAATTCTTGAAATTTGCGGATGCAACTTTGCAAAGTTCCATTGGTTTCCGCACAATTATTTCTGATATCTCACAGGCTTAAATTGGAATATGTTTCTTCAGCAACATTTCTGAAAGTTATGAGCCCTCGAAATGATGCCATCTCATTACATTCGGCACCTCTACTATTACAGTTGAGCGACCTCTACTGGCAGAATTACGAAATTATTCGCTAATGCGCAGTCAAGTCCAAGTTGATTTTTATACAAATACAAAACTTTACTTTTTTAGGTTTTTTAAACAACCTATACGTAATAAAAATCATAAAAAAAAAACAATGAATATAACAGCGGTTCTTAAATACGACCGAATGCTTTAAAATTATAAGCAGAAAACAATCATTAATAACTCAAAAGAAAATTAATTATTGCGATTGTATGCTAGAATCTGTGTCTTCCGGTTTTATCATTGCGACAACTTGGATTTCAAATGCTTCGCCATTAGTTTAAAGTTAATCCTAATAAAAATCCTAATAAATCCTAATATCACTGAATCAAATTCATTTTGCTCTGATTTACGAGGGCGGTCATTTCCTGGCCTCTGGTTAGAAGTTCTCGCTCCCAAATCAGATAATTTATTGGCGGTCGACTCCCAAGGCCGAACTTGAGCGGCTCAACGTCGTCGAGGCCAATCTGAAATTCGTCAATCAAATGAGTTTGTCGCCGATTAAAGAGTTAGAACGACAACGAAAAATTCGATGATAGATTTCCTGACAGCAGCGACTAATGAGAAGGCGTTGCTTAGGGCAAAGTCAATAGGAACGAGACGCTTTAGCAGGGATTCGTAAATTTAGACAAGGAAAAGCAAACTTCCACTTTGGAAGATAACGACCACCAAAACGGTCTCCTTATAAATCTCATTACAAAATACTAAGGCGAATAATGCAGTGGACTTAGGAAAGTTCTGCAAACTTTACCTTACATAAATTTATATTATACAACACGACATGGGAGGTACTTTAATAGTCGCTTGCACTGCGGCCTATTGTGCATCCAAATGTCATTCAATCCTGCATTAGTACTAACATTTTAATTATCTGTAGTATTTTATGCAGGGATAGTGACAAATAGCAGGAAGGACTGGGATAACCCATTCCTAGCATATTGTATCTGATGCTGGCAAAAGTCTCACACTCACTTAGGATATGCTTCATCAGCTTGTCCATATCTCTTGCAAGTAGGATTTGAAACAATCTTTAGGTTAAAAAGATGTTTCATTACGGTGAGGTGCCATATAAACAGTACATAAACAGTGCCCTGTCAGTAGTCTAGTCTAGTTCTTATTTAATGACTGTTTTACTCAAAGGCTCATTAATGAAGAGCTTTGAGTGTTTCTGTCCTGGAAGATTACTCCAGTAGATCTTTTGCTGCTTCCTTACCCAGTCTCGTATAGGGCTTCAGCAGAGATTCCACAAACTGGTTCGGTTCTAAAAATAAGATTTCAGCTCCTTTGTTTTGCTAATCTATCAGCTAGCTCGTTGCCTTCAATCCCTTTATGTCCTGGTACCCATACTAGTTTCACACAGTTATGTTCTGCGAGGGTTTGTTTACATTCTAGTTTAGAGTTAATATCGGAGAGTTCAGTGCTTTAAGAGCTGCCTCGTTATAAATTTACATTAGTACTTGTTATTTTTAATGCATATTAGAGAAACAATTTAGTTTTTATTTTTGAAATCTTTTCCAAATGGGGTCCTTTTCGAGATATTAGCGCGAGAAGTCGACAAAAACTCCCATATATAAATAAACTGAAGTAATGATGAATTTCTATTCTGGTTGTGTTAGTATGTCTTTGTTTTACATAATCAATACAAAATCCACTGAGCATGGATTGGATTAACTTTAAACCGATTTAAGCAATTAAATAAGAATAATACAGATTTATTCCCTCGGAAATTGGGAGATTTGTAACTGTTTGTATTGAATAGTTTATTATATTATGAATATAAATGTAGGCTTTTCCTTTTCTCTTGTTTTCATGGCTTTAAAGAAAACAAAGTTAAAAAAGACAAACAAACTAAGAAATAACATTATAAGGAAAGTAGGTTGTAAGTTCTTTCGTTTTCTGTATTTTCAAAATATCAAAACTTGATAACAAATTTAGAATGAGGGGAAACAAATGATAATAATTTTTTCTAATGAAATAAGCTGAATTACTTTAAATATATATTTTTTTTATTTTTCTCATTGTTTTTATTGTTAGTAATTTATGATAGAGTTATTTTTATTTAAATTAAATTTAATGACGATATGATAATTACGGTCTCACTTGTCTAAATTGATTAATTCCTTAGATTTGTCAACTCAAAACTTGCAGCTCTATAAAAGGTGTTTCGGTTTTAAAAAAAACGAAATTTATTTATCAATTATTTACAGTATTTAGTATTTTAAAAACTTTTTTTTTGAATGTTCAACAGATAACTATTTTGAAAAAGTATAAATAAACATTATAAAATGTTCCAACTTATACAAAGAGCAATGTTTACAAGCTCGAATTTATATTTTCAAGTTTTTATTATTATCCAGTTATTTATGATAACAGGTTTGAAGTTTAAAAGCTTTCATGGTACGTTAATAATAGTACTGTACATTAAAATGTACAAACATGAAATGATGTTTCATTAAAAAAAGCAAACAAAAAAATTCTATTACGTGGTCCTTGCAACATAGAAAGAAAAATAATTGAAAATCTTTCGATTGGTAAAAAGAACTGATTCATCTTGATTTATCTATCTATTCGAAACCGAAATCGAATAAACTGTGCTTTTCATCAATAATTAGAATTAAATCTTTAAGGTATGGCCGTACATCAACTTGGTACAATTAAAAGATCAAAAGATTTCTGCAACACTTTCTCCTCCCGAGAGATTTATTTTTATGCATTTAATACTTTTGTAACAACCTCTACTTCATCTCGCCAAACGCCAAACTTAAGCTAAGAAGCCCTTCGACCAATTTTAGATTTATCTCGGCGCCAAGTCTCCTCTGAGTCTTATAGAACACAAATCCCAAACCACAAGTCCTCCTTATTGGATGGGACCAGAAAACTCTTAAGTATTCTACTCAGAATAAAGTCATGACGATAAAGAAATACACTGCCCTTACCAAGTAGGACCATCATTAGTAACTGAGACGGAACAACAAAAATGACTGCCATCGCTTACGGAATTTCTAAAAATTAGCGAGATGTTAACAGACAAGGAGAGACTAGATCTCTTCCTGATTTATTATGACTCAAGTTATCTTCCGCCATCTTTAATTCCTTCCCTCTCAATTCCCCAACCTTCTCTCTGTTCTTCTCTTCATTCATCTTCTTTTCTCCCACTAGTTCTGGAGAAGTCCATCAATCTGTCTGTTTACTTATCCGACTGTTTATATTTTTTTACTTTTTTTTTGTGATTCTTCAGTTAATTTTTTATTCTTTGCTGACGTAGATTTGTTTAATCGCATCATTTTTTTTTATGCCTAACAGGTGTTTTTAGTTTTATAAACTAAAGTAGCGTGATTTTTTTTCTTCCTGTAATTTACTCTTTCATTTTATCCAAAATACTTTAATGTAAATATTAAGAATTCTATTTCATTTTATTGGAAATAGAACTTGACGAAGATGGAAAAGAAAATTAAGCACTAGAGAAGTAATGGAATAAAAGAGGATAGATTTCAAATTTAAAAATTAACAAAAATAAGAAAAAGGAAAGGAAAAGTGATAATGATAAATGAATAACATATTTTGGTTGAAATTCAACTATTAAAGACTTATTATTCCACACGGCCACGATTTCCAATCCAATTAGAGAAGTTTGTATCCAACCAGTTTGAGCTGAAGCTATTGACGCCTTCCTTCCCTAGCAGAGGAAGTGCAGGCATTACCTGGTCACCTAACAAGGTCAGATACATCTCTCCAGTTATATTGCCATTATTATCATTATCAATAATCGTATAATTATTAAAAAATATGTGTTTCTTTGGCCATTGCCTAAGTGTTCAGACTTTATGACCACCCTATATATTAATTTTCTTTTCAAAATGAATTTTTATTGAAAATTTTATTACTTTTTACGTTTCATCGATCTTTGATCAAAATTGGTTCAGTCCTTCTTGAAGTTTCAGACTTCATTTCCGTGTGAATGAAACCTACATCTGCCTTCCAACCAGTTTACAGCGACTTTAGGGATAACGTAGGTGGATCACAAATCTTATCCTTTCTCTTTAAAATCACGTGTCAATTTTCCTTAAATTCACTTCCCTCTAAGGACTTTCAGACATTAACAGTGCTACATATTCGTACTGCTAAGTTTTCTTAAGTTGCAACAAGAATCATGTGTCTGAAATAAACAAGACGGAACAACGATCTTTGAGGTCTCGACATCATAAATTTCTCTCTTTTACATTAATTAAATTAGGAACTTAATTAATTCTCTAAATTTCGGGATGCTGAAACTTCCAACTTTAAGGTAAGTTGACGAGTTTCATCTTGATGAAAACTTTAACACTATTAGCTGATGAACAAGTGAAAGGCTCCTGTATAGAAAGCGTTCTTTTCGGGGTTTTTTTCTGTTCTTATGGTCTCTTGGTTACTAACAACTTGCAACTTCAACAAAGAACGAAAGGGAAACGGAACGTACCACGCCATGCACCGACCGCCGTCTTTCCGACCACCACCTCCCTCCACGGCCAAAGGCCTACGAGTCCCCTAAGTGGATTTCCATGTCGCACCCCGGAGAGACGAAAGGCGCCAGCCGAGAAATGCAAATTAAATCCTTCCCACCCTCCCCTACTCTTAATCTGGAGAAACAAGCGAGGGTTTTAACAGAGCAGGAGGCGGAAGTAAAATCACATAACTTCGGCCGCAGTATATAAAGAGTGCTGATGCTATTACCATCAATCGGGGGCGGATGGGCAACTCCCCAGGGCAAGAGAGTGGCAGTTCGCGCCGAGAAATCTCATCGCGAAATCGGTCACAGATAAGGTCAGGACTACGTAGGTCCTGCGGTAAGAGAAATATTCATTCAAAAAGACGATGTGATAAGACAATTTCTCACAACATCGCCCTTTCCAGAACAATCTGCGCATTTAATTCGGCGCAAACACAAATTACTCTAACCCTTCAGCAATGAGATTAACAAGCTTAGCAAGTAATTACCCAGAATATGCACTTTAAGAACAAAGAAGGAAATTAATCAACAAAGCATTACAGCCTTTCTGAAGGATAGAATTAAGAAAAAAATGACAAAGCGTATCTCAAGAGACTTTTCTTATTTCAAATCTACATTATGATTTATTATTATGATTGGATCTTTATTTGTATGAGTTACAAATTATAAATATCTAAAAAAAGTTATATAATACTTATTTAGTTTATACACATTACTATCACTATTCTTTAAAGCTGAAATTTGACTTGGCTTCTCAGCCACATTTTCAGTTTAACTTTAGACTGTTTAGAGTATTCGAACAATGCCCATCAATGAGCAGTTAACAAAGAACAGACATAATAAGCAGCCAAACCATAAATAGCTGTCAGAAATAAATACATTCTAATAATAAATATTAGAATATTGCTCCCATTCATCAAAATTACAAATCTACAGATTACTAATTACTTTATTACATTAGTACTGTAAGTTAGATAAATATCTCAAATGATAAAAAGTTAGTCAAAATTACTGATGTAATTTATCTGTGACAGATGATAATAACCTCAGATAAGGTTGAAACATCCTGCTCTTTTCTTTGAAATACGACGATAAATTACATTAGTAATTTTGACTAACTTTTTATCATTTGGGATATTTATTACCTTACAGTATTATATTAATCTCCCAACCTGTAGTTTTATTGTATTAGCTTATAAGTTTAAAAAATGACAATACAAGTTCATGGGTTCTATTCTTTATATTTTAAAATTAAATTGTTCGATGCCTATCTTTTTAACTAGAGTCGATCCCAACTTACTCGAGGATTAAGTGTCTGAAGCTATCAGAAATATAAGATTTAAATAAATTTTAGATACGCAGTAGATGAAAATAAAAGTTTATAAAAAAAATCATCGCAAAAAGAAAGTAGAAAAATAAACTTTTTTTTAAATTTAAATTATGAAAAATTAGTAGTAGCGAACTTTAAATGTATTTTCCCCAGTTCCTTATATTTCGAATTCCTGTAAATTGCGACGTCTTAAATTGCACTGTTCATAGTGATAATTCATAGAAAGTTCATGGCACGAATTAGATCAATTAACAGAATGTTTTCACAAATGATGTAATTCAAACGACAAATGGCAAATAAGAATAGAAAATCATTTTAAATAAAAATGAATCATTAATATCATCGCCAGTTATCAATTGGATCAACTGTAATAATAAACTGCAATAACTGAAAAGCCACTATTGATTGTTTTCCTGAATAAGAAATAATCGAATAACCATAATTTAAATATAGCAAAAGATAGAATTTAAAAAAAAAACCTGTGAATAAGTTCTAATATTATATCAAATATAAAATATTTTCTAAGGTCGATATAATAAGTCGGGTAAATTTTAAGACTATAAAATTTACACAGTTACTTTTATAGAGACCTTGGAATAATGTTAACTTTTTATATTTGATGTAATATTGGAAATTATTATTATGTGTTTTAATAAAATGTTTTTGTTACATTTAAATTATGGTTTTTCGTTTCTTTTTTACTTCGATTTTTTTTTTAATGAAAAAAAAATTAGATGATAAAAACTTATCTTGCAGTTAAAAATATAAATTATAAAAAACCAATTATAAAAGCGCATGTGTAATTAAAAATGCACTCACTCGCAACGTTTGAGATTTCCATATGGTCCAAATCGATTCTCAAGTGAATAGATTTCAGCCACCTGGAAATCTGAAACATCGTAAGTGAGTGTTTTAATTTTATTATTTTTAATTGTACTCGTGCTTTTATAGTTGGTTTTGTAAAATTTATACAAATTAGAGGAATTTCATTTTTTTTCCGAAATGTGAAACAATACTTTATAATGAGAGGATTTTTAAATCCCTGATCTTCTGATATCATAACAAAACAAGAGAATGAAGATATAATGGAAGCTAGAAATACTTACATTTCCTCTTTTCATGTTGAATTTGGCAAGTTTTTAATCAAAGAATCTATGAGTTCTCATTAAAATATAAATTTCCAATTGAGACAGAGAGTCATTCATCAATCAATCCAATTTAATAATTTTTTCACATTTACTACTAGAGCAAAAAGTTGACTTTTTTTCTTTCTCTTTTTTTCCCCATTTTGTAGAGAAACCAGTGGGAAACTTGTCGATCATTCACCTTTAAACTGCGACAACCTCCCCCGCTTTAACACAGTTTGAAATAGTGGCTCATAAAAGCTCGAAGGCAGGAGGAAGACAAGACAAAAGAAAAGGAGCCAGCAGCCATTAAAGTCCCTTAGAAAACAGCATCTATACATCCTCTCAGATTGCAAAGCCACTAGCTGAGTTTTTTTTTCCTCTTCTTTTTCCTAAGTAAGACAAAAGACGTTAAGAAAACGAAATTTATGCCAATGGAAGTCAGAAGACAGTTGGTTAGTCCGCATCAATTTCTTCTCTTGTTAAAAACAAAAAAAAGAACTTAACTTTATGTTAAAAGGAGACCTTTTGAAGGAACGCTGCTGAAGTTAGAACTAAGCCTAAACAGGCTTGATATTTGTTTTTTAAAAAAATACAGATTCAAATAGGCTTTTTAATATGGATACAAAATGACAAAGAATAATGAATGATTCGAATACAAATAATTTGGTCAACTTATATAGTCTCAGGAAAATATTAAGCAAAATTAAAAATTGCAAAACGAAAATGTTAATGTTCAGTGAAAACATAAATGGAAAGGACAAAGAAAAAAAATAAGCTTTTTTTTTAGATTTATTGAAGTTGTAAATGTTCTTCTTAAATTTATTTAGCGGCCCCTAGTTTACAGCTTGCCTGTAAAACATAGGGGACCGCTCTTGCTTTTATGCTTGCTGGATGTCACGCTCTGTAGCGGCCAAACGGTTAGAAATATTAGAATTAAACCTTCACCATTGTGTTCAGCCTCAAAAAGTGGGTGACCACGTCCAAAAAAATCAGACACCTAGGACCATTCCCTGACCGGAATTTGGGGGTCAAAAGTGGTCGCTTCCGATAAAGAGGAAAACGGCGATAGACGTCCCCAATGTGGTCCTTTCTGAATACATTTTGTTTATAATATTGTGCATATTATGGGGCCGCTTTGTTTTTGACACTGTCTAAAAGCATTAATTTATCTTGTTCTATTAGATAGTAAATTCTTAAACTTTTAAACAAACAAAAAAGGGAGAATATTATGTAAAAGTTGACAGAAATAAAAACTAAGAAACTAAAAGTGGATGAATTTCGTAAGAAATTGTGGAATAAATATTGCAAATTCTTACATAAACATCCAGATAAGAAAATTCTTAAAACTCGAATCAGAATCTGAACTAGAGAGAGAGTTACGAACACAGATTTATATAATCGGTGAATCGAAAATAGGGGGACAAACTGCGGGGGCGGGTTCCCCATACCAAATGAAGTAAAAAAGGTCAGATAAACATACGACCGGAAGTGCATGATTGCTGAGTTTGTTCCCTATAATATATTCACCCTGTATATTGTTGATTCAAAATGAAAAGTCAAAACTTCAACATTCTGGAGATCACAAGTCAGAAAGTGCCCTAACAACATTAATTGATTTTAAATGTTTGCTATGGGAATTTGAAGGAATAAATACATTTCAATAAAAATATAATGGGAGGCCTCAATGTATAGTAAATACACAAGAAATCAAGAGACATTAAGGTATCAAATGTTCAAAGGTCTGCTCCCATCTTCAATACAAGCCTCGAACTTCTTATTCAGCAATTAGGGAACAGATTGTGGTTTGTCGGGATTTTATTTATTTATTTATTTATTTATTTATTCATTTATTAAATTTATACAATTCAGTCCCGTTAGAATTCAAATTCCTATCAACACGTGCTGTTATTTTATTATAATACTTAATAATTATATTAAAAATTACATTTAAATAAATTTTACAAATTTTACAAAATCAACTTATCATCCTCAAACATACTGAAACAAATATATTAGCAAAAACATATTAACACAAACATAAAATTAACAAATTATTAATCAATCAATATTAATAATGAGGTCACAGTTGTTGATAAGGTCAACAAACAGACCTATCTCCTTGATATTGCACTGCCTATCAGCAAGAGCATGCAGAAAACTGACGCAGACAAGATAAGTAAATACACCGATCTAGCACACGAGCTCCAGAAGCAGTGGAGGCAGGACCGAGTACGTATTGTACCCATCGTCCTTTCTGCACTGCCTCACACATTGCATTACAGCCTCAGCACACTAGGACTTCATAAAAACACTTATGCACATCTCCAGAAGGCTGTAGTACTCAACACAACACACATAGTTAGGAAATTTATAGATACAACCACACATTCCTAATCACTCTTGCACACTTGGCAATATGTGCTTTGGTCCTTGACCCGCCATGACTTTGCTGGGGAAACTCAAGGTTTGAAACTTTTACATAATAATAAAAAAGAGAAAAATATAATTACCTGACGTTAAATAACAGTTGCCAAGTAAAAAGTTGCTAAAGACGCCTACATAAGATAACTGAAGACGCCTCATAAGTTATGTAATAATATAACATTAAACATTATCAGGGGTATGGTTGTGGAAAATTCATGTAGATTATTTTTTAACTTTAAGAGATACTTATCTCAGAGTATTTTCCATAGAAATACTATACCATATCCTATGTTTATTCTCAAAATTCAAATGACAAAAAAAAAAAAATCGAATTTAATTATTTCATTTTGTTCGATTTAAAGTAACATTAATTAGGGAAAAAAATCTTTGCTGATTATAAAAAAAAAAAAAGTCCTTAAACTTCAAAGTTTATCTGCTGACATAAAAAGTTCTGAACTGTAAATTCGAGTAAAAGCTTCCATTTCAGATTAAAAGAGGAAACTACCTCCATTTATGACTTCGCAAGTCTTAAAACGAGTTCTCCGAAATCTGTTAAAAAAGCCATCATTTTACCGAATTCTAAAAAAAAGAAAAATACTCGAATATTAACATGGCTTAGAAGTCTGAACATAACTGGACACATTTCTATTTGAAAGGTAAGAACGTTGGGTTTAAATTCCCACTTCTGCAAGTAGTTTCTTTAACTTTAAATAGATATGTTTGGGAAAAAAACCGAATCGCATATAGTAAGCAAAGAATCTCACGTTAAGGTGGTCACGTATCAGAGATTTGAACATTTAACTAGATATTCTCAGACTGGGGCGAGCGAAAGTGGATTAGCTGGATCGAAGGAAAGCGATCTGTGTGCGAGTGACCGGTGGCATGCACGCCAATTAGCGGCATCGACCGCAGCAGTCATGGTCACCGACCCGACCAGGCACCAAACTGACCGTGAAGATACCCGCACCCACTCCAATGCAAAAGGAAACGGGCAATTCCAAAGAGAAGGACATGAAATCAATAGTTGGACTGAGAAGTCAAGCGAGCACTGCATTAAAGGGTAAAAATTACGGCACGAAGCCAATTCTACGTCGACATTTATAGATAATTTTCGGTCTTATGGTTCCGAACAATTGTACAGTCAATGCTCTCATCAAGAAATGGCTTAATTAGCGTTGAACAGATGATGCTTTTCCCCCAACATTAAAGTTGTTTCAGATCAAAAATGATTCTATCAAAGGAATGATAACAGAGGCTTGTATAAAAGAGCAGCAATTTTTAACTAACTGAAGTTCGTTAAATAAATAAATAAATAACTTCAGATAACTTTTGTTTATTATCGTTTCTTCTAACTTTTGTATTTGTTCTATAGCAAGGAACGATTTAATATGGTATCTGTAGAATTATAGCAGCCAAAAACTTAGACCTAGTAGTAATACCGTCAATTTGCATAAACAAGATTTTTACGTGCAGTTGTAAAAATGAACGTAGATAAATTAAAAATATTTGATAAGCGCTGAACAAATTTAAACCTTTAGTCTTAACTTAGGTAATCAAGATGACCTTTATATCTTCAATCCTTTGGTTTGATTAATGGTTTACTAAAAGCCATGCACTAAAATGGTAAGAATTTACCTTCTTACTAAAATATTATTGAGAAATCAATGATTTACATATTCACATTCCTAATACTGTGAACAGCAGTTCTGGCGTGGTCTTCAATACAAGGCGACGGTCTCTCACCAGACAGAAGCATCGGAACCTGGGTTCGATTCCCCGTCGCGGCTTAGTTGTTTCAATTTCCTTTCCTGTGTCTGTTAGTCTCTTCTTCAATTTCTCTTTGTATTTTAAGCCTGGCCATAATGGCTTCCTAGCAAAAGCAATGGGAAACCACTCCAGTATCTATTCCCTTGAAATTCTGTGGACTCTTGTAGGGGTTCGCCATGTTGGGAACACTAATCATCCGTAAAACATGTACCTTCGGATACGAAGATCGCACTTCGGCGCGAACCGAACAACAATATTGCTAATAAAATTTCAAATATCACTGAATTCCTTCCTAATAAATTTCAAAGCATTATTAGAGTTTCGGACTTCTTCAAGATATTCTTTTTTTTTTTTTTAATTTTGTTTTTACTAACTAAGCACATTGCATTTGATAAAGCATTTATTCCAAAACCCTGTGATTTGCGTACGTTTTCCATGTATACTGTTTTTATAACTTCAGCAAAAAATCGTCTAGAGAAAACTATGGGATACTATTATTGGGTTTGAGATGCGCACGTTCAGGTTTCCCATTGGATTTGCACACTTGATTTCCATCCAAAGCAAGTTCATGGAAAACATGTTATAATTTTAACATAAATGAAGAATCGACTTTTATTTAATAAACATATTTGAGAAGTTCAGAATTCTGAATTTAAAAGCTTAACAATAACAACATAGGAAACCTCTAAATTCCAGTTATTAATTTAAAATTTAAAATTTTTATTCATAAATTGAAAGTTTCTTACAATAAATGAAACTGAATAAGAAATAGTAAAGTAAATATCTTATGAGACTGACGACAATCTTTACAATTTTTAGATTATTTATACAATTTGGAAAGCAATGATTAAACAGAATTCTATGTTATATTTTCTATAATGTTTTTATTTCAGACGAACCATAAGGTGTGTTATTATGAATGCAATAATATTGTTTGTCGAATTAATTGCTTTATTTATAAGCAAAATTAGAAATGAACTTCGAATTTCAATTCTTTGGAGCGTTGGCGAAAAAGAATGTAGTTTCATATTAAGAATGCATTTTTTCCTTATAACTAGTTCATATTGAGTTACAGTAATCATGAATATTTGTGATGTGCCGTGTGTTCAATGAAGTGAAGTTTAAAAACTTAACAACATATTTATAAATTATAATAAAAATGACTCAAATAAATTCTTAAAGGGATTTTAACGGAAGGATATAAGTCAAGTTTGTGGTCAATTGAAAGCAATTTTAATTCTTTAGCAACATTTGAAACCGATTCATTTATTACATCAACATAATGGGATTATGGATGTATCATTTTAATAACAACAGTGAAATGATTATCATATAGTAGTAGTATTCTATTTGTTTTTGTTATTTTAGTTAGGCGTTCGCTCGAAAAATGCCGCATCGCGAGTCAAGAATAGTTGGGAACCACTGTTGTAGAACAATGTTAGGAAACTAAGAAACGGATTAGTCTTTTGCTTTCTTTCTATTACTTTACTGTATCAGTATTAGGGTTAAAAAAGCATATGTCAGTATTTTAACTAACTAATAACAGTCAACATATTTGAAATAAACTGCACACGTAAACCACTCGTGACTTTTTTATAGAATCACTTTCATGTTAATCAATGTTGAAAAATCCTCATTGAATATTAGAATTATTATTTGTTTGTTCTGAAATTGAAGAATTTTGTTTAGGATATTACACCCAAACAGTTAAACCAAAACTATTTACGTTTGGATGTAATATCCTAAAGAAAATAGTATTAGTTTAACAAGTAGTCGATTGAATCATAGTTCTTAAATAAAGAACTTACAGTAATAAAAAGAAAACAAAGCCACCTGGATGTTTTCCCTTTCTAAACATGATTACAAAAATAAAGAAAAGGCGAAAGTGATTCCACTGCACTGGTATTGATGGCTGCTTTAGCAGGTGTGCGAGGATGAGGGGAGGGGATCGAAGGGAAGAGGAAGAGAGGAAATTTGTGGGATAAAATTGTAACATTGGCTGACAGTAATTTCCTGCTGGGAGGTAGTGGAAGACATGAAGGAAGGACTGCCACTACCAACTGATATTGCTTATCGAGAAGTCAGGAAATTTAGCAGACGACCAACGATCGACTCTTCACCGGATTAGAAAGAGAAGAACGGAATTAAAAAAGATGAATTTCAACAGCATTAAAAATTTATACACTGTACTAGTACACAAATCACGAGAGCACTATTAAAACAAAAACAAAAAAGTAGTTAATGTATGCATACAAAAAGGTCAAAAGAAAATGGGACAGATGCTATTTCTAGAAAAAGTTAACAAAAAATAAACATCATTCTTGAACATCTCTATTACATAAAAAAGTAATCAGTAAGTAAAAAAGTAAGTAATTTAATAATGTGAGAAATTCCTTATAGCTAATGTTTATATACATGAAATCAAAAAAAGTTATGTGACATATACTCTGCATAAAATACGAAATAGTGAACGCTATTGTTTTATTGTTGTTCAAATGAAATGTATTTGTTATTCATTTGAAATATTGTCTTCATAAAGAGAAATAAGATAATATAAAAAGTACCGATAAAAACTTGAAATCAACGAAATCGGAGTTTACCATTTTTTTCCATAGAAATAAATTTAATTGGTTCAGATATTTCCTTATTTGGAAATCACTGTATACCCGAATTAGCTTTAATATTACAGCAACTCTTTCTAATGTTGGATATTAACGTGAGAATAAAAAATACTCGATAGTAACTATCCACAAAACTATTCTTCAGGGACTTAGAATATCCCTTGTAACAGTCATTTCTCTTGATTAGTTCATCATGGATCAGAACACACAAGTAGTTATCACTAAATTCTGGTTAAACGTCACCTGAAGCTTGTAAAGATGTAACATTTTTCTGATACCTTCCGTCTCAGAAAAGTTTTAAGTAGATAAAGAATTCGAGATCTGTAGAACTTAAGACAAAAAAAAAAATCACCCACAGTTTCAGATGATTTCTGTTTTTAATCTCGAGTGAGAGGCGGAGATGTCAACACCTCTAGAAAAGGCGGCAGTTGGATGCCTTGGAGCGAATGTCTGCGAGACCTGAGCAAAGACCTCATCAGCTGAAACGATTTCATTAAAAATATCGAAGAAGTCAACAAGTGGTTACTGGGGCAACGGATTGCAGTGACTTTTAGCGCAAATTCTCTAGGACGCAGGAGATAAAAAAGAAGAGGTAGAAATGTTCAATAATGGGAAGCAGAAAACACTATCAGAAAAAGACAGACGTCCATTCTAGAGTTAAAAAAGCTGTATGTTATAAAAAAAAGGTACTGTCCAGTAAAAACTGAAGTTACTGAACCATATCATGAAATAGGGTACACAAAATCTTGTAGTACCAAATCTTGTGTGATTACCAAATTAAGTCGTACTTCCAAAAGACTAAAAATAATTACTACTCTCCGCAATATCTTCTTGACGACTTTTTTGCACTAATCTACTGTCGACCAAAACCACAATTTGAATTATGCCTTTTCATATAAAACAAAAATTGTTCGGTATAGTTTAGTAGCGACCTCCATTAAAGTAAATCAATAAATCCTCGAGTTATTCGGACAAAGCGTTAGAGACATCAAGTGTATATCTGTAAAACAAATTTCATCATTCGATTGCGAACTGTATGGTTTAGTAACGCAGATGGATACGAGTTTCAATAAATACGAGAATATTGCATATTCAGTACTAAAAACTTTACATAATCAAACTTGTTACGAAACTTGTTAAGAAGGGCCTGAAAGTTTACTGTTTAAATTGTAATAATAATTTAAATCTTAAAAATAACTGAGCTTTTGACTTTGAAAAGAAGAAATTAATGTCCAACACACGAGTCCTTCAAGAGGAACGTGGAATGTGTCCTTCAAGAAACTCTCCTAGGAAAGACCAATAGCGAGAATCAAAGAGTCTCCTCAAATGGTAGAACGTTGCAGAGCCAGAATACCAATTGCAGAAAGCCATCCATTGTGTACAGCCAACCTACAATCAAGAAATGAAGAAAAGGTGGACCAAAGAGACCCGTCTTACTACACTCACATACTAAGAACAAACCAAAAAAAAAGCGATAATCATCTGTGGATGTCTTTTTTTTTTTTCTAGAAAGACTAACAACTAATTCTACGGATCGGAATTCAAGCTTTCAAATAAGCTTAGTGAAATATGGTTAAATAATTATTATCAATTTTATTCGAAGTACATTTTAATTCTAAATAAAAAAAAAATAGTTTTTCTGCTACAATTAAAAAAAAATAAAATAAAAATAAAAACACTCTTCCTAAGGAATCGTAGTATCTTTGTTAAAATTAAAGTAAATTAAATGAAATTGTTATATCACACACACACACACTCAGAAATCTGGAAGACCACAAGTAAATTTTTCCTTTCAATTAAACTGACAGCCTCCAATCTTCGTTTATACTTTATTTTAATTTATTCCTAGGTGTTCAATTCGTCCAATCCACTTCTGCACTCACTCAAACACTTCTGTGATTCTTAAGCTAAATCAGCATCAGTTCCATCTTCTTTAAAATAAAAAATATGCGAGAAAAAATAAAAACAAATAAGCCCTAACTACGACAAGCGAATAGCGTTCTTCGAAAGATATTTTCTTCGGTTGTTCAAAAATGCAACCGAAAAGTGAAAAACAAGATCGAATTTTCGGGTCTTATTTCATAACGTAGAATTGGAAGTAAAGTAGAGCCCCGATTATCCGCGGGATTCGGTGGCAAGGGCTTCGCGGATAACGAAAATCGCGGATAACCCGAAAAAAGACGAAAAATGAGGTGTAAACACAAAAAAAAATATTTCACCATTAAAAACTACGTTTTATTGTACAAAAAACATAATATGTAAAACTTTTAAAATATGTACAGTACAGCAGAAACTTTTCTGCAGAGTAAGTGCCTGCCACTCATCCACAAATTCCGAGAAGGCCTATAGATTACGATGCACAATAAACCTGTCAGTAATTTTTGACCTTCGCATTGTAGGGCCTACTGTACTTTCCCTGTTGTTGGCTTAGATTAAAATTGTTTTTTTTTTTTTTGAGATTCTTAATTAAAAAAATTTTTTGCGGCTCTCGCGGATAATCCGCACCGCGGATCATCCGCTCGCGGATAATCGGGGCTTTACTGTATTACTATTTCTACGTAGTAACTGATTTCAATCTGTGAATCTTATCGCCTAATAATATCGACTTCTGTAAGCATAAAATTAATCAAGTAAGTTCAGACAACCCTAAGATTCCTCTGATCCTTTTGACTCTGAATAAAAAAACAGAAGTTTGAGAACTTTCTTAAAGTGATCTTTGCTTTTAGGAAAGGAAAATAAAAAACGGCTAATCGTGATGGAAAGTGATCAGCACCTACCATTCCATTCCGTTATAAAAGTAGAGGAAGATATAAGATACCGTTCTCCTGTTCTTCTTTTCAGTCCTAAAGATAAAAGAACTATCTTTCTACGAGTAACCCTCCAGAGACACATTGGGACTCAATCAAAGCAAAGACGAATCACACACACGATCTGCTTCTTTCAAGTCATTTTTTTTTTTTCTTCTTCTTATGTCTTTAGGGTAAAGAAACGGCTTCAGTTCAAATGTAGACGTTGTAATTTCCAAAGAGCGTAGTTCGTTTTTTTGAAGTTCATTGCATTTCACCAATCAAAGAACCACCATGAGCCTACTTTAACTATCATATAATTCTCTCTGTTATCGATACATTTCAACTGTAAGGATACTGTAATGTTTTCTGCAAACTTTGAGGCATTCAGTCAAGAGTAAACTCTTCTGAAATTTGGGAATCTTCTAGTGACTTAATCGTTCATTCATAGGCTCGACAGTCTCGGTTCGATTGTTTTTGAGTTGTTTTTTACTTAATTTGTCTATCTTCTGTTAAAAGGAACAAGGAGTCTTTCATGGGATTAATACTCACCTTATCCTTCTACCATTGACCACATACTGTAAAGAGCTTTTCCACTTGTATTGCCCCGATTCGATCGCCAGTCAACTCTTGAGTCATTTACAGTGTGTAATCCTGGCGCAGCCGTTACGCTTTTTCTCGTGACTCACCAGCTAGATTCATGCACCTTAACGATTCAATATGAACGGTATCATCCTGACTGATTTGAGGTCAGTTTCGCGATTTATTTGTTTACTCACAAATACCTATTTAAAGTAGGTGTTTGAAGCTTTTTCTATAACTTTTTTTTTTTCGTTTTTCTTTTCCAAGACCTTATTATTCCTAATTTTCATTTCGCATTACTGTATATAATTATCATTTAAAGGATTTGTTTTAAATGAAGCATTTTTTTTTTAATAATTTCTTTTTTTCAAGAACCTATTTATTCTTAATCTTTTCACTCTTCCGTATTCACTTGTAATTGGATGCAGTGACCTCTTGCGACTGTTTGTGTAACTAACGACCTTAGATCGTTGGAGATTCGAAATTTTAATACAATAAAACATCTATTTCTCTTTTAGTTTTTTTGGGTTAGAGTCTTTCTGAACGTAACGGAGATCTTCGATTCGGAATGCAATTATTAATTTTTTTTTTCTATTACTATTATTTTTTTTTTTTAATTATGAGAGGCTACCTTATTTTAGAACAATTGCCATCAAAACAAAGATACAGATACGAATGTCGAGTGCTTCTTCAGGAAAGAAACGGACATTCAAAGAAAAGTCAATCCATGTCAACGACAATCTCTTCGCTTAAAAATCGCAGATGACAAGAATAGAAACGTAAAGTTAGTTTTATTAAAAAAAAATGAAACTACAATATTGGATTTTATCAGAACGAAAAAAAAAAGAAAAGATAAACATTTACTGGGTTAGTTATTAAAGGCGGCATAATAATCGTTATCCTTATATATTATTATATCCTAATCATACCAATTTACTGAGTTTTACTTCCGTAGAAACTAACTTAATTAGTTCAAAATGATGTCCAGCTATTGAGGAGTTTGTAAACAATGAAAACAATATTACACTCCTCGACTAACGTTTACTTTTGCCGAAAGCGTTTGGAGTTGAAACAGTGCAATTAACACATAGGCCAAAGTTAATGAAGGCTTAATTAAGGCATATGCCTATTTAACGTTCCATATTAAAGTTACATACTCTGTACATCTTAAAGTAGCGCTCGTCCCTCTTTGTCAACTACACTGTTTATATTTACTTTCTAGAGCATCCGACAGAGTGCGCTGATGTGCAGAAGTCTTCTCAATTATGTAGGCTTGAATTTTCACTTTAGTTACGGTACTTAATGCTTTTTTTGAAACAAATTAGAAATCCGTTGACAATTTGTGAACGGGGTTCGTAGTTTTATTAACTACTGTATTGCCATTAACTTCACTGATTTAACCTGTGCGCGACTTTCTTATTCGTTCACTAACGGATATACCTGTTATTAAAGTAATCCAATCTACGTTTCATTTAAATATTATATTCCATTTTTCAATCTTACTCTAATAAACCTTTAAAAGATATCATGGTATAAAATTAAGAATAAATTATTAAATTCTTTCATAAATAATTGTAAAAATAAATTACTTTAAAAAAAATGCCTGACAGTTTCGGTTTTATTAATCACCATCGATGGTGGAAAGATACCAGTCTAAAATAATTTGGGATTTAGATACATATTTATATAATACTAGCTTAAAGTACCCGGCGTTGCTTGGGGAGGTGGTGGGGAGAAGAAGGCGGGAGTCCTGGTTCTCCCTTTCTCCACATCCCTATCAATTAAACATTCCCCAATTGTTGCAAAAAAATATTTATGTAGTTCCCATTGTCGACACTAGGTTTCTACGTGGTGCTATTTCACCCATTTTTATCCCCTTGGGGGTGTTTAACCGGGTTCCAAGGTAGCCTATATTTTCCGCAGGGTAGTAGGGGGTATCTATGCTAAATTTGGTTGCGATCAGTCAAACGATATATTGTGGGTGGCATTCCCACTGTCACATTAGGTGCCCGATGTTTCCACGCAAGCCTCAAGCCCTCCGCTCTTAGACTGGTTTAAGGAAAGCAATGCAGGAAAGCATTACTTCGCAATGTGATATTGGGAATGCTACCACAGTACAAATTTATAGAGAATGTACAGACTTTGACTTTTAAGATAATATTGATATCATACAAATAATAAGGCATAAGATATAATAAAGTTATTTAATAAGAAATATTCTAAAGATTAAGATTGCGACGAAATAAATGCATGTTTGTTCATACGATTCAATATCTGGACAATTGTCAATTTCGGTCACAAATAATCTTCCGTCGCTTTAAAATTTTCTTGATTTGAAAATTTCTTAAACTGCTTGGAACAATTGTCCGCAGTACTTTCTTAAAAGTATTGACTACGTTGCAGAAACTGCTGGTAATCCTTCTAAAAGTTTCAGTAAAACATTAAGAAAATTGAAACTTTTTACTGGAATTCTCGAATTTCTAGGTAATCTGTAAGGATTAATATTTCAACCTCACACTAAAAAATAAGAATTAATCATTTCAAAAGGGACCAAAAAATATACAAAGGCTTACAATTTAGATTCTACGGTGAAAAAAAGAAATTCTTTCAATGAATTCTTTGCATTGAATTCGAGACAAATCAAATGCATTAGGAAATAAAGCGAAATGGAAAAGTGTTCGTGGGAGGGGGGTGATTGGAAGACGTACAGGGTCCACCAAGACGTAGATGTGACAGATGTCGAATGATGGAACACTGCATCAGTGCCAGTAGGAGCCACTTATTTCTCGGGTAACCCTGTCACCCGTAGCAAAATGAATAGCCTCTAATGGGCTGCCATCTCACATAAAAGAGCACTGCCATCATTTGTGAGGCTTTTGGCACTAAGCCAATGGGTCCATCGCAAACCCTCGTGCAACAACACCACGGTCCGAGGTACAAGTTCCATTGCTTCCACTGAAATAATCCAAAGGTCTTTTCAATTCCATTGTGTTCAAGCGTAACAACTGAGATGGTGATAGGAAACAAACTCCCCCTCAATTCCCCCCACCCTTCCCATAAGAATCGAAGTTCAATGGTGAGTGTCTTCGTGAAAAGATAATTCGGTTACAAACGAAATGGCATCTCCAAATTCAATATTACAATAAATCATTGTTACAGTATCCAATAAAATACTTTACAAAGTACGATAAGCAAACATACGGCTTTGAATTACTACGCCGTAGTTCAATCATTTTTTAAATTACTTAAATTCTAGTAAACGTTAGTAAAATAAAGCCCAAAATTATGAATTTTCACGAAATTTATGATAAAACTTAAATAATATAACATTAATATTAGCATACAATGCTTACAAAAAGCATTTTGTACCAATCAAGCAAAAAAAAGTTTAAGTTAATCCTATTTACCGTATTTATCGGTGTATAACACGCATCCTAATTTTAAGCTGGAATTTGATTAAAAAACCTGAAAATTTAAAATAAAAATGGTATACGCTTATAATGCGCAGGTAGAATTTCAGCCCTAAATTTTAGGAAAAAAAAAAGTGCGTGTTATACATTTACCGATAAATATGCCATTTTTATAATCATTAAAAAAATATAAGTATTCTGATAAAATGTAATTATCTTATTTTTAATAATAGAAAATACTGGCATTTAAAATAAAAGCGTTTTGACAAATTAAATAAAACATTACTGTCGTTACTAATTAATATATTATTAATATATATTAATAATATATATAATATATATAATAATATAATTATTAATATATATTAATTATTAATTAATAATATTATAATTATTATTAAAATTATATTTCTTCTTCTAATCATTTCTCTTCAAAAGTCATATACAAAAAAAAACCAATTCATAATTTATTATTATTTTTATTGACGAAAACTGAGTCGAGGCCGTTGCTGTGAATTAGTTTTCCTCCTCAGTTATCGATGGAGTGCAGTGGTGGCTTCAAGACATGTTAATTGGCTGTGAATGACACAAGCGGAAGTCATCTTCATTTGGCAGCCATTGAAAAGGAAATTAAAAAACTGCAATCAATGGAGCCATTAGCAGCGCAATGGACAATTTACGGAACATGTAATGTTTTAGTGGCTTTCAGATCCATATTAACACCAAACAAATTTACAAGAATTGACAGTAATGTTTACAATATTCAAAAAAAAAATAACACAGTACGTTTAAAAAGAAAAAAAAAAGATATTATTATAATGAATTTTTAATGAAATGCAATTCATGTCGAGTTAAAACATAAGCTACAAATCTTGGGTAATTTTCGTTTTACTCGAACTGTTTTTACATATAAATTCATTAAAATTTTTTCACGAACATTGGCTTTAGACAACTGAAATTCTGTGTAAATTAATAAAAAAATATTAAATAAAATCAACACCAGATAACATAATTAATTGTTAAATTATCATTTACTTAGCTAGAACATCACTGCCGCAGTTAATTGCATACCATAAGCGATAGCTTTCGGCGCTATTCTTTTTCTAAGATCTGAATATTCTTTCAAGGCATTCAGTCAGTTGTTTGTATAAGTAGATGATAAGACAACGTAATAATGCCTACCAATATCAACCAGTGGTACGCAAACTGTTTTTTTAATCGCGACCTACTATGACAAAGCGAAATTTGCAAAGTGAAATGTACGTGTGTACTGTATTAAATATATGTAAATAGTTGTATTAAAAATGTTACAGTGAGTTCGTAGCACGCGAAATCTTACCACTCAACTTTCAGATTACCTTAATGTGTGCTGTATGTTCATTTGCAAGCGCAATACGCCTAAAACGACTGAACCGTTTTTCTTAATATTAGATACAATTCTTATTTACGGGATAACGGTTCTTATCTATGGTTAAGTCATTCTGCTCTCGCTGCCAACTCCCGTTCTGAAATAAAAGACAAAAATCTGATGATAATACCGCCATTAATGATGCCGCATTATCACTACACGATGCACACTTGAACCTTCAAAAATACAGAAACGCAATATATAAAATAAAGGTAAATTTTGATGATCGCATAGGACATCAAAGAAACAGAAAAGATGTTTATAATCTATATTACTAAAATCTTTTATTTCTCTGTCCGGCGCAATTTCCTGTGAGAATGGAAAATATAAGTAATTTTTACAATGAAACGACGGGAATCGAACCTGCAACCTTCTGATCCGAAGTCAGACGTTTTATACATTAAGCCACCGGGACTACAACTCACTTTATTTTGTTTTTTTGACTTATGTGTCCTTCCCATTCGCCCCATTAAATAATGAATGTATACAACCTATTTTTTGAATCTCAAGATTGTTTATTTATTTCCGATCCGATTTATTTCCGAATTCTATTTATTTGTAATTCGAAAATGACAATTAGAATTATAATTGCCGAAACGTTGCAATATTTTAAATATAATATTCTTACTTAATCAAATCTATGTGATATAGAAAAACAAGCGCGTGTATACGGGAGATGGCCTAGTCTCTTAGAAAATGATTATGTGAAATTTGCAAACTGAAATGTCAGTGTGTAATTTATTAAACATGGAGACTGCGTTATTAAAAATATTACTGTGCATGCCAAGCAGTGAAAAACTTACCATGCAACTTTCAGTTTGTTTATTTCTTTCTGTTTCCTGATTGGAAGGATGTTTGAGTCGTTCTGAAATGGAATGTCTAGTTGTATGTGATGTCTTTCGCATCCACTCTTATATACAACTACGTATTCTGATCCATAGATAATAGGTTTTAACTGTGTATGTTATTACATCTTAAATTTTCTCGAAATTGTAATGTTACGCACTTAACATTGCTCTACTACAACAAATTCAGAAATCGAATTTCAGAAATCTTTCTAAATTGACATTCGGAAGTTCACCATCATTTCAGTAACAAAATAAATTCCTTTTTAAAAAAATAAAAGTCGTGGTTTTCTAACAAGCAAATCTAATGATTCTTCTTCCTCTTAAAAGCAAATGTCATTGAAATAATTTCGTTTTTGCTGAACTGAAAAGGGATGGTCCTCCTTTAAGAGAAGTTAGTTGGGGGTGAAAAAAAAAAAGAAAGAAAGAAAAAAAGAAAACCCGATATACGAATCAGGATAAGTGACAGAGACGAAAGAGAAGGGATTTCTTTTTTTCATGAAAGCAGCCGAATAAGAAACGAAGGAAAGAACAGCGACAACAGAAAAGGAGAGGACATCTTATTACTTGGAGAGAAGATACGGCTTGAAGGATGGATGAAAAGAAAGGAAAAAAAAAACTGAAATGGATAACACAAGAAATATACAAAAAATAGCTAACTAATTACGAAATGCATTTTTAACTAAGTAGAAGTAAGTGAAAGAAATTGAAGCTATTGTAATCAAGTCATGAAACAATGTTTCATAAAAGAATAACAAGTTCTCCCAACAGTCCCCCGATCACAATAGTTTCGAATGACACTGTGGTTCCGTTTACCCATAATTCCATGTGTCGAGCCCCCCCCCCCCCCCACCTTTTTTTTTTTGTCGAGCTCTAAAAGCAAATAATGTACACGAGTTGCAGTTTATTGGTTACGCCTTCCTACTTCATGTAAATGAAAGGTTTACTATAAAGGTTTACTATTATAACAACTGCCAACTCATTGTTAGTCGAAGGCAGTGAAATTTGTTAAATATCGCCAATGTTACGAAGATAAAAGACTTTGGCAACTGTGCAATAAAATTGCGGTAATACTCATTAAGCACCGTTTCTACAGCACAGTTTCTTTTGTGTAAATATTTTGACGTAAAAGTTATTAGTTATCTGCAATCTAAATTTTTTAAAAGGATTTGCATTGGCAAAAAAATTAATATTAAGAAAGTTTAACGTGCATTAAATATAACACGAATAACGGAAAACCGATAAAAATGCACAAATTCGTTTGCTTTACCGCCCTAAGCCATCATCGACGAAAATCTGGGACAGGTGTTTCGTCCTTATTAGGACTCATCAGCCACATGTAGCCTCGATGATCAAGCTCAGAACGCGTGAATGTCTATGGATCCTTCTCCCGCTCTCGGAAGTGGGACCCCGCAAAACCAAACAACAATAGAAAAATTGGTGGGACCAGTATAGCGTAATTAGGTAAATCCAAATTTTTCTAAGATCTTTTTTTTATTATTACTTTTTGATAAAATGGTAAAAAAGACAAAGCATTAATAAAATGGCTTCAAAAACTTCGCTCTTGATAAGCTTTCCAATTTTTTAATAATTCCAAAATAGCAAATCCATAATTAAACTCTGAAATATTAACATGGGAGTTCCCACTTGAACTGCACTTAATGGTCATAGAACATTATACATAGAAATAATTCATTGGTATTATAATTAATCACCAATTACCCGTAATAATATCAATACGGATATTGATTCAAACTCCAGTACGCGTAATACCATTCAGGAATCTCAATCGATTGCAGTTAAAACCTATTGAAACTATTGTGGGTAATTATTTAACCATGTTTCGAAATTATTCGTGGCATGATGAGTTTACAAAATTTAAACGACAATTTAATGTGAAAGTGTGCTTTCAATATTTACAGAGTAGAACAAGGATTCTCTGTCCGAAGAATAAATGTAATCAAATTAAATTCGGCTCACTTGGCAACTATACAATAGAACAGTTTTCAGCATAGATACAATTTTTTTTTATTTGCTACTGTGAATTGAGATGCAGTAAAAGAAAAAAAAAATAGATGATAGATTTTTAGATTTTTTTATTAGTTTTTTTAAATTAAACATTTATTTCGGTATATATTTATTGTTTCGATGCCGAAAGAAATTAGATACGCCAACTTTATTTGAACTCTGTAGATTCTATCCATCATGCTTTTATAAAGTTGATGATTATTAAATCTTATTTCTTATTGGAGACAGAAAACTAATTGGGGTCGCAAATGAGCCTTAGCTGAAAAATGCAACGAAGAGAAATAAAATCGCTCTTTGATTTTTACATTATAATTCGAAATTGCCACAGAGACACAAGTCACAGATCAAGAACTGGGTATGTATGTATGGTTTGAGCCTGGAAGTATGAATGCTTACCTAGAGCTGTGGCAGTTAGGTTCGATCCCAACGGAAGACAAGTTTTTTTGTTTTTTTTTGCTATCCTTTTCTATTTCTCTTCCAGAAGGCCCTAGGGTTTATCCAGCCTTCTAATAGTAGTTGTCGGTCATTAAACTGACAATCCAATCTCTTCCTAATCCCAAATTGACCATTGAAGTCTTGTGGAATAAACGGGAATTAATTCTTAAAATGATATCAAGGAGAGCACAAAAGAAACCAAAAAGATTTCGCACCCCGAGCTATCACCGGCGGGAGTCTGGGACGGCCGTTTCGTCTCTTTAGGATTCGACAAAGCCTCCCGTGATAGGCTCAGAAGATGCGGAAGATCAAATATTCCCTTCTCTCTCCCGAAAGCGGAACTCCACAAAAGAAACCACAACCGAAAATACAACTAATATTTTTATGGGAACTAATACTTTTCATGCATTTTGTGGTAAATGTATTTGTTTATTTATTGGACCTGAAAGCATACACACCATTATCTAGATTATATAATTGTTCTTGTGCACAACAAAACATACAAACGTACGAGTTATTTGCCCATTTTATTTATTTTAAAAACTGTAATTTAGCTGAGATTTCACAATTTATAAATACTGTCCTTCACGTGCTCCATCTAAAAGAAACGGGCGTGATTTATCGATGCTATTCTCCCACAGGACGCAAATGTTTCCCATTCAATCCTTTTCGTGAGTTGTAGGACTCCTCAGATCGATAGGCAATCAAACACGAGAGCCAAACACACTCATGTGTCGAACGGATATCAATCATTCTTTATGGCAAAGAGTAAAGATTGCAGCTTTTTTTCTTTTTCGTTTTTTAAAAAAAAGGTATTTGATGAACCCTATCTATGTCGCGTTTATGTTGTTTTTATGGGCGAAGGAACTTAGCATTAAAGTGCTTGTACGTCGACAGCAATCAGCTGTGACGGATGGTTTTGCCATTAAGAAGAACGTAAAATACACCATGGAGAAATATTACATTTTCTTCCCAAAATTATTCTGTATTTACGTCTTCTGATGTGTCTTCGGCCTGTTTCCTTTTCTTTTTTTTCTTTTATTTTCTATTATTATCCGTTAATTTTAGCCAAAGGCAATTCTTCCGAAGCGGACGAAAGTATAGTAGTAAACCCTTCGTCCGAATTGAAAGTGTTAATAAAAAATGAAATATATATTCCTGGAAAAAAACTAGATAATTTTTTTTCCCCTTTGAATTTAAGGAAAAGTGTCAGCTTTAAAAAAAAGAACCTTAAATACTGCTTCGATAAATTCACGTCGACAATAAAAAAAAAAAAAAAAAAAAAAAGGGTAAAAGCTTACTATATTTTTTTTTCTGTCCGTCTGTGCTTACACAACGACAATGATAGAATTTAAATCAGGAAACTGAACTTCATTTATTGGAAGCTTAGTATGGAATAATCTCTAAAATTTGGAATATCTTGGAAGCAGATAAATTGAGTCATCACTCCTGAATATCCCGACTTTGGCTGATGTTCTTCTGTTTTCTTGACTAGCTGATTCCTCCTCTCTGCACTAGAGGCCACTTCAAGCTGCATGATCTCATCATGCTGATTCATCATTGGTCCATTTCTTAAATAACCACCAGCAATCTTTGAAAATTCACTTGTAAACGGCTAGCCAGCTTAGCTGAAACATGTAGTTTTAATGTGTTAAATGTTTCTTTTTTAATATTTTTAATTTTGTGTTTATCTCCTGTTTTTATCAATAATTCACACACACGTAAACAACTTTGTTCTAAAGTTTATGTTATCATTTGTTTATTTGTTATTTTGATAATAATTCCAGAAATCAAATTGGGCCAAAAACATCTTCACCTTCTAACAAACAGAAAAAATGTAGTGGACTGTACAATATTGAGATACCACACAGTTCTTCAAAAAACGTTTACAAAGAAGCAATTTAGTGGGCAGTAAATGACGAATATTACAGTTTAAGACTTAATATTTCGTCTGATCAGTTTCTTTTGTATAATAGTTTGCGAACTTTTCTGTTTACGGTCGGGTCAAGATCATTCAATCTGAAAGCTTTTTACCAGCAGTATTAATATCATAAAATACAGAAATTTACGTGTGCGAATGCTAATTAAAAACTGTATACCGCCAACGCACAAGACCAGTTAATGTATATAAATGTTTTTAACTTATGTGTTGGCTACACCAGTTTTAAATTGATATCATACTTGTTGGAAATTTTCTTTTTCTTCTTTTGTTTTCATATCGGGGTGAGTGGATGAAACTTTTTAAACTTTTTTTATTATTTATCCTTCGAAAAAGAAATAAATTACACTGCAGTTTAAAAAAAAAAAATACCAGAATACGACAGAGAGAAAGAAAACTTCTCAGAAATACATTTGCTCAAAATCTAATAAGCTGAAACACTGTTTAAAATCCGGAATAAAATGTTAAGTAAATGCCGCCATTTACGGAAAGAGCCTCAGAGCATAAAAACACTAAAAGAATAACATATTTTTACCGTGCTAAGTGAAAACGACAATTATTTGGCCACAGAAGAACATTTCACGTTACAGAAGCAACGTTCCAACACATGCTTAAATTTCACTCAAATACCTGCTTCTGGGATGGAAAAAAATGGGGAAGAAATTATTTCTTTTTTTTTTTAACTTCCGTTTAAAAAATATAAGTAAATGTCCAGGGAATTCTCATAAAACTAACTCTTTAGAGAAGTGCAAGCGAGAATAAGGGACGCAGAATAAAATGCCACTAATGGAAGGACGGCTTTTAAAAAGAGATGCGATTTTCCAAATGTAACTGTGCAGATTGATACATAAGCCAAGGCAAAAACTGAATGTAAAAGACGCTATAGTTAAAGACGTTGCCATGAAAAAGTAATAGCAAAACTTACATGGAAATAGCAGAGAGATTTATGCTTCTTGCTAAAGGAACAAAAAAATTCTGTATAAATGAAAATTACGCGTCACATATGACGCGTTATTAGCAATAAAACATGTAAATAATCAAGAGTTATTAACCATAAATATCTACATAAATAGACTATAAAAAAAAGAGATCCCGAAAATTGGCAAATATGCTTGGTATTATGTTTTTGATCGACTATCTAAAACCAAAGAAGATGGAGGAATAGAAATCTTGCAGAAGAAATAAATAAACGATCTTTTCTTCAATAAGCTTTTCAATCACCGTAAAATTTTACTTTCAGTTGCAAAAAATTGTGAAAAAAAAAAAAGAAATAATCGCGTATTCTATCTTTTCCAATAGAAAACCGATTTCTTTCCTATGTATGTGACAGCTTTTTCAGTTCTCCTGAAAGAAACAGTAGTCGTCATAGAATAAATTATATTTTGGACATTCACACCCAACACCCAAATCAAGTATCATTATCATTTCATCCAAAATACTGTCGCCAACAATTCGAAATATATATAAAGAGTTTTATATAGGATGAACTAACATACAACATAGTCAATACTCCGGGAGCTATTGAAAATTAATCTATTGCTGCGACCTCGTTGAATCGTTGGAATTTTTCTCTATTTTGTTTGCCTTCTTTTTTTTTCTCCTCAACGTGGACCTGCGAATCACTCAGCCCTCTGTCAAATGCGAATCGGATTTCTTACCCCGGAGTTTAAGGCAGATGATCTTTCAACCTCTACTTCTTTGTGTTCAGCTTTTATCAAATCATAGGTAACTGTAATAAATTACGCTTTATTAGCTTCAACAAAATACCTAAGAACTAAGTGACTGTATCATTGATTATGACATTTCAGTTTTATATTTTACCATTAGTTCTCTACGTATGTTATCTTACCTTAAAGTTCACATCTATTTCGTTTCTCTTAAAACTTTGTCTTTCCGATATTTGGAAAGTTGCCATATTTGTTGATGTTTGTCTTGGCTTGAGCATCGACTAACATGTTCTCATTCTTTCTCTTCTTTTGTTAACTGTAGTTAGTGTCGTCTTTGCGTGTTCTTCTGTTTATTGATTACTGCGAAGTTTTATTTATCGACTGAACGTGCTAACATCTCCAGACGACAATTTTTCTTTATGTTTGTACGAGCTGCAACAGTTGGACGGATATCCACGAAATCTAGTATATAATTTACTTATGGTCCAACATAGATCCAGTTTTAGTAACACTTTGAGTGCTGTTGCTTTTGTCTTGTCCGTCCGTCCGTATCTGCCCCCCCCCCCCCAACAATTACCGAACGGAAGATCGTATCGGCAAACATTCGTGTTCAGAGGCCCAAATACCGTAGAAATATAATATGAGATACATAATATGAGATATTTAATTCTGTCATATCCGGGAAACTGCGGGCAGTGTCGACTGTTTCTTTCCACAAACTGTTGTGCCTCAAACTGTTGTAGATACGATCGAATAAAAATATAGATTGTATAGTAGATACTCTAAGTAGAGCATTTTCAAATTTCAAGTCGATCGAGTCACTAGTTGTCCAGGAAAAAAATTCCCAAGCTTTATCTTTCTCCGGTGGACAGTCTGCTCCTTAGGTGAAATTTAGATTTTAATGGAACACCATTAAAAGAAATTTTATGCTTTAGCATAAATTTTTTTTTACATTTTTTTTTTTGTCTTCACTCGTCCCATCCCTCAAAAACGAAGTTCGACATCTAACACTAAAACTACTAGACCGAGTTCTTTAAAATTTGGAACAATAATTATTTTTTAGTTAATTTAAAATAGGAGCATCATACTTTGGTCTACCTTCAATTCCTCCCTCTCATCCATACGCTACAGTGCTGCTACTGGGCGATGACAGGCGATCGTATACCTATCTTTATCTTATTTCATTTTAAATATTTTTATTTAGTTTATTTATCTTATTTATTTTAAATTTCCTCCTTGAAATTTTAGTTTAATGGGATACGATAATTAATTAGAATTTTTTTTTCATCTGTTTTCTTTTAAACAATTTGAAAGGAAATTCGATCCTTTTTACCTGAATACTACACCTGATATCTCTGTTCTACCGAAAAGTCAGTTCAGATCGTGCAAAGGAATACAAGTGCAAAAAAAGTCTATAGGAGAAATAGATCTAACGCTAAACAGCCTTTAAGTAATTCTTCCAAGAAAGCCACTAACATTTCTTTACTTTTAATTTCACTCCTCACCCCCCTTCTCGTTATTATGCTGTTATATTATCATATTATTCGTTGTTACGTTGTTATTACTAATCTTTTTCTACCTTCTTTTTAATCGATTAATGCAGGTTAAATTGGAATGATTCACTTTCGATCTTATTACATATTAGTTAGATGTAAGGAATGCTTCAACAATATTTATACTCATTTTTACCTTTTTTATTATTATTATTTTTCATTTCTCGATTGGAAGAGAAGCTTCATTTGAATTCATTTTAATAACCTAAGTCTTATCAAAATCACCAACAAAAAAAAAAAAGAGGAAGCAGGAAAAAATGAAAGAATAACGTTAATTTAATTAATTTTTATGCTTTATTTCCTTTATAAATTTTCATTAACTGCTTCACTGAGCTGAATAATCTCTAATCTTTTTATTAGAAATATTGAATTTAATATAAAAAAGGAGGGGTGGGATTCCTAATAATTTCCCTAAATTGCCTAACTCAAATAATCAATGTAAAGTTCCGGAAAATTAAAGTTCCTGAAAATTTTGAAAACAGCCGAGAATAAGAAATCAGGTCGTTTTATGGTTGGAAGCAACGAAAGCCCTACAGAGACATTTCTTAGATGGAAACTAAAAAAGTAATTATCTAAGACTTCGATTATTCACATGATAATTTTCTTTATATTTATAAAAAAAAAAAAAATCTTAATATCAACAGCCGTGAATTTTAAATTCATTTATAAATAAACTTGATTGGTTGAATAGTGGTTGAACAGTTGAACATCAAATACCTTAATAATACATGCAAATGCACTATCAATTGAAAATTATATTAATGATTTTATTAATATACATATAACATTTCATTAAAAATGCAATTAAATAAACAAAGGTCCTCGCACCCTGAGCTGTCATGTCGGGAATCTGGAACAGCTGTTTCATTATTTATTAGGCTTCTTCAGCCAGATCTGATGATAGCACAGAGTCTAAGACAAAGTTGAGGTAGCCACTTCAGCTCCCCGAAGTGTTCCTCTCAAAAATATCAACACAACAATGATAACCTTTGTTTATTGATGTGCATTTTTATTTTTGTATTTTACTAATATACATGGATCCCCGTCCATTATTTTCGATATACAGTATATCATTTCCTCTAATTCTAAGGACGCAGATTAAAAAAAGAAAACAAAAAAGAATGAAGGAAATCTCTGAAGCATTATCGTATTCCGCTTGTTTTCTTATAGTCTCACGAGCACAAGGGATGTGAGCATAAAAGAGTAATGTAAAGAAGAAAAAGGAGCAAGAAACAGCCATGTGTCATAATAGTGGAAAGTCGCAATTAAATGTCACATCGCTGTATGTGAAAGACAGAGATATGCAGAGATTATGAGTTTGTTCATAAAGATAAAACAACTGTTTACTCTTCTATATATTTGCATATAAATATAGAGTTAATTAAAATAGAACATTACATTTTTTTTTTATGTTAACGGAATAATGTTTTTCTGACCAAATTTCAAAACCTATTTCATTATAGAAAAAAAAAAAGCTAAAAATGATTTTTTAAAATATTAATTCGAAATCTGCAAATTTTGTGAAACATGAACTTAAAATCTAAAAAATACTGAAATATCCAATTCAGAAGAAATCATAAGCATACAATTGATATTAAACCAATGTTTAATGTTCTAGACTTTCTGGCTACAGCTCATAGTCTTTTGTTGAGAATTGCATTAAACTGTAATGATTATTTTATTTACCGGCTAAAATCGCTTACTTTGCAATTTTATTTTCTGTTTGTAACTTTTGTTTCTATTCTATTTATGAAAATCTTCATTTATCTTCATATTTGTATTATTTCTATTATAATTTTCACTAAGCTTCTCTAATTTTATATATTTATCTCCATTTTTTTTTTTATTAAATGACTTCTAGCTTTTTACATAAAATGCGATATAAGCATCCGCCACAATACCTTCAACGTCGACCCGAACGAAATTCTTCACAGACAACATTCTCTCGGAGAATCTTTTCAGTTAACTGGCATTAATAGCTCTGTAAATTATTAGTTATTTTTTTTTAACAGTATTAAAGTAACAAAATAAGTCGAGTTGTTACCACTGAGTTTGTAATTTGTCATGTCAGGTGAACATTCTTATTTTTGCAGTTGTATTCAAAATTAGAAGAAAACAAAATCTTGCAAAAAAGCCAACCGTGGGGAAAAAAATGCTTTCGACAAAGAAAAACTATATATATGTTGATAGTTTCACATTTCTGTGGGCCATTAACAGATGGCTAATAATAACAACAATGACTTATGATTTCTTTCTAATAGGCCGTCGTAACAAAAAGAATACTAGGAAGGAAAAATAAAGATAAAAACTAACTCAATTTACAGATTAACTGAGCTGTTTGTTTCACGTTTCCAAGCGCTGATCAGCTAAATTCGCCCAGTACTCAATAGCTCAGTGGAATCAAAAGCTACATCAACAAATAAACAGAATAATGGCCCTTCAGTTAAAAACTATCAAAAATACAAATTAAGAAGAAAAAGGGCAATCTCCGCTAACAGAACACTTAGCTTGTGAAGAAGTAATTTATAAAATTAACATATACGTAATGAGATACGCACATATACGTGCGTGAGAATATTAGTAAGGAAAATTAAAGATACAAAAACGCACTGAATTAAAGATTCACTTAGCAATTTTTGGGATTTTTGGTACTCGGAATCCAAATTTGTATTTTTGATTTTTATAACTTAAGGGCCATTGTTCTGTTTATTTTGTTTATGTTTCTTTTGATTCCACTGAGCTATTGAGTACTGGAATCCAAAATTTGTATTTTTGATTTTTATAACTTAAGGGCCATTGTTCTGTTTATTTTGTTTATGTTTCTTTTGATTCCACTGAGCTATTGAGTACTGGAATCCAAAATTTGTATTTTTGATTTTTTTAACTTAAGGGCCATTGTTCTGTTTATTTTGTTTATGTTTCTTTTGATTCCACTGAGCTATTAGTACTGGGCGAATCCAACTGATGATCGCTTGGAAGCGTGAAACAGTCTGTTTTGGATTCCCAGTTTGAAAAATTCCAAAAATAGCTCAGTTAATCTTTAATTGAGTGCGTTTTTATCTTTATTTTCCCTTACTAATATTCTCACGCACGTTGAATTTCCCATTATGAATAAGAATACTAGTTTAAATTTGTTTATTAATTAAAACTAAGGTTGTCCATCTCGTAGGGGCGGACTAAGCATAGGCTGCTAGTAATGTAATGTAATGTCATGTGGTGAGCGTGGGTGGCTTGACAGCCGAGCACCGCGACCTGAAAGATCTATTGTGCTATCCCACGGAAATAAGGACAGATTGAGAGAAAGACTGAGAGCAAGGATAGTGTGAGGAATGCAGGGGAAATGGGAGAACCCCGGGAAAACCTGCCCAGCGCGGTAGGCTGCTAGTAAGTCAACTTTCAAGTCAGGAAGCTGGACGTGGACACCAAAATAATCGAGCTAATATTTTAAATTGGCCCATGAATAAGTTTGTAGCAAATTTTATGGAAATGGTCCAGCTTTTCAAGTAATGAGTAACTTATACGGACAGACAGAGAAAGAAGAAAAATCAATTCAAGTGGATTGATCGCAAGCTCACTCAATAGATTCACCCGACGCCTAATAAATGCTATTAATAATCACTTTAACTACCTCACAGCTCAATATTAGTTTCTTCGAAATTTGAGATGCATTCATAACTAAGAAACTTATTATTCAATAAATCAACTTTTTGAAGTGATTATTAAAACTGAATTTGTAGTTGCACTTGATATTTGCTATTAATTTCAATTCTAATTCGTTAAATATTAATATATGTAATATTTATCTTTGATAAAGGATTGTAGTTATTCCCTTAGGAAAGATCTGCTATCAATAATGTAATATTTACTCTGTGGTACCTAGAGCAGATGTTTCAGGCTATTTGGTAATCATCAATAAAAGGGATTTCGTCTCGGTAAACGCTGAGCTTTCGATATGAACGTTAGCATATCAAATAGGGTGCTGGAGTGAAAATAGGTGGTTTTCACCGCAATAATATCTCTTAAACTACTGCTCACAAAAATCTGAAGCTTTTTATGTAAAATTGTTAAACATATAAGAATTATATTTTCATTTTATTATTTTTTCATTATTATTGAAATTCATTGTATTTGCCTTCAAACACCCCCAATATATCATATATTTAAGTAGTGTCAGAGGCTGCGCGGTTGGCGTAGTCGCTATGACATCGGCCTCTCACCTCTGAGTACCGGGGTTCAGTTCTCATGTGGGTTTCGTGATGGTGGACGATCCGCGCTGGGCAGGGTTTCTCGGGGTTCTCCCGTTTCCCCTGCACTTCTCCCACCATACTTTCTCAGTCTTTCTCTCCATCTGTCCTTATTTCCGTGGGATAGTCGCAGTGCTTGGCTTCTCTGCCACCCACATTCATCACATAATATAACATAACATAACATAACAAGTTAGTGTCAAAATCTCATTTTGCGAAATTTCTTTTTAGTCAAGGGTAACAATTGTTACAGGATCTGACTTGCCATGTAATATAAATAAATAGCAATCATCATCATCACGATACGAAATTTATGAAATTTCTTCCGCTAATCTGAGCTCGATATTAAGTCTTCTTTATCCAATGATTTCGTTTTGCAACAAATGACTCAGTGGCTACAATATTTGACGGCAATCACATATGTGTTACACTGGATGTGTGTGTTGCAGAGGCCGTTTAACATAAAGGAATTAGGAGATATCAAGAAAACGATATCAAAGAAAAAAAACTAATCACCCTTGTTGTCGTGCGCTCTGAATGTTTTTCCAAACGGCAGACGGTGTTGATGTCAGGCATCGCGCTCCCATAACACATTACATTTCTTCAATCTGATGGTTTAAGTCCTTTTCCAATAAGCAATCACTGCGACGGAGAGGAGACAAGGCCAATACCATTCAGACTGAGAATTACAGAGAAGATGGGAATACACAATAGAAAATAATCAGTGTGTTTATAGACATTCTTAACCTCCTCCTACCCCTTCCTTTTCTTTCCTCGCTTTGCCTCAAGAAAGAAAATGAGGAAAAAAAAATAATCTACACATTAAACTCTAGGAACCGAAGAAAGAAATGCAGAGAAAAGAAGGATTATGGAAAGGAAAAAAAAAAAAAAAGCGGGGGAGGTCTGCGGAAGGGGGGATTATGGGAAAAGTAAATAATGAATATAAATCAACAGCAATGGGTAAAGAATAAGAAACTGGTTGCGAAGAGATTAAGTTGGCGGAAAAAGGAGAGAAAATCCTTAGATCTATTGGATCTTTTGATCCTTGCTTGGGAGGAAAGGAAAAAAGAAGCTG